>CM024758.1:116985358-117087161 GCA_014218235.1 Colocasia esculenta | reverse complement strand
TGGTTCTGGGACAGTGAACTAGTGTCGACACCACAAGGCACTGTGTCGACACCATTGGACATTTCTTCAGTATTCTTCTTCTCGGACAGTGAACTAGTGTCGACACCACAAGCACTGTGTCGACACCACTGAGCATATATGACCTTTTCTTTCAACTATACATGAAGAAACATTGTGAGATATAAATTAAGCATAATAAGCATGACCTCAGTATATTAATGAATCATATTTGAAAATAAAGAGATCCAACAAAGTGTACCCCAACCCCTCAACTCTATAAAACAACATCTTCTGGCCGCGCCAAATCTTTT
This sequence comes from Colocasia esculenta, assembly GCA_014218235.1. Lineage (NCBI taxonomy): Eukaryota > Viridiplantae > Streptophyta > Magnoliopsida > Alismatales > Araceae > Colocasia > Colocasia esculenta. The sequence continues at coordinate 117,086,850 of CM024758.1, read as the reverse complement.
TGGTCTTGGTAAAACCCTAGCACTTCGTGTGTGAAAGCTGAACTTCCAAGGCTTCGATCCGGAGATTGGAGGATTTCTTGGAGATCTACAACGACTGGAAGATAGCCCAACTATCAAGGAGCATCCCCAACCTCGAGGAACCATCTGCATACAACATGCATAAACTGGATCGAAGGCAGTTTGAGCACCTTTTCGACAAGGCTGAGGAGGGCTTCTTCAGACTAATTCTCTCGTTGTGGATTATTTAGAGGCAAGTAACCTATGTACATCAATCCTATACATTCCCCTTAGGTCCTAGCATTTTTCTGGATTTTTCCTCGTGTCCTGGACCCTCAATTTCGCCGTGCATGTGAGTGCTATATGTGCAGCCTGTTGTCTGGAGGTTGGCAGCAACATCCTGTGCCGCAAGCTCATGTGTTGGAGGCAAGGGATACCTGCAGTTGACCCAGTAGGGGGCCAGCACTGTGTAGTCAAGTTCCTCAGTGTTTGAAAATTGTTGTTTGATCTTCTTTAAATATTTGATTGATTTTCAGGTATGAGTGCATGATGCAAATTTTATGAGGGGTCAAGGTGATCATTACGTCATGTCATGAGGTTTATTGAATTTTCATGTTTTGTGTTATTTATTAAAATTCTGACAATTGAACTGCAAGCATATTACGACTCTGTTTAATCTGTATAAATAGGTTAGTTGTGAGTTAGAGTTTCATGAATTTTTTGAAATCATGTGATGACTGTATTACGCATTGACACTGTTAGATTTGATTGTTTTACTGAAATCATACTTAAAGAAATAATGAGAAATGCACCTGTAATTAGTTTTAATTGTATAAATGTATTTCATGTTCAGAAAAATCTGTAAAATTTAGTATATATATGTTTATGTTTTAAATTTGTTATAATTATTTCATGTTGTTTTGATGACAGTAAGTATTGTTATGATTTTAAATGAGAAAATGGTCATGTTGAGCATGCTAGGCAAATTATGTGTAAAATCAAGGTTAACAGCAAGTTATGTTTTATTTTAAGTTATTTATCATTATTAATAGTAAGAGTAAATCTGTAAACTGAAATGAAAATGCCATGCAAAGTGTATGTAAAAAGGGAAAAGGTGATATAAGCATGAGTAAAATGTGACAAAATATGATAATGTGATTAATGTAAAATTGGCCGAGATTGACAGTGCTACATAGGGGTCTGAGACCTGTACCATAGAAAAGTCCTATGGAAGGCTCAACGTTGTGAAATATATCCTAAGGGCATTAGGATGAAATCCTGGAGGTGGACAAGTACACTGGTTAGGTGGAGAGGGCTTCTCCGATCTACGCAGTATCCAAGATTGTCACTAGCTTGCCCAGTGACAAATATGAGCAAGTGAAGTGCTAAGTGCTAGGTGATAAGCACTAAGTGCTAAAGTGAGTATTTTTCCTTCCTACTTGGTAGTTAGGACTATGTGTCACGACGACTTAAGAGATTAAATGTGAATAAAGTGCAAAGTGATAATGAATGTTGCACGTGGTAAGTGCAATTGTTGTGATATGTGATAAATGTGAGTGTAAGAGTAAATGAAATGAAGGACTGTAAATTGATATGTAAGGGAGAGTAAATGATAATGAGAGTACAATTGCATGAGAAAACCAATGTAATAATGCATTTATCTATATTCATGTCATTCATGTGTTAACATCATAATTGTAATATAATGTTTAATATTATGTGATGTAGTTTAATAATCTCCATATGGTAGCGTATTGGATATGTACATGTAAACATGTAAAGGAATATAGTGGAAAAATGAGCATGTTATTGTCAAATGAATAAGATGACATGTGAACAAGTGTGAATCCATGTAATTAAGTTTAATTAATGTCAAAACAGCAAGCAAAATGAGATTATGATTATGATGAATACATGAAATAATGTCTAAGTTCCATGATAGAATTATTATTCATTTAGTATATAGTTTCATGCTTAATTTGTATATAAATGCCATCCGAATTGAATGTTTTTAGATCTCCAATCCATGTTTAATAAAGGTGATATCATTGTGATTTATTCATATTAACGCAGCAAATGAAATGTGTAAATAAATGAGAAAAAGTGCATGTGAAACATGAATAGTGATCATGTTAGGTGTTATCTACTTAAGCTCAATTCCATGTTCTAATTGGTAGAATTGCTCCATGATATGGATAATGTTTAGATAAATAAATCATGTACATGTTAGGTATATAAGAGTGCATATGTTTATGTCATGTATGTGTTAATATGATTATGCTTAATTATGATAGAATGTTTAGTATCATGTTATGTAGTTTACTAGAAAGCATGTGCAAGTGCTAAGAGAGTATGATAAATTTTACATTAAAACAGCAAGTAAATGGTGTGAGAAAATGATATAAATGCATGAGAAATTGGCTAGATATCATGCTAGGAGTGATCATTATCTTGTACATACCTTATGTTTTAAATTGGTAAGAATGGGCAATGATATGATAAAGATTTGAACCATGTATCATAGGACATTCCATGTGTAGAGAAGTTGTGTAGGTGTATATTATCTTCCATGTTTTAATATGAGCAATGTAATTTGGAATATGTTGGGGTGAATTATGTGTTGTTGTCCATAAGAAGCATGTGCCATGTGAATCATTGTGGTTAGAATGATAAAATGTGTTTTATTATTTTGGTAGCTTAGTGTGTGTGATATGTGTAAGTTTGATGTTTTAGATTACTTGCTGAGTCTTTTAGACTCACACTTGCTTCGGTGTACAGGTGTGACAGGTTTTTCATAGCTGAGGAAGAATAGTGAAGGTCAATGCCGCATTCAAGCTGTAGTTACTTGTGGATATTTTCGTTTGTAGTTACTTTAATTCATAGTTGAATAATGTTATTCATATGGGCAATGTAATGGACTCTGCAGTTCTTTTCAAGTTGTAATAATGTGGACTCTAGCACTTTCTTTCTCTATATAGACTGTGGAATGCGTGATGATGATGGAATGAAGTTTATTATTTCTTTTTATTCGCTACACTCTTTTAATATTCATGGACATATCAACCTTATCGTTTAGTGTTGGGTTACTATCCCACTATGATGACACTCATATACCGATGGGGATTGGTATAATCGTACCGGTAGGAGGAGGGTCATTACAGAGATGGTATCAGAGCAACCAAGATTGAGATTGTACATGAATAGACCATCATCTCACAATATTGCAAAGTCTTTACAGAAATTTGTCCATATGTGTAGAAAGTAATAATAATGAATGAAAGATAGTTAAGAAAATAGATAAGATTTAGTAACTTAACCTAACTAGATAGAATTGTTTTGCAGACAATGGCAGGTCATGGTAAGGCGTGGTAATCGGGCTAGGGAGATGCACAGAGTCGCAAGGTAGAGAAGTTTATAATGAAGCTCAACCATCACTGAGAGCCAGACTTTTGGAATCTGACCCTGATACTCTAGAAGAGGCTCTTAGAATTGTAAGTAAGAAAAAGGGTAGAGTGGAATCGCACGAGGAGAGGCGCATGAGTGCGAGCGATGCGGAAAACGTCACGACGGATATGTATGCTGGTTGAAGGAAGGAAGATGCCTAAAGTGTGGCAGCAAGGACCATCGGATTAAAGAGTGTCTGAATCTGAAGGAGCTCATTCCAAAAGATGTCCCAGCAACTGCAACGATGGAGCTAGCAACACCAGCTAAGAAGAATGAGGATCATATCTTATTTCCGGAGATGGCATAGATGACGTCACCACAGGTACGCGATGTGATCTTCGAGGACGAAGATCTTTTCTGGGGGGGGGGGGGGGGGGAGAGTGTGAGACCCCAATTTTTCTGTCATTTTATATTGTGCATGCGATATTTACCTATTAAATATAGTGCATGTATTAAAATTTTGCATATTATAATTATTCAAATGTTCATATGCATATGCGTATATATAATTGTTTCTCGTGAACATAAGTAATTAGAAAATTTCATATATGATGTACTTATTTAAATACTATGCATGTGTATTTATCTATTTCATGCATAATGTACATACTATATGTTATATACGTGTGTATATATATTTATACATATGTCAATCTAAGTGTGCGTATGCAAGAATTAAATTTTTTGTTGTAGATTCTTCTTAGTTAACTTATTGCATATTGCATCTTAATGATATCGTGCATGTATTATCTAAATATTGATGTGTATATTATGATAATTATTCCATGAATATTGTATGGAATTATACTCTGTACATATGTATATATGTATGTTCATCTTATGCATGTCATATCTATCTAAATAATTCTATATACATAAGTGTCCATAGTATATATATGGTACTTAAATAATATTGAGCATATGATAGGTAAGTATTGTCATTTACCTTGTAAGTACATGTGAATTATTTTCGTACATGTATATCTTTAAGCGTGCAATGCATTATCTTACTATCGATGTACGTGTTATATTATTTAGAAACATGCATGTGGATGTAATTACGTTGAGTACATGAATGTATGCATATGTTTAACTTGGCACCTATGATACTTATTTCAATAACCAATAAATTATTTATGACATGCATGATACCTAAATAATAGTGTGTGTATTGCATTTTATATGTGCGTGCATGGTACATGCAACTATGGTGTATATGTATATATGTATGTTACTTCATGCATATTATCTTTAATTTAGATTAGTACAATTTCTATTTAAATAATAATATGTAATGCATGTAATTTATATAGTGAATTAGTATATTTATTTTATGCACACACTACATTGTTGGAGCATTGTACATTAATGGGATGCATATTGGTGTTTTGGCCAAGATGTTCAGTGGGGCGGCCAACACTGTGCCGCTGACGGATGCTCTGATTGGCGTCCAGATTGATGGACGTCAATCACAGGTAGGTGGCCCCAAAGCTGGACACCAACTTCAAGTTGACTACAGCAGATGTTGACGTCAAGTTCCCTCCTGCGTAACGGTTTCAGATTTGTAATGCTCTCGTTTTGTCCGGTTCCAGTTTAGGAAACCCTTCTAAAGTCATAGGGAACCTACCCTAAAGCGTACCCAACCCATCCAACTTTATAAAAACACATCTTCTGGCCGCGCCAAGTCTTTTTAGTCTTGGTAAAACCGTAGCACTTCCTGTGTGAAAAGCTGAAATTCCAAGGCTTCGATCCGGCGACTGGAGGAATTTCTGGAGATCTACAATGACTGGAAGATAGCCCACTATCAAGGAGTCATCCCCAACCCCGAGGAACCATCTGTATCAACAGAAGAACCGGATCGAAGGCAGTTTTGAGCACCTTTTCGGCAAGGCCGAGGAGGGCTTTTTCGGGCTAATTCTCTCATTGTGGATTTATTTAGAGGCAAGTAACCTATGTACATCAATCCTATACATCTCCCCTTAGGTCCTAGCATTTTTTCCGGATTTTTTCTCGTGTCCTGGACCCTCAAATTTCCCTGTGCATGTGAGTGCTATATGTGCAGCCTGTTGTCTGGAGGTTGACGGCAATATCTTGTGCCGCCAAGCTCATGTGTTGGCGGCAAGGGATGCTGCAGTTGACCCAATAGGCGGCCATCACTGTGTAGTCAGTCAAGTTCCTCAGTGTTCTGAAATTGCTGTTTGATCTTCTTTAATATATTTGATTGATTTCCGGGCATGAGTGCATGATGTAAATTTTATGAGGGGTCAAGGGTGATCAGTAGGTCATGTCATGAGGTTTTATTGAATTTTCTTGTTTTGTGTTATTTATTAAAATTTTGACATTGAACTGTGAGTATATTACGACTCTGTTTAATCTGTATAAATAGGTTAGTTGTGAGTTAGAGTTTCATGAATTTTTTGAAATCATGTGATGACTATATTTATGCATTGACTATTAGATTTGATTGTTTTACTGAAATTCCTACTTAAAAGAAATTAATGAGAAATGCACCTATAAATAGTTTTAATTGTTATAAATGTATTTCCTATTCAGAAAAATCTGTAAAATTTAGTATATGATATGTTTACTGTTTTATCTGTTATAATTATTTCATGTTGTTTTGATGACAGTAAGTATTGTTATGATTTTAAATGAGAAAATGGCCGTGTTGAGCATGCTAGGCAAATTATGTGTAAAATCAAGGGTTACAACATGTTAATGTTTTATTTTAAGTTGTTTATCATTATTAAATAGTAAGAGTAAATTCTGTAAACTGAAATGAAAATGCCATGCAAATTGTATGTAAAAAGGGACTAAAATGTGACAAAAGTGATAATGTGATTAATGTAAAATATGGCCGAGATTGACACTGCTACCATAGGGGTCTAAGAGTTGTACCATAGAAAAGTCCCTATGGAAGGCTCAACATGTGAAATATATCATAGGGCATTAGGATGAAATCCTGAAGGTGGACAAGTACCACTGGTTAGAGTGGAGAGGACTTCTACCGCTCTGTGCAGTATCCAAGATTTGTCACTAGCTTGCCCAGGTGACAAATATGAGCAAGTGAAGTGCTAAGTGCTAGGTGATAAGCACTAAGTGCTAAAGTGAGTGTTTTTCCTCTACATGGTAGTTAGGACTATGTGTCACAGCGACTTAAGAGATTAAATGTGAATAAAGTGCAAAGTGATAATGAATGTGGCACGTGGTAAGTGCAATTGTTGTGATATGTGATAAATGTGAGTGCAAGAGTAAATGAAATGGAAGGAGTGTAAATTGGATATGTAAGGGAGAGTAAATGATAATGAGAGTACAATTGCATGAGAAAACCAATGTAATATGCATTTATCTATATTCATGTCATTCATGTGTTAACATCATATTGTAATATCATGTTTATATAATGTTTAATATTATGTGATGTAGTTAATAATCTCCATATGGTAGCGTATATGGATATGTACATGTAAACATGTAAGGAATATAATGTGGAAAAATGAGCATGGTAGAATTGTCAAATGAATAAGATGACATGTGAACAAGTGTGAATCCATGTAATTAAGTTTAATTCATGTCAAAACAGCAAGCAAAATGAGATTATGATTATGATAAATATATGAAATAGTGTCTAAGTTCCATGATAGAATTATTATTCATTTAGTATATAGTTTCATGCTTAATTTGTATATAAATGCCATCCAATTGAATGTTTTAGATCTCCAATCCATGTTTAATAAAGGTGATATCATTGTAATTATTCATATTAAAACAGCAAATGAAATGTGTAAATAAATATGAAAAAGTGCATGTGAAACATGAATAGAGTCATGTTAGGTGTTATCTACTTTAAGCTCAATTCCATGTTCTAATTGGTAGAATTGCTCCATGATATGGATAATGTTTAGATAAATAAAACATGTACATGTTAGGTATATAAGAGTGATTATGTTTATGTCATGTATGTGTTAATATGATTATGCTTAATTATGATAGAATGTTTAGTATCATGTTATGTCGTTTACTAGAAAGCATGTGCAAGTGTTAAGCGAGTATGATAAATTTTACATTAAAACCCAAGTAAATGGTGTGAGAAAAGGATATAAGTGCATTAGAAATTGGCTAGATATCATGCTAGGAGTGTTCATTATCTTGTACATAACCTTATGTTTTAAATTGGTAAGAATTGTGCAATGATATGATAAAGATTTGAACCATGTATCATAGGACATTCCATGTGTAAAGAACTGTGTAGGTGTATATTATCTTCCATGTTTTTAATATAAGCAGGTGTTAATTTGGAATATGTTTGGGTGAATTAAGTGTTGTTGTCCATAAGAAGCATGTGCTATGTGAATCATTGTGGTTAGAATGATAGAATGTGTTTTTCATTATGTTGGTAGCTTAGTGTGTGTGATATGTGTAAGTTTGATGTTTTAGATTACTTGCTGAGTCTTTTAGACTCATACTTGCTTCGGCGTACAGGTGTGACAAGTTTCTGTAGCTGAGGAGAGAATAGTGAAGGTCGACGCCGCATTCAAGAGTAGTTACTTGTGGAGATTATCGTTTGTAGTTACTTTAATTCATAGTTGAATAATGTTATTCATATGTAATGGACTCTGCAGTTCTTTTCAAGTTGTAATAATGTGGACTCTAGCACTTTCTTTCTCTATATAGACTGTGGAATGCGTGATGATAATGGAATGAAGTTTATTATTTCTTTTAATTTTGCTGCACTCTTTTAATATTCATAGGCATATCTTATCATTTATTGTTGGGTTACTATCCCACTGTGATGACGCTCTTTATACCGATGGGGATTGGTATAATCGTACCGGTATGAGGAGGGTCGTACAGAGGGGCAATCTGTAGACACCCGATTCTGGCCTATAAGTCGAACCATTATTCTTGTTCTCTTAATGAGCCCTAGTTGGTCACTCACCTGAGCCCATCTTTAGCCTTCCTTTGAGCCCTTAAAAGCCCAATCCCATCCAATTATCTCTTGAAGAGTCCTTGTGCCTTATTGATTATTCTTTCAAATGATTGATCAGAAATTCAAGAATAATCGATTTTCCTTAACATGACGGGTCGTAGCACCGCGTTAGCCTTTATCGCGCCCCCCATGGCCGTCGCGAAAACACATGCATATTCTTGCACGTGCCTTCGTGTCACGACCGTCATGGCCGTCACGACTATAAGTATCGCACCTCTACGATCCGTTACGACAACAGCCGAGTGCGCTGGCCTCCGCATCCACCTCCTATTTATCCTCTTAAGGCATTATCTCTATCCTATGTAACCTCCCAACCCATCCTTGCGCTGTTTAAGGTTCAAGGACCTTGAGGACCACCCTAGGACTCTCCCTGCGGATTTAATGATTTATCACCTCATTTTGGGGTCATTATCACTTAATGACGGGATTTTCTTTCTCTCCTTCTATATAAGCAAGCCTTATGTTTCAGAGGAGAGAGAGCCCCTTTTCGCCACGAAGTGCTGCCGAATTCTGCCAGACTCGACACTTAGCTCGTGGCCCTCTCATTTCTCCACATTCCATCACATTCTCTTCACCAAGTCATGTACTTTTCTTCATCTATGAGCTTGGTGCTGAGGGAGGCGACTTCCATTTCTCTGAGGCTTCTACACGACCCAAGGACGCCACATAACGCCAGGGAGTCGCCCCATCCGGGGCTCTTTCTTCCTTCCTCTCCCCTTTCTCTTTTCATGCATTTGTTGTTACCTTTTAGATAGGACGCATTTACTTCTTTTCTTCCCCACGTTTTTATACACCGAAGGGGTTTAAAACTACCCCCCCAGGTTCGTCCCCTCCATGCTCTCCCCTTTCCTTTCATTTTTGAATAGATTTTATGCTTAAATATGTTCTAACAGGGTTTGCTTTCTTGTTTTCTCTCATTTTGGCAGGCACACAAGCATTATCTGACTAGGAGCTCTTGTCCTCTGGCCGGCCAGAGGACAGGAAGAAGGTCCAATCCCATTTCTCCCGCCTAGTGCAGAGAATGCGCCTGGAACGACAGTCGCGAAAACGGAGACGCGCCCTGTCCGGGCGTCGCGACATCAACTCCCTCACGACGGGGAGACCCATTGTAGCAACGTGAAAAATTCAGTATTTAAAAATTTGAAATAATAGGAACATACATACAATTATCATATGTGCAAGAACACATCAAACATTTCGTAAAATTATAAATCGACCCCAAATATTATCCCTAAGTGTTGCACGAAGAAATTCGTGCAACGAAAAATCCGTTTGGCCAAGCGTACGCCACAACGTGACTAATTATCCAAATTAGGAAACTAAGTCGGAAAACTATTAACACGGAAAGATAACATGCTCATAAATTTAACAAACCTATCGGAGAGACTTCCAACGTCATGTAATGACGACCCATTAAGAAGATTGGGCATAGAAAAATAATTCGGACCAAGTTTTAGAAATTGAGGTGACTTATTATTGTAATTAAGGAATAATTCAGAAAAACCCATTATCATATGAGCCAATGGATTAATAATTAAAAAATAAAAGGAGGGGTAGACTCCAAACAATATGTAATGATAATCCATCATGAGAAATTAGAGAACAATGGACCTCCCATAGCCCATGAATAAAATCCGAAACCCTAATATTCTCTAATTTAAAAGGGAAATTTTATAAGTTAAACCACATTAAACAAAAAAGTAATGGGCTTTGTTAAATGGACCCATTAGAAATTAGTAGGCCAAAATAGAGATTTTTAAAAGGGGAATAATAGAAAAATACCTTAAATTCGTAAAAATATTACTTAAATAGAAAAGGGGTATTTAGTTCATTAAATGAAGTTTGAGTTGGATTTGGATTCCAAACCTACCCCAATAGGTTGGCCACGAATTTAGCTCCCATCCTAACCCAAATAGAAGTTCTCATACTTAGAAAGGGGAGAGAAATAGGAAATCCCGAAATTAAATAGGAATTTGAGTCCTATTAGGAATTTGGAATACAAGGGACATAATAAATACTCTCTTAAACCCCCATGGCCGGCCCTAGCTCGTTGCCAAGGTTTTCTTGACTAGGAGGAGAGGCCAAGAAGAGGAGAACTCGTGGGGAGAAGGAGCTCTCAAGCCATCAACCCGTTCTTCAAGTTCTAGCCCTAGAAGAGGAATCGTCCAAAGGTAGGCATTCTCACGAGCAAACTAAATTAATTTCGTATGTAGGTTGATCTAACCTCGGATTCAAAGCCCTCTTGTCTCATATTTTTCCATCGAGCATATATTTTCTTCTTGATTATCATGTTCTGCAACTAGCATGAGCCTGACCGTTCATCTTATTTCTTGTTCTCTTTTGTAACTACCCCATGTCACGAGATCTTTACTGTAGTAACTGATGCATGTTAGGCATCTTTTGCCCCTAAAACCCTAATTTTGATTCATCCTATCTTGCGAATTTAATCGTAATCTCAACTATGTACTGTCTCAACTTCATCATGAGTACCTACGTTTAAAGCTTGTCTAAACCCTGTTTTTTTTCCGATTCCTATGTACTGCAAGTACCCATGCATGTTTAGATCAATTTGCAACTAGTTTCATGATTTTTGATCTATTGTACATTAGTTATGATTTTCTGAATCACCCTGTGTCAAATATGGTAAGTCTGGCCCGCAATCCGATACACTGTTCTTGCCCTATTCGGACTCGGGCGCAGACCCTATGAACGCGACGGCCCGATAGGCCGCGTTCACAGGGCCATCGTGACAGCGCCCTACATCGTGCTCTGATCATGACAGGGCCTATCGTCGCGATCTGCTGCCCTGTCTGCCTCAGCCCGTCGCGACCCCTCAGCTGATCCCGTCGCGACCTGCCTGCCCGAACCGACAAGCCCGTCGCGACCAGTACCAGACCCTGTCGCGATCATCATTTGACCCCATCGCGACACTCTTATGCTACGTCGCGATCTGGCTTCTTGCATGAAAACCCACTTTTTGCAAGTCTTATTGTTATACAGTCACCCCCTGTCCTATTAACTGTCTTGTACTCAGAAAAATGAAGTTCAATTATGGAATATATTTTAATTAATTTAAGTCAATCACATGATCTATCTTGTCCATGATTTTCTTATTACATGCACACACACTTTGAACGATCCAAATATGGCTTGATTGGCATGAACATGCTACATAAATTATCTGGTAATTTATGTCATTAAATTGCCTCATTCTTAAATATACTGTGTACGTTTTATCGCGATGTTTTAGAACACCGATACCGACGCTCCACTGTTCTAGAATTTTTCTAAAACGTCGAGCACTTGTTACTATATACACACTCTCTTGACTTGATGAACTCTCCATCGGATATTCCTCGCCGGACTAGTGAGTCTTTATTCAAGCCCTCCGTAAGTCTCCTCTGTCCATGGATTCCTACATGGTCGACGAGCTGGTTGTACCCAACACTTATGATACCTTTGGGGATCACATAATCCAAACGACTATTAGATGTTCGCTCTTATCTTGAATCACGCTGGACCTCTGGACCTGTACTTGACATGGTCAGTGGTAGGGTAGTGAGTTCCACCTGACTGCCAACAACCACGTGCGAGTGTTGTGCAACTGTTACTATCACCTGTTTACTCGACGTGTTACGTGCAATGTCCACTAGCTCTCGTTTATACTCTACTCGCTCATCTATTCACGTTCACTCGACTACTATCTCGTCTATTCATCAGTGCTCTCATCTATTTCTTGGTACTCTCAAATTGGCCATTAATTGATTGTCTAAAAATAAACACATAACCAATGCCAACGCAATAGGACCCGATCTGGTCCTGGGAGAGCACCGGAAGTGACATTTGCTCGTGGGAGTTAAATGATCAGGATGTCGGCATTACATCCAAGTGCCATACTATCAAGATTAATCTAAGACAATCAACACAGTGCTATATTCTCACTTTGTCTATTGACGACAAAAGTTCTATATTTTCTCTCTCGGCTATCTACGGATAACTAAAGTGCCATTACTATTTCATTGATGGAAGTTAATCAAAAGTGCTATACTATTTCGATGGATAAGAAAATCAATCAAAGTGCAATTTACTCTCTATATGGCCACTACTTTCTCTCTCATTGCTATACATGTTGGGTGCTATTGTTTAACGTGACGTTATTTGCCATCGTGTTGTTATCATTTCCATCGTGACTTAACTTTAAGCATCGTGCTATACTTGATTCATCTGCTATCTGAACCATGTTACTTGTGCTATTACTTCTCGACTTACATGACTTGTTCTATCATTAGTTACTCCGCTTTTAAAAGCGCTAATATTTAAAGCTTGCTTGATCCTGAGATTTAAGTCCTACTGGGCGTTATCGCTCACCTTCGTTATTTGTTATTGTGTCTCAGGTCAGATAGACGATGACTTTGTGCACACCAATGGGACAGGATCCGAGTGATGAGCGACCCAGAGTCAAATGATGAGGTTACCCTAGCACAATTGGAGTCTAGTAGTTTTTACTTTAGATTTTCTCTTCATATGTAAGATGTCATCGAGCCCTATGTATTGGCTCGAATTAGTGGTTGTAAGAGTCTTTGTGATTTTATAATGGAATAAAGAATTTTCTATCTATCTATTATTATGTTCATAGAGGCTCTGATTTACTCAACTGATTGTACATTTTTCTCTACTATGTACTTTGCTCAGGTCTCCCCGATTTATTCCGCTGCTAAATTAGCAGGGCGTGACAGTTGGTATCAGAGCCTTGATGTCTTAATAGGATATCTTAGGTTTAAGATGTTCTAGGATGTCCTCATTGGATCTCTTAGGTATAGGATGTTCTAGGATGAACTGCCATGGCCATGTCTAAGTCAACACCATACCTAAAGTGAGGATTGGGTAGAACTGTGGCTAAGATCTAATATATGTATACTTACCCTAATTAATTTAATACTACTTCGCACCCTAATGCCAACCTGATTCTTGAAGGGACTCCTATGGACACCGACATGAGATCAACCCAGAGGTTAGTTCTGGCATGTTAGCAAGCGCTCAACTGCTAGAAAGAGCTCTGGAAGCGACTAAGGAGATTAATAAGGAGACCAATTAGAATGGAAGAGAAGATATAACCATGGCGAGAAGGCGACATCTTCTATTCATGTTTGAAGATAAGGAAGATTTCATGAAGGTATTTTGAGAAGAAGTCTCTACATCAAGAGTCTTCTATTCCGGTTTTTCCGATGGGAACCCTTATTCGACTTTGAAGCAGACCCTACCTACATCTCGGTTTCGATTGGTCTCCCCCTTCTTCCGGTTAATTTTTACTATGAGGATTATCTTTGATCTATTGCTGGAATCTGGGACATGTTCTTCGCATACATGATGCTACTGCGCCGCCCTTACTCAGACCCATGAGGCTTGGTCTGTGTTGAGATGGATATCAAAAATCCTAGGCCAGAGAGGATTGGATCGGATGTGATAATGATGGATTCTGGCAACCTGTCAATTACCATCGCCTACCATCGCCTACCATCGCTTTGCTCGTTCTGCCGGAAGCTGGGTCACTCTATCGATGATTGTCACAAGAAGAATAAGAGGCCACATGTTGACGAGGAAGAACATACGAAGAATCAGACCCTGCTACTGAAATCGTGCCTGCTAACAAAATCTGGAAGAGAAAAGATAAGATCCCGTTCCACAAACTCTGGACACCTCCAACAGATTTCACAACCTTGCCTCTGAGGAGGAAGATGATGTACCAATGGCCCATGAAGATATGCCTCAGAAGCCCCTCAAATCAATGAAGTCTTGGGCGTACACGAAGAACAGGACACTGCTCACGTGGTTGCCTCTACACTGCATGGCCCACTGCATGGCATTAAATGTGCCGTTGAGGTACCTTTTTCGACGTCCCCCAGAATATAGCTCCCCCCTCTGATCATGTTACGACAGGAAGCCCATCCAAATTCCCTGATGAATATCCTCCTGGAAGTACCTACTCTAAGGAGATCCTTACAACCCCTAGAAGTCGAAGCCCAGATACTGTTCTTAAAGAAAAGTTCCCTCAGGAGTTATTACACAAAGTAATGTTGCTGATCGGGCTGACATTGATAATTTCCTAATGCCTGCGGTTGAAATATCTATAGACGGTAGACTTCAACCCCTGGGGGGTTCGAACAAGATCAAAGGCTAAGGCCAATGGGTCCAAATCTGGCTACCGTTCATCATGAATTGCAGCTCCATATTCTAGAATATTAGGGTGTCGCTAACACAGCTACAAGGCGACATTTCCATTTGCTTTGCAGGAAGCATCGTCCTTTGATTTTTGCTATATCTGAACCAATGATTCCTTTTAGTCGTGCTGATCACCTGTGCAAATCTATTAAAATGCATGATGTAGTTGGTAATGATGGTGATCTTTCGAAGATATGGGTCTTTTGCAGGAAAATATCCACTTAGAAGTCGTCTGCACTTCATCCCAGTATATTACTCTGGCTAATAAAGATGGTGAAGAGATTATCTGCTATATCACTTTTGTCTATGCTTCTTGTAGCCAAGGGGAGCGCCAGAGCTTGTTCCAGGATCTGTTTGCATTTGGCTCCCAGATCTCTAAGCCCTGGATAATGGGGGCGACTTCAATTGCATCTCTCAGCCTTCAGAAAAAATTGGTGGTGGTCTCTCTAGTATTTCTTCCATGATTGATTTTAACGCTTTTATGTCTGCTACTTCTCTGGTTGACGCTGGCTATTCTGGTTTTCCTTTTACTTGGTCAAATAATAGAGTGGGCCCTGCTGCAATAAAGGCCAGATTGGATAGATTTCTATTCTCTGCTGATTGGAATGATCATCTTCCAGAGTTTTCGGTGTCCCATTTATCCAGGGGGCCTTCTGATCATGCTCCTCTTCTTGTTACTGTTCGGAACATCTCTAAGCCTCCTACGAGATTCACTTTTCAGTCCATGTGGACTCTGCATGATAGCTTCCATTCTATGGTTGCTACGACCTGGAAGGACTCCAACTGCTGGCACCCTAACCCCTTAGTTACACTCCAGATCAAATTAAAAAAGTTGAAGTCTGCTCTGAAATCCTGGAACGCAGATGTCTTTGGAAACATCAATGACAACTTACAAGCTGCTTATGAGGAAGTTTCTGCTACTGAATTTCCTTTGATTCCTCTCCTACTATTTACAATAGAGAATCCTTGAACCGTGCTAATGCTCACTTGAAGTATGCCCAACGCTGTGAGGAAATGTTCTGGTCTCAAAAAGCTCGTCTCCAGTGGCTTGATGATGGGGACAAGAATACTAAATTTTTCCATGCAATTGTCCAAAGTAACAGACGCCGTAATTATATATCCAGACTCAAGATTGATGGATCCAAATTGGTGTGACGATCAGGCAGTATTGAGAGATGCTGCTACTCGCTACTTTGAAAGTCTCCTTTCTTCAGGTGATTATGTGATTGACAGTACTCTGTTGGAGGTTATTCCTACCTCAATTTCTGATCTTCAGAACGATCAAATCTGCTGCCCCCTACTCCTGAAGAGGTGAAAAACGCTGTTTGGTCTATGAATGGAAATGGCGCCCCTGGTTCTGATGGATTCTCTGGTATTTTCTACACCTCCTGCTGGGATACTATCGCCCATGATGTCTATGAAGCTGTGAAGGTTTTTTAAATGGGTTCCCTCTGCCTCGTGGCATTACTTCCACTGTCATTGCCCTCATCCCCAAGGTGGGAAACCCAGCTCTTTTGCTTAATTCAGGCCATAAGTTTGTGTATTTCTGCCATAAAATCATCTCTAAGATTCTCTGCACCCGTCATGCTATTTCTCCTCCCTCATATTATCTCTGAAGTGCAAGGCGCTTTCATCAAAGGTCGAGCTATTACAGACAATTTCCCTCTCTAGAAACCTGTTCAAAAATCTAAGTCGGAAAGTCAGGGGCCATAATGTTATCTTCAAACTAGACATGATGAAGGCTATGATCGGGTTGAATGGGAATTCCTCTTCAATGTTCTGCGTCATTTTGGTTTCTGCAACAAATTCATTTCTTACGTGGGAATGTTGATCTCTAACTGCTGGTTTTCGGTTCTGGTTAATGGTCATCAAGCTGGTTATTTCAAGTTAATCAGGGGTTTACGGCAAGGCGATCCTTTAGCTCTGATGCTCTTCATTATTATGGAAGAGGTACTCAGCAGAGGCCTGCGTCACCTATTATCATCCGGCACAATAAAGCCTTATGCAGGTCCTCGCATTTGTCCTCCTATATCTCATCTTTTGTATGCGGATGACATCCTCATCTTCACTAATGGTCATGCAAAAATGTTAAAAGGCTTCTTCTTCAGTTCATTAAGTCTTATGAGATATCTTCGGGTCAGCTTACTAATAGCCGCAAAAGCCATTTTATTACATCCAAAAAGCTCCTACTTCTCTTGCTTCTAGCATCAAAGCTATCACTGGCTTCCAGCAGCAACATAAGTCATTAACTTATTTGGGTATTCCGCTGAAGAGAAGGCAGGCTTAAGAATTCAGACTTCAAGTATCTGTTCAAAAATCACAAAAAACTCAACACTTGGAAGTCTAAGTTCTTGTCCCAGGCCGGCAGAGTCACTCTTATCAATTCGGTGTTGTCTTCTATCCCCATCTATACTGCTTCTGCTCTGGTTCTCCCTAAAGGTGTCATTAGAATGTTGGACAAAGCCTGTGCTTCTTTCTTTTGGAGTGGTCTTGATGGGATTGAAAGGCGCCACTGGCTACCTTGGAAGGATGTTCAGCGCCCAATTACTGAAGGGGGTCTCGGTATCCGTAGTTTATGGCATATTCAGTTATCCATGGCCACTAAGCATCTCTGGAACATCTATCATGGTTCTTCTATCTAGACTCATTATGCCCGTCTGCTCTCCCATCCAACTTATGGTCTCCCGAAGATGTTTTTGTTATTGCTAAAAGTACCATTATTGATAGCTCCAGATGGATCTTGGGAAGAGGTGACTCGGTGGATCTTCCATGATCTTTGGACGGGGAACTCTCCTCTTCGCTTCATGCTTGCTGACCCGGATGATGCCCCTCATGTCACAGTCAGGGAGATGTTGCAAAATCGCTCTCCCGCCTGTTCGCTAGTTCCTCATATGCAAAAGCTGTCCAATATTCATCTTCGGAAGACCAGGATACTTGCATCTGGACCCACTCAGCTGATGGTCTGTTCAACACTAGATCGGCCTACGACCCTGCGCCCTCGGGCATTCAGAGACCTGCTCTGGCAAAGATTTGGAACCGTCTCTTCCTTCGGAAAGCGTCTATATTTTGCTGGAAAGTCATCCACAGGGTGATCCCGGTTGATTCCAGAATTTCTGATCATGGTGTTTGTCTCCCTTCCAGATGCTCTTGCTGTACGACTGGTCACTGTGAAGATATTGACCATTTATTCATGAACAGTGATATCGCTGCTCTTGGCGTTGGTTTTCTCCGGTTTTGCATCCGCCAAATAGTAACAATGAACACTTCACCTCCTGGTGCTGGAGAATCATTCAGGGATCTAATCTTCGGTCTCCTTTTGGTTTTGTCGCCTTATATGGTATGCTCCTAATTATTTGGGAGATCTGGAAGGAAAGATGCAAGCGGTGTTATGACAACAAATTCACTTCCATTAAGACCATTATTGACCAAATCTCCTACAGATCTCTCATGCTGTCCACCAGCCTGTGTTTAAAACCGCTCCATCTGAAAACCAGCTCAGTGTGTTGCTGTCTCTCGGATATAAGCCTTCTATTAAAATATAAAGATCAAACTGGTTCGGTGGATTCCTCCAGTCTATGGCCTTTGTCTCAACGTGATGGTGCGTCAAAAGGGAATCCTGGCCTTAGTGGTGGCGGCGGATGTATTAGAGACTCCAATGGTAATATATGTCTGGATTTTGCTTTTCATTATGGTTTCGGGAACAGTCTCCAAGCTGAAGTGAGAGCTCTTCATGATGGTCTAATGTTAGCTAATGAGTTTGGTCTCAGCATCAACCAGATCTACTCTGATTCTGCTCTGCTAGTCCAGTCCTTCACCAACAATTCCACCTTCTTCGGAATGTGCTAGATGGTGGCGCCCAGCATTTGACACCTTGCACTCTCTTCAAACCAGTGCTGCCATGTTTTCCGGGAGCCAACAAGGTGGCGGATGCCCTTGCTTCATATGCTACTTCTAACCACGGCAATAAGATATTTACTACTTTTCTTCGCTGCCCCTGGCTTGTAGGGGTCCACCTCTTGATAAAACTGGCCTGCCTTATGTTCGGCTTTGCTAGCCTATCTTTGTAGGGGCTCTCCCCGCTTGTACTTCCTTCTTATTAATCATATAATATCTCGGATCCATCTCGGCCCATGTAACTGCTGTGGAGTGGGAACATTCTCCCCCTCTGGGGAGGGTGCACTCTCCTAGCCTTAGGTTACCTGAGGACCGCTTCTGCTTAAAAAAAAAAAACCATGGCGAGAAGGCCAACCAGCAAGTGAATCATAATGATGAGATCATCTGCCTTCATTGTCACAGGCAGGTCATGTGGCCAAGAGTGTTGGCGAAAAATTGGTGCATGCTTACGTTGTGGCGACTTGAGACATCAGCTACGAGACTGCCCTCTTCTAAAAGAACCATCCACTAACATAGAAGAACTCAATTCTATGATGAAAGGGGACCAACCAAACGGTGACAAGAGAAAATAAAGAAGAATAAGAAGAATGACATACAAGTAGCCATTATTCGCAGGTGGCGATGCAAGTGCTGCAATAGGAGGGGCCACACGTCGGAATTGCTGGTGGAAACAAGGAAGATGTTTGCGATGTGGTAGCTCCGCCCACAAGATGAGAGACTGCCCACAATTTGAGAACAACATCATGAGGAATTAAACCAGCAAGGTACGCTGGAAGCCTTGGTGCTACTCTCTCCAAATCGAGAAGTGGGAACTGTGGAAGGTACCTCTGAAGTCATATTGATTAATGCCTTTGACAATAAATGATTCACATGTAACCGAAGGAGTCATGAAATTTGGTGGACAAGGTATCATCACTAACCCTTAGTTGATTTCATATTAGGATAGCAAGGCCTAAGGGGGAGATAATGGAAAGAAATATTCGGAGTAAATTCGTAGTCGTATCATATCATATGAATTTGAGGACCAAATTCTTTTAAGTGGGGGAGGATGTAGCAACCGGAAAATTCAGTATTTAAAAATTCGAAATAATAAAAAATGAAATAATAGAAACATACATACCATCATCATATGTGCAAGAACACATCTAAAATTTTTGTAAAAAGTATAAATCGTCACCAAATATTATCCCTAAGTGGTCTACGAAGAAATTCGTGCAACAAAAAATCCGATTGGCAAGCGTACATCACAACGTGACTAATTATCCAAATTAGGAAATATTTGGGGACGGAAAACCGTTAACATGGAAAGATAACGTGCCCATAAATTTAACAAACCTGTCGGAGAGACTTCCAACATCATGTAATGACGACCCATTAAGAAGATTGGGCATAAAAAAATAATTCGGACCAAGTTTTAGAAATTGAGGTGACTTATTATTGTAATTAGGAATAAATCAGAAAACCCATTATCATATGAGCCATGTGGATATAAATAAAAAATAAAATGAGGGGTAGACTCCAAACAATATGTAATGATAATCCATCATGAGAAATTAGAACAATGGACCTCCCATAGCCATGAATAAAATCTGAAACTCTAATATTCTCTAATTTAAAAGGGAAATTTTATATGTTAAACCACATTAAACAAAAATAAGTAAGGGTTTGTTAAATGGACCCATTAGAACTTAGTGGGCCAAAATAGAGATTTTTAAAAGGGGAATAATAGAAAAATACCTTAAATTCGTAACTAAAATATTACTTAAATAGAAAAGGGGTATTTAATGCATTAAATAAGAAGTTTGAGTTGGATTTGGATTCCTAAACCTACTCCAATAGGTTGACCACGAATTTAGCTCCCATCAAACCCAAACAGAAGTTCTCATACTTAGAAATGGGAGAGAAATAGAAAATCCTAAAATTAAATAGGAATTTGTGTCCTATTAGGAATTTGAAATACAAGGGACATAATACTCTCTTAAACCCCCATGGCCGGCCCAAGCTCATTGCCAAGGGTTTCTGGACTAGGAGGAGAGGCCAAGGAGGAGGAGAACTCGTGGGAGAAGGAGCTCTCAAGCCATCAACCCCGTTCTTCAAGTTCTAGCCCTAAAAGAGGAAATCGTCCGAAGGTAGGCATTCTCACGAGCAAAACTAAATTAATTTCGTATGTAGGTTGATCTAAACCTCATGATTCAAAGCCCTCTTGTGTCATATTTTTCCATCGAGCATATATTTTCTTCTTGATTTTTCATGTTCTACAACTAGCATGAGCCCGACCCTTCATCTTAATTCTTGTTCTCTTTGTATACTCAACCCCATATCACGAGATTTTTACTGTAGCAACTGATGCATGTTAGGCATTTTATCCCTAAAAGCCCTAATTTTGATTCATCCTATCTTGCGAATTTAATCCTGATCTCAACTATGTACTGTCTCAAGTTCATCATGAGTACCTACGTTTAAAGCATGTCTAAACCCTGTTTTTTTTTTATTCCTACTTACTGCAAGTACCCATGCATGTTTAGATCAATTTGCAACTAGTTTCATGATTTTTGACCTACTGTACAATTAGTTATGATTTTCTGAATCACCCTATGTCAAATATGGTAAGTCTGGCCCACAATCCGATACACTGTTCTTGCCCTATTCGGACTCGGGCGCAAACCCTGTGAACGCGACGGCCCGATAGGCCACGTTCACAGGGACATCACGACAGCGCCCTACGTCACGATCTGATCACGACAGGGCCTGTCGTCGCGATCTGCTGCCTGGTCTGTCTGAGCCCGTCGCGACCCTCAGCTGACCCCGTCGCGACCTGCCTGCCCGAACCGACAAGCTCGTCGCGACCAGTACCAGACCCCGTCGCGATCTCAGTTGACCCCGTCACGACCCTCATTAGGGTACATCGCGATCTGGCTTCTTGCATGAAAACCCAACTTTTTGCAAGTCTTTAGTTATATAGTCACCCTGTCTATTAACTGTCTTGTACTCAGAAAAACAAAGTTACAATTATGAAATATATTTTAATTAATTTAAGTCAATCACATGATCTATCTTGTCCATGATTTTCTTATTCACAAGCACACACACTTTGAACCATCCAAATGGCTTAATTGGCATGAACATGTCACATAAATTATCTTGTAATTTATGTCATTAAATTGCCTCATTCTTAAATATACTTGTGTACGTTTTCTCGCGATGTTTTAGAACACCGATACCGATGCTCCACTATTCTAGAATTTCTCTAAAATGTCGAGCACTTGTTTTTATATACACACTCTCTTGACTTGGACGAACTCTCCATCAGATATTCCTTCTGCCGGACTAGTGAGTCTTCGTTCAAGGCCTCCGTAAGTCTTGTCTGTCATGGATTCCACATAGTCGACGAGCTGGTTGTACCCTAACACCTATGATACCTTTTAGGGATCAACATAATCCAAACGACTATTAGAAGTTCGCCCTTATCTTGAATCAGGCCGGACCTCTAGACCTGTACTTGACATGGTCAGTGGTAGGGTAGAGAGTTCCACCTGACTGCCAACACCACGTGCGAGTGTTGTGCAACTATTACTATCGCCTGTTTACTCGACGTGTGACGTGCAATGTCCACTAGCTCTCATTTATACTCTACTCGCTCATCTATTCACGTTCACTCTACTATCTCGTCTATTCATCTAGTGCTCTCATCTATTTCTTGGTACTCTCAAATTGGCCATTAATGATTGTCTAAACATAAACAACATAACCAATGCCAACGCAATAGGGCCCGATTGGTCCTGGGGAGAGCACCGAAAGTGCCATTTGCCCGTGGGAGTTAAATGATCAGGATGTCGGCATTACATCCAAGTGTCATACTATCAAGATTAATCTAAGACAATCAACACAAAGTGCTATATTCTCTCTTGTCTATTGACGACAAAAGTGCTATATTTTCTCTCTCGGCTATCTACGGATAACCAAAGTGCCATTACTATTTCGATTGATGGAGTTAATCAAAAGTGCTATACTATTTCGATTGATAAGAAAATCAATCAAAGTGCAATTTACTCTCTATATGGCCAACTACTTTCTCTCTCATTGCTATACATGTTGCGTGCTATTGTTTAACGTTGACGTTATTTGCCATCGTGTTGTTATCATTTCCATCATGACTTAATTTTAAGCATCGTGCTATACTTGATTCATCTGCTATCTGAACCATGTTACTTGTGCTATTACTTTCTCGACTTTACATGACTTGTTCTATCATTAGTTACTCTACCTTTTAAAGAGCCAATTATTTAAAGCTTCCTTGATCCTGAGATTTAAGTCCTACTGGGTGTTATCGCTCACCCTTCGTTATTTGTTATTATGTCTCAGGTCAGATAGACGATGACGTTGTACACACCAATGGGACATGATCCGAGTGATGAGCGACCCAGAGTCAAATGAAAGTTACCCTAGCACAATTGGAGTCTAGTAGTTTTTACTTTAGATTTTCTCTTCATATGTAATGATGTCATCGAGCCCTATGTATTGGCTCCGAATTAGTGGTTGTAATAGTCTTCGTGATTTTATAATGGAATAAAGAATTTTATCTCAATTATTGTTCATTAGATGCTCTGATTTACTCAATTGATTGTACATTTTTCTCTACTATGTACTTGCTCACATCTCCCCGATTTATTCCGCTGCTAAATTGGTGAGGCGTGACAGTTGGTATCAGAGCCTAGATTGTCTTAATAGTATATCTTAGGTTTAAGATGTTCTAGGATGTCCTCATTGGATCTCTTAGGTATAGAGTGTCTAGGATGAACTGCCATGACACGTGTCTAAGTCACCCACCATATCTAAAGTGAGGATTGGGTAGAATTGTGGCTAAGATCTAATATACGTATACTTACCCTAACTAATTTAATACTACTTCGCACCCTAATGCCAACCTTATTCTTGAAGGGACTCCTATGGACCCAACATGAGATCAACCCAGAGGCTAGTTCTGGCATGCCAGCAAGCCGCTCAACTGCTAGAAAGAGCTCTGGAAGTGACTAAGGAGATTAAAAAGGAGACCAATTAGAATGGGAAGAGAAGATATACCATGGAGAGAAGGCCAACCAGCAAGTGAATCATAATGATGAGATCATCTGCCTTCATTGTCACAGGCCAGGTCATGTGGCCAAGGAGTGCTGACGAAAAAATGGTGAAAGCTTACGTTGTGGCGACTTGAGACATCAGCTACGAGATACCCTCTTCTAAAAGAACCATCCAATAACATATAAGAACTCATTCTATGATGAAACGGGACCAACCAAATGGTGAGAAGAGAAAAAATAAGAAGAATAGGAAGAATGACATACAAGTAGCCATTATTCGCAGGTGGCGATGCAAGTGCTGCAATAGGAGGGGCCACACGTCGGGGAATTGCTGGTGGAAACAAGGAAGATGTTTGCGATGTGGTAGCTCTGACCACAAGATGAGAGACTGCCCACAATTTGAGAACCAACGTCATGAGGAATTAAACCAGCAAGGTACGCTGGAAGCCTTGGTGCTACTCTCTCCAAATCGAGAAGTGGGAACCGTGGAAGGTACCTCTGAACTCATAATGATTAATGCCTTTTACAATAAATGATTCACATGTAACTGAAGGAGTCATGGAATTGGTGGACAAGGTATCATCACTAAACCCTTAGTTGATTTCATATTAGGATGGCAAAGCCCTAAGTGGGGGAGATAATGGAATGAAATATTCGGAGTAAATTCGTAGTCATATCATATGATATGAATTTGAGGATCAAATTCTTTTAAGTGGGGGAGGATGTAGCAACCCGGAAAATTCAGTATTTAAAAATTGAAATAATAAAAAATGAAATAATAGAAACATACATACCTTTCTCATATGTGCAAGAACACATCTAAAATTTTCGTAAAAAGTATAAATTGACCCTAAATATCCCTAAGTGTTCCATGAAGAAATTCGTGCAACGAAAAATCCGATTGGCCAAGCGTACGTCACAACGTGACTAATTATCCAAATTAGGAAACTAAGTCGGAAAAGCGTTAACACGGAAAGATAACGTTCCCATAAATTTAACAAACCTGTCGGAGAGACTTCCAACGTCATGTAATGACGACCCATTAATAAGAATGGGCTGAAAAAAAATCGGACCAGTTTTAGAAATTGAGGTGACTTATTATTGTAATTTAGGAATAAATCAGAAAACCCATTATCATATGAGCCAAGTGGATTAATAATTAAAAAATAAAATGAGGGGTAGACTCCAAAACATATGTAATGATAATCCATCATGAGAAATTAGAACAATGGACCTCCCATAGCCCATGAATAAAATCTGACTCTAATATTCTCTAATTTAAAAGGGAAATTTTATATGTTAACCACATTAAACAAAAATAAGTAATGGGTTTGTTAAATGGACCCATTAGAACTTAGTGGGCAAAATAGAGATTTTTAAAAGGGGAATAATAGAAAAATACCTTAAATTCGTAACTAAAATATTACTTAAATAGAAAAGGGGTATTTATGCATTAAATAAGAAGTTTGAGTTGGATTTGGATTCCTAAACCTACTCCAATAGGTTGACCACGAATTTAGCTCCATCATAACCCAAACAGAAGTTCTCATACTTAGAAATGGGAGAAATAGAAAATCCTAAAATTAAATAGGAATTTGTGTCCTATTAGGAATTTGAAATACAAGGGACATAAATACTCTCTTAAACCCCCATGGCCGGCCAAGCTCATTGCCAAGGGTTTCTGGACTAGGAGGAGAGGCCAAGGAGGAGGAGAACTCGTTGGGAGAAGGAGCTCTCAAGCCATCAACCCCGTTCTTCAAGTTCTAGCCCTAAAAGAGGAAATCGTCCGAAGGTAGGCATTCTCACGAGCAAAACTAATTAATTTCGTATGTAGGTTGATCTAAACCTCATGATTCAAAGCCCTCTTGTGTCATATTTTTCCATCGAGCATATTTTTCTTCTTGATTTTTCATGTTCTACAACTAGCATGAGCCCGACCCTTCATCTTAATTCTTGTCTCTTTGTATACTCAACCCCATATCACGAGATTTTTACTGTAGCAACTGATGCATGTTAGGCATCTTTTATCCCTAAACCCTAATTTTGATTCATCCTATCTTGCGAATTTAATCCTTGATCTCAACTATGTACTGTCTCAAGTTCATCATGAGTACCTACGTTTAAAGCATGTCTAAACCCTGTTTTTTTTTATTCCTACTTACTGCAAGTACCCATGCATGTTTAGATCAATTTGCAACTAGTTTCATGATTTTTGACCTACTGTACAATTAGTTATGATTTTCTGAATCACCCTATGTCAAATATGGTAAGTCTGGCCCACAATCCGATACACTGTTCTTGCCCTATTCGGACTCGGGCGCAAACCCTGTGAACGCGACGGCCCGATAGGCCACGTTCACAGGGACATCACGACAGCGCCCTACGTCACGATCTGATCACGACAGGGCCTGTCGTCGCGATCTGCTGCCTGGTCTGTCTGAGCCCGTCGCGACCCTCAGCTGACCCCGTCGCGACCTGCCTGCCCGAACCGACAAGCTCGTCGCGACCAGTACCAGACCCCGTCGCGATCTCAGTTGACCCCGTCACGACCCTCATTAGGGTACATCGCGATCTGGCTTCTGCATGAAAACCCAACTTTTTGCAAGTCTTATAGTTATATAGTCACCCCCTGTCCTATTAACTGTCTTGTACTCAGAAAAACAAAGTTACAATTATGAAATATATTTTATTAATTAAGTCAATCACATGATCTATCTTGTCCATGATTTTCTTATTCACAAGCACACACACTTTGAACCATCAAAATATGGCTTAATTGGCATGAACATGTCACATAAATTATCTTGTAATTTATGTCATTAAATTGCCTCATTCTTAAATATACTTGTGTACGTTTTCTCGCGATGTTTTAGAACACCGATACCGATGCTCCACTATTCTAGAATTTCTCTAAAATGTCGAGCACTTGTTTTTATATACACACTCTCTTGACTTGGACGAACTCTCCATCAGATATTCCTTCTGCCGGACTAGTGAGTCTTCGTTCAAGGCCTCCGTAAGTCTTGTCTGTCCATGGATTCCCACATAGTCGACGAGCTGGTTGTACCCTAACACCTATGATACCCTTTAGGGATCAACATAATCAAACGACTATTAGAAGTTCGCCCTTATCTTGAATCAGGCCGGACCTCTAGACCTGTACTTGACATGGTCAGTGGTAGGGTAGAGAGTTCCACCTGACTGCCAACACCACGTGCGGGTGTTGTGCAACTATTACTATCGCCTGTTTACTCGACGTGTGACGTGCAATGTCCACTAGCTCTCATTTATACTCTACTCGCTCATCTATTCACGTTCACTCTACTATCTCGTCTATTCATCTAGTGCTCTCATCTATTTCTTGGTACTCTCAAATTGGCCATTAATTGATTGTCTAAACATAAACAACATAACCAATGCCAACGCAATAGGGCCCGATCTGGTCCTGGGGAGAGCACCCGAAAGTGCCATTTGCCCGTGGGAGTTAAATGATCAGGATGTCGGCATTACATCCAAGTGTCATACTATCAAGATTAATCTAAGACAATCAACACAAAGTGCTATATTCTCTCTTTGTCTATTGACGACAAAAGTGCTATATTTTCTCTCTCGGCTATCTACGGATAACCAAAGTGCCATTACTATTTCGATTGATGGAAGTTAATCAAAAGTGCTATACTATTTCGATTGATAAGAAAATCAATCAAAGTGCAATTTACTCTCTATATGGCCACTACTTTCTCTCTCATTGCTATACATGTTGCGTGCTATTGTTAACGTTGACGTTATTTGCCATCGTGTTGTTATCATTTCCATCATGACTTATTTTAAGCATCGTGCTATACTTGATTCATCTGCTATCTGAACCATGTTACTTGTGCTATTACTTTCTCGACTTTACATGACTTGTTCTATCATTAGTTACTCTACCTTTTAAAGAGCCAATTATTTAAAGCTTCCTTGATCCTGAGATTTAAGTCCTACTGGGTGTTATCGCTCACCCTTCGTTATTTGTTATTATGTCTCAGGTCAGATAGACGATGACGTTGTACACACCAATGGGACATGATCCGAGTGATGAGCGACCAGAGTCAAATGACAAAGTTACCCTAGCACAATTGGAGTCTAGTAGTTTTTACTTTAGATTTTCTCTTCATATGTAATGATGTCATCGAGCCCTATGTATTGGCTCCGAATTAGTGGTTGTAATAGTCTTCGTGATTTTATAATGGAATAAAGAATTTTATCTCAATTATTGTTCATTAGATGCTCTGATTTACTCAATTGATTGTACATTTTTCTCTACTATGTACTTTGCTCACATCTCCCCGATTTATTCCGCTGCTAAATTGTGAGGCGTGACAGTTGGTATCAGAGCCTAGATGTCTTATAGTATATCTTAGGTTTAGATGTTCTAGGATGTCCTCATTGGATCTCTTAGGTATAGAGTGTTCTAGGATGAACTGCCATGACACGTGTCTAAGTCAACCACCATATCTAAAGTGAGGATTGGGTAGAATTGTGGCTAAGATCTAATATACGTATACTTACCCTAACTAATTTAATACTACTTCGCACCCTAATGCCAACCTTATTCTTGAAGGGACTCCTATGGACACAACATGAGATCAACCCAGAGGCTAGTTCTGGCATGCCAGCAAGCCGCTCAACTGCTAGAAAGAGCTCTGGAAGTGACTAAGGAGATTAAAAAGGAGACCAATTAGAATGGGAAGAGAAGATATAACCATGGAGAGAAGGCCAACCAGCAAGTGAATCATAATGATGAGATCATCTGCCTTCATTGTCACAGGCCAGGTCATGTGGCCAAGGAGTGCTGACGAAAAAATGGTGAAAGCTTACGTTGTGGCGACTTGAGACATCAGCTACGAGATACCCTCTTCTAAAAGAACCATCCAATAACATATAAGAACTCAATTCTATGATGAAACGGGACCAACCAAATGGTGAGAAGAGAAAAATAAAGAAGAATAGGAAGAATGACATACAAGTAGCCATTATTCGCAGGTGGCGATGCAAGTGCTGCAATAGGAGGGGCCACACGTCGGGGAATTGCTGGTGGAAACAAGGAAGATGTTTGCGATGTGGTAGCTCTGACCACAAGATGAGAGACTGCCCACAATTTGAGAACCAACGTCATGAGGAATTAAACCAGCAAGGTACGCTGGAAGCCTTGGTGCTACTCTCTCCAAATCGAGAAGTGGGACCGTGGAAGGTACCTCTGAACTCATAATGATTAATGCCTTTTACAATAAATGATTCACATGTAACTGAAGGAGTCATGGAATTTGGTGGACAAGGTATCATCACTAAACCCTTAGTTGATTTCATATTAGGATGGCAAAGCCCTAAGTGGGGGAGATAATGGAATGAAATATTCGGAGTAAATTCGTAGTCATATCATATGATATGAATTTGAGGATCAAATTCTTTTAAGTGGGGAGGATGTAGCAACCGGAAAATTCAGTATTTAAAAAATTGAAATAATAAAAAATGAAATAATAGAAACATACATACCTTTCTCATATGTGCAAGAACACATCTAAAATTTTCGTAAAAAGTATAAATTGACCCTAATATCCCTAAGTGTTCCATGAAGAAATTCGTGCAACGAAAAATCCGATTGGCCAAGCGTACGTCACAACGTGACTAATTATCCAAATTAGGAAACTAAGTCGGAAAAGCGTTAACACGGAAAGATAACGTTCCCATAAATTTAACAAACCTGTCGGAGAGACTTCCAACGTCATGTAATGACGACCCATTAATAAGAATGGGCTGAAAAAAAAATCGGACCAAGTTTTAGAAATTGAGGTGACTTATTATTGTAATTTAGGAATAAATCAGAAAACCCATTATCATATGAGCCAAGTGGATTAATAATTAAAAAATAAAATGAGGGGTAGACTCCAAACAATATGTAATAATAATCCATCATGAGAAATTGGAACAATGGACCTCCCATAGCCCATGAATAAAATCTGAAACTCTAATATTCTCTAATTTAAAAGGGAATTTTATAAGTTAAATCACATTAAACAAAAATAACTAATGGGCTTTGTTGAATGGACCCATTAGAAATTGGTGGGCCAAAATAGAGATTCTTAAAAGGGGAATAATAGAAAAATACCTTAAATTCGTAACTAAAATATTACTTAAATAGAATAGGGGTATTTAATGCATTAAATAAGAAGTTTGAGTTGGATTTGGATTCCTAAACCTACCCCAATAGGTTGGCCACGAATTCAGCTCCCATCATAACCCAAACAGAAGTTCTCATACTTAGAAAGGGGAGAGAAGTAGGAAATCCCGAAGTTAAATAGGAATTTGTGTCCTATTAGGAATTTGAAATACAAGGGACATAAATACTCTCTTAAACCCCCATGGCCAGCCCAAGCTCGCTGCCAAGGGTTTCTAGACTAGGAGGAGAGGCCAAGGATGAGGAGAACTCGTGGGAGAAGGAGCTCTCAAGCCATCAACCCTGTTCTTCAAGTTCTAGCCCTAGAAGAGGAATCGTCCAAAGGTAGGCATTCTTACGAGCAAAACTAAATTAATTTCGTATGTAGGTTGATCTAAACCTCAGGATTCAAAGCCCTCTTGTCTCATATTTTTCCATCGAGCATATATTTTGTTCTTGATTTTTCATGTTCTGCAACTAGCATGAGCCCGACCCTTCATCTTAATTCTTGTTCTCTTTGTATAGTCAACCTCATGTCATGAGATTTTTACTGTAGTAACTGATGCATGTTAGGCATCTTTTGCCCCTAAAAGCCCTAATTTTGATTCATCCTATCTTGCGAATTTAATCGTTGATCTCAACTATGTACTGTCTCAAGTTCATCATGAGTTCCTGCATTTAAAGCATCCCTAAACCCTATTTGTTTTCTGATTCCTATTTACTGCAAGTACCCATGCATGTCTAGATCAATTTCCAACTAGTTTCATGATTTTTCATCGATTGTACAATTAGTTATGATTTTCTGAATCAACCTGTGTCATATATGGTAAGTCTGGCCCGCAATCCGATACACTATTCTTGCCGTATTCGGACTCGGGCGCAGACCCTGTGAACGTGACGCCCCGATAGGCCACGTTCACAGGGCCATCGCGACAGCACCCTATGTCGCGATCTGATCGCGACAGGGCCTGTCATTGCGATCTGCTGCCGGTCTGCCTGAGCCCGTCGCGACCACACCTGACCCCGTCGCCACTTGTCTGTCCGAACCGACAAGCCCGTCGCGGCCTGTACCAGACCCCGTCGCGATCTCAGTTGACCCCGTCGCGACCCTCAATAGGGTACCTCGCGATCTGGGATTTTGCATGAAAACCAACTTTTTGCAAGTCTTATTATTATATAGTCACCCCCTGTCCTATTAACCGTCTTATACTCAGAATGAAGTGAAGTTACAATTTGAATATATTTTAATTAATTTAAGTCAATCACATGATCTATCTTGTCCATGATTTTCTTATTCACATGCACACACACTTTGAACTATCCAAATATGCCTTAATTGGCATCAACATGTTACATAAATTATCTGGTAATTTATGTCATTAAATTGCCTCATTCTGAATATACTTGGTTGTTTTTCTTGCGATATTTTGGAACACCGATACCGACGCTCCACTATTCTAGAATCCCTCTAGAACGTCGAGCACTTGTTTCTATATACACACTCTCTTGACTTGGACGAACTCTCCGTTGGATATTCCTTCTGCCGGACTAGTGAGTCTTTGTTCAAGGCCTCCGTAAGTCTCCTCTGTCCATGGATTCCCACATGGTCGACGAGCTAGTTGTACCCTAACACCTATGATACCCTTTAGGGATCAACATAATCCAAACGGCTATTAGAAGTTCGCTCTTATCTTGAATCACGCCGGACCTCTGGACATGTACTTACCATGGCCAGTGGTAGGGTAGTGAGTTCTACCTGACAGCCAACACCACGTGCGAGTGTTGTGCAACTATTACTATCGCCTGTTTACTCGACGTGTTACGTGCAATGTCCACTAGCTCTCGTTTATACTCTACTCGCTCATCTATTCACGTTCACTCTACTATCTCATCTATTCATCTAGTGCTCTCATCTATTTCTTGGTACTCTCAAATTGGCCATTAATTGATTGTCTAAAGATAAACAACAAACAATGCCAGCGCAATAGGGCGCGATCTGGTCCTGGGGAGAGCGCCCGAAAGTGCCATTTGTCCACGGGAGTTAAATGATCAGGATGCCGGCATTACATCCAAGTGCCATACTATCAAGATTAATCTAAGACAATCAACACAAAGTCCTATATTCTCTCTTTGTCTATTGACAACAAAAGTGCTATATTTTCTCTCTCGGCTATCTACGGATAACCGAAGTGCCATTACTATTTCGATTGACGGAAGTTAATCAAAAGTGCTATACTATTTCAATTGATAAGAAAATCAATCAAAGTGCAATTTACTCTCTATATGGCCAACTACTTTCTCTCTCATTGCTATACATGTTGCGTGCTATTGTTTGACGTTGACGTTATTTGCCATCGTGTTGTTATCATTTCCATCATGACTTGACTTTAATCTTTGTGCTATACTTGATTCATCTGCTATCTGAACCATGTTACTTGTGCTGTTACTTTCTCGACTTTACATGACTTGTTCTATCATTAGTTGCTCTTCCTTTTAAAGCGCTAATTATTTAAAGCCTGCTTGATCCCGAGATTTAAGCCCTACTGGGCGTTATCGCTCGCCCTTCGTTATTTGTTATTATGTCTCAGGTCAGATAGACGATGACGTTGTACACACCAATGGGACAGGATTCGAGTGATGAGCGACCGGAGTCAAATGATGAAGTTACCTCAACACATTGGAGTTTAGTAGTTTTTACTTTAGATTTTCTCTTCATATGTAATGATGTCATTGAGCCCTATGTATGGCTCCGAATAGTGGTTGTAATAGTCTTTGTGATTTTATGATGGAATAAAGAATTTTATCTCAATTATTGTTCATTAGATGCTCTGATTTACTCAATTGATTGTACATTTTTCTCTACCATGTACTTTGCTCATGTCTCCCCGATTTATTCCGCTGCTAAATTGGCGGGACATGACACCTGTCGCGACAAAGGTCAATGCCCTGTTCTCTCTCCTTTTCCTAGCAATGTTAGCCTATTTTAATTCTTAATCATGGCAACTAGCTAGGTGGCGATCACATCCAATTTTCCCATGTTTTTTTTAAGTACATTTTAAAACATGTTGTGTGTTTCGAGGGGTGCACAACCCCGTGATTCCAGTAGTGTCCATAAGGGTCTTGAATGCTGTCTTGGAAATGTCCTCCTCCCCGATCCTCAACTGATGATATCCTAAATCCAGTTCAATCTTGGAGAATACAGACACATTCTGGAGCTGATCAAACAAGTCATCAATGCGTGGCAAGGGATACTTATTCTTCACTGGTACTTGGTTGAGCTTCCTGTAGTCAATCCACAAGCTGAGGGAACCATCCTTCTTCTTCACGAACAATATAGGTGTGACCCATGGTGAAACACTAGGGTGAATAAACCCCTTATCGAGCAATTCCTGTAATTACTTCCTCAGCCACTAACTCTGCAGGTGCCATCCGATATGGAGCCTTAGAGATAGGTGAGGTGTCTGGAAGCAACTCAATAGTGAACTCTATCTCCCTTGTGGTGGGAATCCAGAAAAATCATAAGGGAACACGTCTGGAAACTCTCGCACAACCTCGATCTCCCCAAGGTGGGTGATTGATCGGCCTTAGGAACTAATACCACACTGGCAAGAAAAACGTTACAACCCTTGTTCACCATCTTCATTGCTTTCATAGCGGAGATCATGAACTTTCCTACCATATTCTTAGGCTAAGGATGTGAGAACTCATCCTCTCTAGGAATGCAGAAAGTAATTCTCTTCCTCCTACAATCAACCAAGGCATAGTGCTCCTCAAGCCAATCCAGACCAATATAGTATCATAGTCCTTCATCTTGAACAAGTAGAAGCTCCCAAACAAACGTCGTTCCTCGATGCACACAGGATAGAAGGAATGCACCTCCTGGTCGCCACGGTACCCGCAGGGGTATGTACCGACAAGGGCACCTCTAGGTCTTCTGCCTCAACACCTGACTCCTCAAACAACTGCTCAAAAACAATGAGTGTTTAGCACCTGTATCAACAATACTCGAGCTTGCATACCCATAACTAAGATAGTACTTTCTGTGATGTTGTTCACTTGCTCTGCATCCTCACGTGCTAGTGCATACACTCGAGCTTGGGCTCGAGGCCTTCCTGGCTTCCCGGTCACTGGTGCCGCC
Source organism: Colocasia esculenta (assembly GCA_014218235.1). Classification (NCBI taxonomy): domain Eukaryota; kingdom Viridiplantae; phylum Streptophyta; class Magnoliopsida; order Alismatales; family Araceae; genus Colocasia; species Colocasia esculenta. The sequence goes on along the minus strand of CM024758.1, from coordinate 117,052,897 downwards.
GCCGCTGCTATTGGAGTTGGAGCTTCTCTCGGTGCAAACTACTGTAATCTCGGACAGTCTCTGATCTGATGCTCGGCGCTATCGCACTTAAGACACTTCCCTACTAGCTTCCAGCACTCCGAACCGTCGTGTGTCCTTCCGCAGTGAGGACACTCGTTTTTGTCGTTGGGTCTGAAGTTGGTCATCTGAGGTGTATGATGATCAGTCTGTCCCCATGTAATTTTAATTAATCACATATATATATATATATATATATATATTTTATTATTATTATTTTTTTTGATGAGTAACAAAACCAAACAAAAGTTTATCAATTATATCTAATGAATATTTCATAAGTCTTAAGCACAGGAAAAATACCAAGGTCAAACAAGCCAATAAAGGTATGCATTACTTTTCTGAAGCCTTAAATCTTTTCACATGATATTTATCTAAGTCTATATCGACTTCTATTGAAGGCCATAACGATTTCTTTATAAGCATATCGATTTCAATAGAATTATCATAACGATTTCCTTATGGCTGAAAAGTCATGTTGTTTCAAACAAATCGATGCCGTAACGATTCTATAAGTGATCGCAACGATTTCCTTATAAGACTGAAAAGTCATGATATTTCAAACAAGTCGATGTCACAACAACTCTATAAGTTACCGTAACGATTTCTTTAGAGCCCGTAACAACTTGCTCGTCACAACGACTCTATAAGTTACCGTAACGATTTCTTTAGAACTCGTAACGACTTCTTTAGAAAGCGCAACGACTTGCTTGGTGTAACGATTTCATAAGTTACCGTAACGACTTCTTTAGAACTCGTAACGACTTGCTTATTGTAACGACTTCATAAGTTACCATAACAATTTCTTTAGAGTTCATAACGACTTGATAAGTATTCATAACGATTTCTTTAGAATTCACAACGACTTGCTTTGTATAATGATTTGTTAAGTATTTCACATCGATTTCTTCAGAAACACATCATTTGCTTTGTGCAACGATTCATTAAGTGTTCATGATATATCTTCTGTCACATAACGATTTGCTATGACTCATAACGATTTCATAAGTCATATAGCCATCGATTTCATATCTTGATATCTTATTCATCTTAAAAGCGTTGACTAGTCAAAGTCCACGTAGACATCTCTCTGACGCTTTTGCATTTATGAGATCTGAACATATCTCTGCATGCATGCAGACCATATCGTGCCTACTCTGATAACGTCCTTTAGACTTGAGCAATTTGGCATTACTATTTCCATGTCTATTGCTACTAACGTTGACTGACATCAGAGACAGCTTAGCTGTCTGCTATTTGAGTTTGACATTTGTGCAGACGTCTGAACCAGCTTCATAGTACAATATTAAACAATAGAAGCCAACGGATATTTCTGAAGATCTATCTCTTTGCGTGCTCAAGTAATCAAAACTGTTGACTAAAGCTTCCAAGACTCCAGATGTCATTCAGTCTAACGACTACTCAAAAGAGAGACAACGGACACTTAACGTCTACATTTCAAATTGAAGATATAAATTCAAGTCAGAAGAACAGAAGAACATATATCGCGTATTTAAGCATTCAAATTCTTCTGAAGAAAGTCCAGAGCCAAGAACCTTCATTCCACTTAGCTTTTGCTCTTTTGCTCTCCACTAGTTTGTGAAAATCTTGAGAGAGCCTGTATAGTTCTGAGAGTGTGCCTTGTTTAAATCTCTTTGCTCTCATTCTAGTTGCTTCAGATCCTTGCTTATCAAAAGCTTGATCTAGGGGCTTGAATTTCATTCACTCTCTTTGTGTTGTTCCCTTCGGTTGTGAAGAAGACCTGGTGGTATCCGGTGTTGTTCCCTTCGGTTGTGAAGGAAGACCTGGTGGTATCCAGGGTGTTGTTCCCTTCGTTTGTGAAGGAAGACCTGGTGGTATCCAGGGTGTTGTTCCCTTCGGTTGTGAAGGAAGACCTGGTGTGGTATCCAGGGTGTTGTTCCCTTCGGGTGTGAAGGAAGACCAGCTGAGCTGGGTGTTGTAGCGTCCTTAGGGGGACTGTACCCTAGTTAGTGAAATCCTGAGTTGTTGCTCAGGGACTGGACGTAGGACTCCTAAGGAAAGGAGGTCCGAACCAGGATAACCTTGTGTTGTGTGATTGTCTTCTTTGTGTGTTTGTATTTCAACTAACTGTCACTAACCTACTTCGAAGAACGTTTGTGTGAATGTTTTTAGTTACAGGTATCTTCTAGATTAATTTTTAAAGACCCATTCACCCCCCCTCTGGGCTCGTCAACTGGGCAACAAGTGGTATCAGAGCGAGTCTCTTCGACAAAGAAAGAAGATCCAACGATCTGAAGAGTAAAGATCCATGGCAGCCCAAGGTAGCATTGAAGGTCAGTCTGTCAACCGACCCCCTCTCTTTGATGGTGAAGACTACCCTTACTGGAAGACCAGGATGGATACTTTCTACAAGGCCACGACTATCAAATTTGGTCAATAGTAGAAGAAGGTGACCTGGTTGTCACAAATGAGAAAGCTCAATGGACAGATGATGACAGGAAGAAAATCTCCTTGAATTGCAAAGCTAAGAGCATCCTTTGCTGTGCCTTGAGTAAGAAGGAATTCAACCGAGTTTCAGCCTGCAAATCCTCGATGGAAATGTGGGAAAAGCTCAGGATTACTTATGAGGGTACAGACAAAGTAAAGGAGACAAGAATCGACATTCTTGTCACTCAGTATGAAAGATTTCAGATGCAGTCAGGTGAGTCAATCACTCAAATGTTTAGCAGATTCACTGATATCACCAATGGTTTAGCCAGTCTAGGGAAGACGTATGAGATTGCAGATATGGTAAGGAAAATTCTTAGATCCTTGCCATCATCGTGGACACCCAAGGTCACAGCTATAGAAGAAGCTAATGACCTGAAAAGAATGTCAGTAGAAAAGCTCATCGGGTCCCTCATGGCCCATGATGAGATCAACATGGAAAGGCTAGGAGAGTCATCTAGCAGAAAGAAGCACTCAAATGCCTTGAAAGCAGAAGAAGACTCACCAGAAATCAGCTCAAATGAAAGTGAAAGCGATGAGGATAGTGAGAATGAAGAAGCAATGCTCTCTAGGAAATTGCAACGGATCTTGGCCAAAAAGAAAAAGTTTCAATCCGGCAGAAGGCACTTAAGAAAATAAGGACTTGAAAAGATCAGATGGTAAAGATGAAGAAAGGAGAAACCATCTGCTACGAATGTAAGAAGCCTGGACACATCAAAGCTGATTGTCCAAAATTTAAGAAACCAGAATTCAGAAAGAAAGAGAGCTCCAAGAAGTTCAGAAAGTATAAGAAGAAGGCAATGGCAGCAGCATGGGAGAACAATAGTGACTCAGACAGTGAATCAAGCTCATGCAGCGATGAAGAAGAAGCCAACTTGGCCTTCATGGCAAATGTTGATGAAAAGGTAACCTCTGACTCCTCCTTCGATTCATGTAATGATTCTGATTCAGATAACTTAGAGGAAGCATTTAATGAATTGTATAATAAGTACAAAGAAGTAACTAAACTATTAAAAGCAAGTAAGAAAAATAACACCTGTTTAGAAAACACTAATTCTGATTTAAAACAGAAAATGAAGAATTAGAAAAACAAATAACTGAACTTAAAAGAAGAAATGAATTGTTATGTGAAGACCTAAAAGCTAAGAATGAACAAATAACAAAATTGAAAAATAGAAAGTACAGATGAATTAAGAAAAGAAATTAAAAACTTAAATGAAGAAATGATAAACTATCAAGCACACTAGAGAAATTTACTAATGGTAAAACTCTCTAATATTAAAAGGTGCTAGAAGATCAGGTAAGAAGAAAAATGGATTAGGATATACACCCCCAGATAATGAAGAAACCATAGTTTATCCTAAACATATATAACACCAAAATTTGTACCTGAACAAGATATAGCATACAAAGCTGATTTCAAATATATAGAAAAAGTAACTAAGTTATTCGCTGTAGTCACTGCAATAAGTTAGGACATATTATAACTACATGCCCAACAAGACACAAGAAATGGATAATAAAAGGCAAAATCAATGATACTAACCAATCAGGACCCAAAAGAATTTGGGTACCTAAAGCTTGATGTTTTTATTTCAGGTTAACCCTCGAGCATCCAAATGGTACTTAGATAGTGGGTGCTCAAGACACATGTCAGAAACCAGAAGTTATTCTCGCATCTCCAAGCTGAAGAAGGAACAGTCACTTATGGAGATAATGGGAAAGGAACAGTAATAGGCAGTGGCTCTGTAAATAACAAAGGAAAAACAGTCATAGAAGATGTGTTATTAGTTAAGGGATTGAAGCACAATCTCATTAGCATCAGCCAGCTGTGTGACAGAGGCCATCAGATCAAGTTTCAAGAATCAAAGTGCAGCATAGTGAAGGATGGAGCAGTCATTTGAAGCAAATAGAGAAAAGAATTTGTATGTGCTCTATCTTGAAGAACTCAAAGAGCAAAATGTTTGTCTGGCAGCAAGTAAAGACAAATCTACTGAATTATGGCACAGACGACTTGGACATTGCAGTTTAGATGGCATGAGGAAATTGCAGAAGAAAAGTCTTGTGGAAGGTCTGCCAAAAGTCAGTGGAAAGTTGGAAGGTGTCTGTAGAGCCTGTGCTAAGGGAAAGCACACTAAAAGCTCCTTCAAGTCAAAGACGGTGGTGACCACCTCAAACCCTTAGAGCTCCTACATATGGATCTATTTGGGCCAATGAGGACTACCAGTCTTGGAGGAAAGAACTTTGGATTTGTCATAGTTGATGACTATTCAAGATATACATGGGTATCATTCCTAGAGCATAAAGATGACACTTTTGAAAACTTTGTTAGTTTCAGCAAGAAGGTGCAGAAAGATCAGAAGTTCAGCATTGTGTCTATCCGATCAGATCATGGTGGTGAATTTCAAAATGAAGGTTTGCTAGATTCTGTGATGATCAGGGAATTGAGCATAATTTCTCAGCACCAAGGACACCACAGCAAAATGGTATTGCTGAGAGGAAGAACAGAACCCTATTGGATATGGCAAGAACTATGCTCTCAGAATATGATCTGCCAAGATATTTTTGGGCTGAAGCAGTCAACACAGCAAGCTATATTGTCAACCGAGTGATGATCAGGCCAATCCTGAAGAAGACTGCATATGAACTGTTTAAAGGGAAGAAGCCAAAGATCAGCCATTTCAGAACCTTTGGATCCCTGCTTCATTCACAACAATGGAAAAAGGGACATTGGTAAGTTGGATGCCAAATCAGATGAAGGCATCTTCATGGGGTACTCTTCTAAACCCAGAGGCTATAGAGTATTCAATAAACGTACTTTACTGATTGAACAATCTGTACACATTATCGTTGATGAAACTAACCCTTCCTGAAAGGAAATAGATAGTGATAATGATGATGCAGATGAACTGTCCAAGAAACTAAAGGATACATCAATTGAAGACAAGGATGATCCACCTCTGGAAGATTGCAACAAGAAGAAGTTACTCATGAAAATCTTCCAAAGGAGTGGAGATACAAGAAAGATCACCCACTTGAGAATATTATTGGTGATCCATCCGTAGGGTAAGAACAAGAGGTAATGTTATCCCTTGTGATTACTTAGCTTTTGTATCTAAAATAGAGCCTAGGACAGTCAATGAAGCTCTTACTGATGAATCTTGGATAATAGCCATGCAAGATGAACTAAATCAGTTCAAGAGAAACCAAGTATGGTCACTTGTTCCTAGACCATCAGATCATCCAGTCATTGGCACCAAATGGGTGTTTAGAAATAAACTAGATGAAGCTGGTGTAATCTTAAGAAACAAGGCCAGACTGGTAGCTCAAGGCTATTCTCAAGAGGAAGGCATAGATTTTGATGAAACCTATGCACCTGTAGCTAGACTTGAGGCTATTAGAATATTATTAGCTTATGCATCTGCTCTAAATTTAAAACTATTTCAAATGGATGTTAAATCTGCTTTTTTAAACGGTTTTATTAAAGAAGAAGTCTATGTAGAACAGCCTCCTGGTTTTGATGATATAGACTTTCCAAATCATGTTTTTAAATTGCATAAGGCTTTATATGGTTTAAAGCAAGCGCCTAGAGCCTGGTATGAAAGGCTTAGCTCTTTTCTTTTGAAACATGGTTTCAGTAGAGGTCAAGTAGATAGTACTCTATTTATTAAGTCAAAGGTCAAACATATATTGCTAGTTCAAATTATGTAGATGACATTATCTTTGATCTACTGATGAATCCCTTTGCAAGTACTTTGAAAAGTTAATGCAGGGAGAATTCGAGATGAGTATGATGGGGGAGCTCAACTACTTCCTTGGACTTCAAATCAAACAAGGAAAAGATGGCACTCACATCTGTCAAGCTAAGTACACCAAGGAACTGCTGAAGAAATTTGGATTTGATAACACCAAGCCACTGTCAACACCAATGGGTACATCAACAAGGATGGACAGCGACAAGGATGGTAAGAAAGTAGATCAAAAAGTCTATAGAGGTATGATAGGTTCACTACTTTATTTAACAGCCAGTAGACCTGATATATTATTTAGTGTATGCATGTGTGCTAGGTATCAAGCAGATCCTAGAGAGTCACATTTGATTTCTGTAAAAAGAATTTTTCGATATTTAGCCAGAACTCATGATCTAGGTTTATGGTATCCAAACTCTTGTGAAATCAATTTAGTAGGGTATTCTGATGCTGACTATGCTGGATGCAAGGTAGATAGAAAAAGCACCAGTGGTTGTTGTCAGTTTCTTGCAGGGTGTTTGATATCCTGGTCCTCAAAGAAACAAAATTCAGTAGCACTGTCTACAGCTGAAGCTGAGTACGTGGCTGCTGGAAGCTGCTGCACACAACTCTTATGGATAAAGCAACAGCTTGAGGATTTTGGATTAAATATCAACTCAATTCCACTACTGTGTGACAACACCAGTGCCATCAACCTCACCAAAAATCCAGTTCAGCACTCAAGGACCAACACATTGAGGTTAGGTATCATTTTATTCGTGATCATGTAGCAAAGGGCAATATTGAAATATCTTTTATTGATACAAATGGTCAGTTAGCAGACATTTTCACAAAAGCCCTACCCGAGGAGAGATTCACATCTCTTAGAAGGGAATTAGGCATGTGCAATTTGTGAAAAAGGTTTGTTTAATACTGGCACATCAATTTTCAGAATTAAGTAATCTTTTCCCCCCATAACTTTAACCAAAAGAATTCAAATTATCCCTCGTAACCGCTCTCTCATTGAAGTCAGGTTGAATAGTCAAACTCTTTTGTCTTCTTCCGTCGCCGTTTGGCGCTTCACTTTTCAGCGCATTATTTTTTCCAAAATAAATAGGATAACGATTCGTATCCCGTCTTCAACCTTTTTCCCTCTTTCGTCTGGTTACTCTGCCGATGCCCTAGCCGTTTCGACATCGACTCTCTGCTATCTTTTGAAGCTTCTCTCCTCTTCCCGCGAAATCTCTTGAGGGCTTTCACTCCTCCTTCCTTCTCAACCCTCCAGAAAAATGTCCTTACCTGATTACATGGCCGCATCAGCTGTTCTCGGAAGTTTAGGTGGCTACAGTGCCGAGTTCCTTACTCCTGAGGAGCAGGAGAGGTTCCAGTTCGTGAAGGCCAAAGTGTGTGGGAACAAGGCAGTGGACATTGCTGATCTTGAAAAGATGGTATGCGCAGTGTCATTGAAGTGATGATCAGGATGAAGTGGATGGAAGTAGCAATCTTCTCCGAGGTAAGTTATCCAGACCTCGTGAAGGCCTTTTACGTATGTTTGAAGACTCAAGAAGATGGGTCCCTGGTTTCATATGTCAAGGGAACCCAGATTAAGATAGATAGTGAGCTCTTGCATGCGTTGTTTGGAGTAACAACATCCGGGCATAGTGGGGTTCACTCCGTGGACACCCAGGTTAAAGGTCTTGGTATCATAGGACCTAGGTTCAGAGTGCGGGATGGGAAACTAGATATCAACCAGTTAAATGCCTTCAACCACCTCCTTCATTTTATCGTCTGCCAAATTCTAGTTCCGAGGAGTGCAACTTTTTCATCCTGCACCAAAGCAGACTCAGACATGATGTACTGGGCCATACAGAACAAAGATATTAACATGGCCGAAGTGATGATGGAGAGAATGAAATTTGCCAGAGATCAGATTTGGGACACTAAATCGAAGCTTAATGTTTCCTTGCCATATGCACATTTGCTTACCAAGGTTTTCAAGCACTTTGGTATTGATCTGGCAGGAGCAGTTGTTGAGCAAATGGGAAAACAAATTAAATCCAGAAATCTCCGAAAAGTGGTTCTCAGTCAGAGATGGTGCTTGGTCTAAGATCTCTGTGGCCGAGGGAGAGGCCATTATAGGAGACATTCCTGATATTCCTGATGTTCAGGAAGAAGCAGCAGAGCATCCTCAAGCAGAAGCAGCAGTAGAGCAACCTTCAGAACCAGCTGCAGAGCGAGCAGAGCTAGCAGGGTCACAAGCAGTTGAAGTTGAATCTCAATCTCCAGTGGCCCCCGTAGCTTCAGTAGAGGAAGCTGTGGCATCAGGCCACATTGAAGAGCAGGAGCAAATACCTGCTCCCGGAGGCACAGTTTTGGAAGAGGCTCCCATTCAGGGGGCATGAGAGGATTGTTGTGGATGCTCCCATTGAGGGGGAGCAACTGAAGGAAGCCGAAGCAGGAACATCTGTGGCATCAGGCCACACGGATACTCTTTTGGCAGAAGAATCCATTCCAATGGCAGATGCCCCTGTCAGTGAAGAACCAAACTCAACTCATGCTGGAGTTCAGAAACCTGCTGAGAGGAGAAGCAAGAAGATTGCTCATAAAAGCAGAGGAAGATTCTGAGAAAAGTCAATTTGAAGCCTATCTTGAAAAGATTGGATACTCAAGATGAGAACCTGGGCTTGGTGCAATCCAGTATAAATACCATTCTTGAGAGTCAGGCATCGACCTCCAAGGAATTCTCTCAGATAAGAAATGCAATGAAATGGTTTAATAAGGAATTGGGCGAGATGAAGAGTATGCTCTCTAAGTTGTTGAAGGCAGCTGGAAATACAGATTCTCCTCCCTCTTCTCCTCAGCGCCGTACAGAGCTGCTCCTGGGCCATCAGGGCCATTGGTTCAAGAGGCTGGGCCATCAGGGCCATTGGTTCAAGAGGCTGGGCCACCAGGGCCATTAGTTCAAGAGGCTGGGCCATCAGGGCCATCAGTTCAAGCAAGTGGGCCATCCGGGCCAGAAGTCTCCAAGGATGGGCAGGCTGCTGTAGTTGAGTCAACTGTAGCTTCTGAAGCCCCTGAGTCTTCATCCCTTGCCACTCCAGCCACTTCCTCACCACCATCTTCTTCCACAGCACCTCCAGCTCCATCCACCTTCAAACACCCCATGTCCCGCACAATCACCTCACCAACACCTTTTCCATCTCAATCTTCTCTTCTCTCTCTCCTACTCCTTCTTCCATCATTTCCTCACCTCCATCTATCACTCAAAACCCTCCAGCCTCCACATCAGCTGGAGAATCCTCCTCATCTGGTCCTCATTCCACCAGATCCTCATCCACCTTTGATCCACACTCTCTTCTCTATCCTTCTACTCACTTCCACCTCCCATTACATTCATTCCTGAAAACCCTCAACTGGCCAGTGTCTTCTCCTCCCAAGTTGAAGATGAGTTTGAACGTTCTACACTCATCTCCATCCTGGCAGTTGCCACTCACATTCACAGGACTACTCCTCCTAGTCCTGTTCAGAAAAAGAGAAAACTCTCCTCCTCTCTGGCTCTATCCTCATCCCCTAAGTTTCCTCCTCTTTGGTTCTCACTCACTGTTGAAAATCGAAGGAGACCAATCTACTGTGAATACCTCCAAAAATGCATTCTTTCCACCATTTTTGGTATTCCCCATCTCAACCTCACTGATCATCTAAACATTGTTCTTCCCTTGAGCGATCTGTCCAAACACCACCAATCTCAAATTTTCCAGTTGGCTGAGTGCAAGTCTGAAGATCAGTGGGCAAAAGGGCACAAGACTCTCTACAGTAAATACCTTACTGCCAGAGATGACAGCATTTCCAGCAAGAATCACCCACTCACTCTCTCTGAGTGGTTTGTCCTTCATCACCAAGCTACCTGGGGTCAGTTCATTCTAAAGAGATCAGAATAGCACGATACTTTCAACTCTTTAACGATTACTGCTATCTGCACAAGATTCCTGAGGTACAGTTTGGTCAATTCCATGGAGCTCTTGCTATTCTTCGGACAGAACATCCTGTCAATTGCTCCTTTCAAGTGGAATTCTCAACTCTCCGCATGCCAGATATGGTCTTCCTTCCCAAATTGCATTCTCTAGTCTTTGATTCCTCTACCGGCTCTCATGCCTTTGAGAGATATGCTCGTAATGGGACGTCAATCAGCCAAGCAAGGTCGACTCCCCTCCTTTCAGCGATTCATCTTCCGGGAATATCACTTGGGTCACATCTCCTCTGAAGTTCTAGCTCCATTACTCTCAGAATGTGAAAGGTTCTTTCCTTCCGAATGGGAAAAGCTCTATCGTCAATCTGCTCTCCAGTTAGCAGCTGTTAACCGTGACTTGCTTAGGGCTAACAAGCCCACTTTGTCTGCTGAAGCTTTCTTGGATCTGAACTCCATTAATCCAGTTCAAGAACTGTATGTTCAATGGGCAGCAAGATATTCTGCTTTCTTTGATTTGAAGAAGGATCTGCATGATCATCAGATTTTCTACCCTATCTCTCTTGATCGTTTCCTTCAGCGTGCTAGCTTTGGCACGAGCATACTTCAAATTCTTGCTTGACCAGGATGCGTATGCGCTCTTCTTGGAAGAACAGGCAACTCTATCTTAAGCGCATGATTCCCACCATGGGTGACTCCTTCTCTATCGCACCTGGGGTTTTCAGACAACTCTTTGAAGATCAGGAGATTAAGGCCTGGGTTATTATCTCTCAGCATGCCTCTCTTCTGTCTCCTCTTTTTTATTTACCTGTACCTCCTCAGGTTGAATAAAACTACCTTGTTTGTCTCTCTTTCTCTTCTTCTTCTTCTTTGTCTCAGTTCATCTTTTTGCTTAGTGACAAAAAGGGGGAGAAAATACTTAGCATTGTCTGAAATATTCATCCACTAGTTTTAAGGGAAGAAAATTAGCATGTCATATCTTTAGAACTAATTTCAGATACTTTTTATCCATGCTTATTGTTCAGTTTTGTCATCACCAAAAAGGGGGAGATTGATGATCAGTCTGTCCCCATGTAATTTTAATTAATCACATATATATATATATATTTTGATGATTAACAAAACCAAACAAAGTTTATCAATTATATCTAATGAATATTTCATAAGTCTTAAGCACAGGAAAAATACCAAGGTCAAACAAGCCACAAAGGTATGCATTACTTTTCTGAAGCCTTAATCTTTTCAACATGATATTTCTCTAAGTCCATATCGACTTCTATTGAAGGCCATAACGATTTCTTTATAAGCATATCGATTTCAATAGAATTATCATAACGATTTCCTTTCTGGCTGAAAAGTCATGTTGTTTCAAACAATCGATGCCGTAACGATTCTATAAGTGATCGCAACGATTTCCTTATAAGACTGAAAAGTCAAGTTATTTCAAACAAGTCGATGTCCAACGACTCTATAAGTTACCGTAACGATTTCTTTAGAGCCCGTAACGACTTGCTCGTCACAACGACTCTATAAGTTACTGTAACGATTTCTTTAGAGCCCGTAACGACTTGCTCGTCACAACGACTCTATAAGTTACCGTAACGATTTCTTTAGAAACTCGTAACGACTTCTTTAGAAGCGCAACGACTTGCTTGGTGTAACGATTTCATAAGTTACCGTAACAACTTCTTTAGAACTCGCAACGACTTGCTTATTGTAATGACTTCATAAGTTACCATAACGATTTCTTTAGAGTTCATAACGACTTGATAAGTATTCATAACGATTTCTTTAGAATTCACAACGACTTGCTTTGTATAATGATTTGTTAAGTATTTCACATTGATTTCTTCAGAAACACATCAATTTGCTTTGTGCAACGATTCATTAAGTGTTCATGATATATCTTCTGTCACATAACGATTTGCTATGACTCATAACGATTTCATAAGTCATATAGCCATCGATTTCATATCTTGATATCTTATTCATCTTAAAGCGTTGACTATCAAAGTTCACGTAGACATCTCTCTGACGCTTTTGCATTTATGAGATCTGAACATATCTCTGCATGCATGCAGACCATATCGTGCCTACTCTGATAACGTCCTTTAGACTTAAGCTATTTGGCATTACTATTTCCATGTCTATTGCTACTAACGTTGACTGACATCAGAGACAGCTTAGCTGTCTGCTATTTGAGTTTGACATTTGTGCAGACCTCTGAACTAGCTTCATAGTACAACGTTAAACAAATAGAAGCCAACGGATATTTCTGAAGATCTATCTCTTTGCGTGCTCAAGTAATCAAAAGACTGTTGACTGGAAGCTTCCAAGACTCCAGATGTCATTCAGTCTAACGACTACTCAAAAGAGAGACAACGGACACTTCAACGTCTACATTTCAAATTGAAGATATAAATTCAAGTCAGAAGAAAACATATCGCGCATTCAAGCATTCAAATTCTTCTGAAGAAAGTCCAGAGCCAAGAACCTTCATTCCACTTAGCTTTTGCTCTTTTGCTCTCCACTAGTTTGTGAAAATCTTGAGAGAGCCTGTATAGTTCTGAGAGTGTGCCTTGTGTAAAATCTCTTTGCTCTCAGTTCTAGTTGCTTCAGATCCTTGCTTATCAAAAGCTTGATCTAGGGGCTTGAATTTCATTCACTCTCTTTGTGTTGTTCCCTTCGGTTGTAAGGAAGACCTGGTGGTATCCAGGGTGTTGTTCCCTTCGGTTGTGAAGGAAGACCTGGTGGTATCCAGGGTGTTGTTCCCTTCGGTTGTGAAGGAAGACCTGGTGGTATCCAGGTGTTGTTCCCTTCGGTTGTGAAGGAAGACCTGGTGTGGTATCCAGGGTGTTGTGTCCCTTCGGGTGTGAAGGAAGACCAGCTGAGCTGGGTGTTGTAGCGTCCTTAGGGGGACTGTACCCTAGTTAGTGAAATCCTGAGTTGTTGCTCAGGGACTGGATGTAGGACTCCTAAGGAAAGGAGGTCCGAACCAGGATAAACCTTGTGTTGTGTGATTGTCTTCTTTGTGTGTTTGTTATTTCAACTAACTGTCACTAACCTACTTCGAAGAACGTTTGTGTGAATGTTTTTAGTTACAGGTATCCTCTAGATTAATTTTTAAAGACCCATTCACCCCCCCTCTGGGCTCGTCAACTAGGCAACAGTGTAGCCACTGAATGGCTAGGAACTGTCGCACGTTGTGGCTGCTTCTGGAACACTGTCACTCTCTTCCTGTCCTGCCTCTGGATGGGTGTAGTTGACATCTTCCGAGTTGTCTTCTTCTCCTCAAGGTACTGGTCCATATCGCTCTCTTGTCTGCAAGTTGCACTGAGAGCCTCATCCATGGCCCGGTGATCAAAAGCTACTAGTCTGGTCCTGAGTGATGGTCTGAGCCCCATCACGAACTTCTTGGCTTTCCTACGCTCATCTGTAATGATGTGGGGAGCGTCCTTGGAAAGCTTAGCAAATCTTGCCTCGTACTCTAGAACAGTCATGGAACCTGAGTAAGAGCAAGGAACTCCTGTTCCATCTTGTTCTGAATGTGCTCGGGGGTGAACTTGGCCTTGAAGAGTCTGGTGAACTCAGCCCAAGTCACCTCTCTCACCCCATCCTCATACTAGTATGTAGCACAGAGGCTCACCAAATGTCAGCTCTCTCTTGCAAAATATAACCAATATGCTAAACCAAAAGTAACCCATATGCAAGCATATATTTTCTAAGTACCTGTAGCATGTAGGTCGCTAAGTTCACTTTATCCTCTTCCACACACCTAAGATCTTCTCTACCTCCCTTAGCCAACTCTCCACCATAAGAGGCTGACTCTCCCCCTTAAAACAAGGCGGAGCCATCCTCTTAAAATGCTCCATGATGGACATACCACCATGTCCAAGCTCCTGAGGGACTGGAGCTGGAGCTGGAGCCTGAGTGGGGAACAACATACAACACATAAGCAAGCACACAACAACAACAAACATAATACTCCAACTTGACAATGCCAACCTATGCCAGCAACTGAGCCTGTAGTGCCACATGAGTCTTCATCTGAGTCTACATCGCCTAGGCTGAGCCTTGCATGAACATGCCATAGTCCATGGGCGGTAGTGGTGGTGGCAGAAGGGAACCCTAGCGCACTGGGGCTTCGTGCTCGCCCCTCTCCTCTCATCTCTGCTCATCCTCCCGAGCTTGAGCACCGCGCCTGTAAGGCCCTCGAATTTCCGTCGTATTATTTGTATTTACTGTGTATATTTGTGCTTGTGTATGTATATACATATTTACGTACGTATTGATTAGTATAATTACGTGTGCATGTGTTTATACTATATGTAAATAATGCATGTATTGAATGGTGATAGTATGGATACACTACCATATACATATTGCATGTATATATGCATGGTATGCATAGTTTTCTGCATATTTTAGAGTTATGGCCGAAGGCCACCTTGGCGTCAACCCCTAGCCGTTGAGGTAGTGTCAGCGTCCAGACATGGACGCCAACACTAATCCTGGCGTCGAGCGATATGGACGCCTATTTCTCTGGCCTGCATGCGCAGCAGAGCCAGAAACTCTGAAACAAGAATGCTCAGCCATTGGGGGGCTGTCCCCAACAGCTCTGAGAGCTGTCATGTCACCTTGTGAGTGGGAGAGAGGCCTCCCCTTATGTCTGAACCCGGATTTGCCTCTTCCCCTCCTCTCTTCACCTTTGCAAGAGGAGAAAAGAGAGAAAGAAAACCCTAGAAGAAAAACTGAGAAACCCACCCTTTTGCACCTAAAGATCAGGCTTCCTGGAGCTAGATCCGGCCATCTCCCACGACAAGAGGATAGTTGGAGTAAAGGAGGAGGCTTCCCCGACATCCCCCTGCTGTGGAGATCATCCAGGAGCCCGGAGGAAGAAGATCTAGGAGGCGTTTCTGCACCTTCTTGGGACTGCCCAAGGAGGGCTTCACCAACACCCTAGACCCTTTGAGCATTTTCTAAAAGGCAAGTGACCTAACCATAATGTCCCCGTATGTGTCTAGGTCGTTTCTACTATTTTATGATTTTCCCTCGAGTCCTAGACCCTCACATTCACCCAAACTTGAGAGCTCGGGTCTATGTTTCTGCACAGACCTGCATTGACGGCAAGGTCAATGGACGCTGATATCATGCTTGGCGTCCATCGACCATGCCGCTGACCCTGAGTCAGCGGCCAGAGACCGCCGCCAAGTTCCTCTGGACAGAACAATGACCTGTTCTGCCCTTCCTATACACTATTTTCGGTATGGTTTCCATGATGAGGATATATGGTAACCCTATACACTATGTATATTGTTAAATGTGGTGTGTGGATGAGTGTGATGTGTGGTGATGGATGTTAGAAGATTGTATTCCATGAATTGTAAGCATGACTTGTTGATGATCTTGCCAAATTTATGTTTTATGATTAGGATTAGTCTGAATGCCTCATTTTATTAGATCATGAAGATTAGTGGATCAGTATACATGTACTCAGTTTTGATAATTGTCCATGCTTGCATGAGTTGCTAATAAACTCGGTTCGGTAAATAAAACGGCATGCAAGAATGATTTGTGGTGATCGATCTATAGATGTATGATTTAGGATAATTCTGTATTTTCAAATCATGTATATAACAATAGTCTCTGTTCAACAGTAAGTGGTAAAAATGCATGGGTGTTAAACTCTATGTCAACCTAAATTGTGAATGGCATGCGAAAAAGGTATTTTTATTACTGTAAATCCCAATTAGCTCAGACAAATCTGAAAAATTGAATGTATGATCTAGAACCCGAAAATAGCATGTGGTTAAATTTCAGGTCATTTGGACCAGTACATAAGAAGTTATGTATTTTCCATGTGAAATATAGTAATTTATGTATGTTATCGTAATGTGATTAGATATTGCTTAAACCCAACTTGATTGGTGAAATTGACTGTGTGTTAAACTCCTGAAATCTGTAATGCCATGTCAAGAAAAACAGAGAAATGCATATGAGTGAGAAAGTGAATGAGATGAAAAGTGCTATGTGTAAAACCATGTGCAAACCGGTAAAATGTGTAAATGTGTAACTGTGCCAATGTGACACTGCTTCCGTAGAGGGCAGTGGAGCTGTATCAGGGAAAAGTCCCCCTGAGAAAGTTCAATGTGTAAGTGACCCTAAGGACATTAGGGGGAAATCCTGGAGGTGGACAAGTACCACTGGTTAGGGTGGAGACTTGTTCTCCCGGTCTGCGCAGTCCAAGAGTCGCCATTGGAATGCCTAGATGGCGTCTATGTGTAATGTGATGTGTATATGTCCTTCTTTGGTGGTTTGGACTATGTGTCACGGCACTAAAATGTGTAATGTGTAATTGTAAGTGTATGTGTTCATGTGTAAATGTGTAAGTGAACAGTGTAAATGTGTATGTGTAAAGTGCAACCATGTGAAATGGGAAGCTTGTGTAAGAAAATGTGAAACTAAAGATGTGAAAAATTTGTTGAAATCCATGTGAGACAAACCTGAACCATGTGAAATCAGTAATTCATGTCGTTATCATCATGTTTATATGTGCAAAATGTCAAGAATCCATGTTAGGATAATTGATGAGCACGTATGCAAGTAGCATGATTGGTTGTTCACATGATTTGTTTTAAGCAATTGTAGCTCTCATGTGTAGGTTTACAGCCATTAAACCATGTGAAACCAGCACTTAAAGCATGTGAAAATGTCTATGTATGTGTTAAAAACATGTAAGATCCATGCTAGTCGTGTTTTCCTTTCATATATGCACAATGTTCATGCTGGTAGCTCTCATGTCTTGGTCCTTTAAAGACAAACTTTCATGAGTAATTGAATAGAGAGCATGTGATAGGTAAAGTTTTATTCTTAGAATCTGAAAGCATGATCCATGTATCAATTGTAAAACTTTCATGATAGGTTGAAACCTTCAATGATTAGCATGCCATGTGTTGAAAATTTTGAATGTGCATGTAGAAACCCCTATGACTTATATGTGTATGTTATGAGTAGTGTTGCTTGCTGAGTCCGTTGGACTCACTCCTTGCTTCGGCGTACAGGTGTAGTTGGTGACGTGGCACCGTTGGAGGAGACAGTGGGACGGACTCCGAGCGCGGAGATTAGTCTTTGGAGTTTCTTTGTGACTTGTGCCTTCTCATAGTATGTAATTTTGAACGTTGTATTAGAGTATCATGGAAAGATGTATAAGTGTGGACATTATGTATTTAAATTTCAGCAATTTAATTATGTGAACTTTAGTTCCTTGTTGTTAATTGCAAACTTCATGTATGTTAAATGTGGATGATGAATGAATGGAGACAGTTGTCTTTTACTTCCGCTACTCTGTTGTATATTCGCGTGTATCTCAGCTGTATGTATCGTTTGGGTAAATGTCCTACTGTGTGGACTCTCGCTATACCGACGTGGGTTGGTATAACCGTACCGGTATAATGAGTCGTCACACAGCGCCTACCACGGCTTGCCATTGCCTGTAAAACAAGCAACTCAATTAGAATCTATGTTCTTAGACCTAACCATTTTCATAGCTCTCTTTAATTCATCATTAGATATTTTCCACATATATGGACTGGTTTCTATAAAGACTTTGAGATATTGCGTGGATGATGGCTTATTTATGTACAATCTCAACCTGTTGGTCTGATATCAATCTTTGTAACGACCTTCTTTATATTGATATGATTATACCAATCCACGTCGATATAAAGTGTGCCATCACAGTGGGACATGTACCCAACACAACAAAGTAGGTAGAGATGTACACAAATAACAAAGGAAAGTACAGTGGAAACAAAGGTAATTCTTATTCCATCATCACCACACACATTCCATAGTCTATATAGCAGTAACATAAATATAACAAAGTCTACAAATAACTAAATCCATAAGTCTATAATACAACAACATCTCACGTACTAAGTAAAAAGGAAAGTACATGCTATTGCTAAGCTCTCCACATCTCAACTACTCATCTCGCTCAGAGTCGCTCCTCACTATCTCCTCCTCAAGCTTTGGAATACCTGTCACATGTATGTTTAAGCAAGAATGAGTCTACGCTATAGATTCAGCAAGCAACCCATTGGCCACATCTATACACTTATTACATACATTCTACATAAGTATAACACATTAAGTAAACTATCACATGATTCACGTGACTATTAGCAAGTACTAAATAAACATACTTTGACATATTAACTACACATAGTTTTCCTATAGCACATGATGGTTAACATAACTCACAAGTATGACATATTTCCACATATTCATATAATCAAAATAGAGCACTTACCTACTCATGATACTAACATGGTATCGTTTCCTAACTAATGCATTCATATACCACAAATACTTACTCTTTGCTTGATGTTTTAGCATAAGCATAACACATTCACATGGTTTCACATTCTTTAACATTAGATCACATTAACACATCACTTTCACATGATCACATTACATATTCACACTTATTTTCACATTGTTTCATATATTTTTTCGTGACACATTGCTCAAACCACCATAAAGAAGAACATTATCACACACATATCACATACCTGTCACTTAGTAACACAGTGACGAATCTTGGTAAACTGCGTAGAACCGGGAGAAGCACTCTCCACCCTAACTAGTGGTACTTGTTCACCTCTAGGATTTCATCTTGATGCCCATAGGATATCATACACATCGAGCCTTCACATAGGAACTTTTCTACAGTACGGCTCCACAGCCTTCTATGGTAGTAGTGTCATAATCAGCACATTAATCACTTTATCACATTAGCCACTTATTTAACACATAATTCTCATGCACTTAATGACATATTCACATACTTATGACATAAACACATATTTCAGAGTATAGAAATAATCTTTACTATCTAACAGTGCTTGGTACTAATCACTAGGAATCATCACTTTTAATTAATCATACTTATCATGGTCATTATGGTCTCATAACTGGAAATAGTAGTTCCAAAGTCATAACATACTTAAAATTTTACCACAGGTCATATATATGGAACATATCGTGCATATATTTTTTAAAAATTTTGGAATAGTATAGCTAATTTTAGAAATTAAAATAGATTTCAGGTAATCAATATGTTGGTACTTTAAAAATACCTTATACAAGAAACTAACAAATATTTCTCCTTCAAAACACCCTGACAATAAATCCAAGGAAATTTTCTGAACAACAAAGTCATGATTTAACTATTATTCCCGAATTAAATCTATCATGGCATGCTTTATTAACCACTAACAGAAATTACAGAAATTAACAGGGCATATAGAAAATATCAATATTCCACAAAGTCCTCCACAGTATATAACATACTCTCATAACCCTAAACCTCCATTTAACACTCGAAATCCACAAAACACATCATATACATAACAATTAAAATTTCATGAAATAACAAGAACTTGATGGCTGTGTGTCTGCCATTAAGGGGTATTGGCTGCAGGATTGACTGTCGTCAACCCAAGAACTTGACGACAGTCTTTTGTGTCGTCAACCTCCTGTCTGCAGAAATAGCAGACGAAAACCAAAGAAAAGAGAATTTGGGGGTCTAGGACATAAGATAAAAATCTGTAAAATTCATAAACCCTAGACGATAGACACATGGATGAAAACCCTAAGTTACTTGCCTCTGAAAAACTCCTTGAAGATCAAATTCAGACGATGAAGCCCTCCTCGGTCAAGCGAAAGAGGTGTTCTTCCTCGGCTTAATTCGACTTCCATGCGTTCGTAGATGATCTCCCCTCGAAGCAGGAGCTTCCCCACGTTCTGTTGAACCTTCCTCTTACTAAAGAACACAAATGTAGCTTCTATTTTGTTGGATTGATCACCCGAAGTCTCTCTCTTTTCTCTCTCCGAACACCCAATAAAACCCTAGCTGAGTAAAAGTTCTCCCTTTATAGACACGACCAATATTTATAGGGGTTCGAATCGTGCTCATGGTAGGAAAGAGAACCCCAAACTAATTCGGGCTTTCCAAGTCTATCTACGAAGAAATCAGAGTTGGTTCGGAGAAGGAAACTCAAACACACATGGAGGGGTAGACAACAAGGTGGTCACCATCAACTTAAAGTTGACGGCAATTGACGATGTTGTTAACCTCCAAAATCCCAAAACCTACAAATTGCAAATGACATCATAGTATGTCGTTAACCTCTGGTTAGTGACACACAAGTCTACCATCAAGAACAGCTGGTGGCACTGTTTGTTGCTGCCAAGATGAATTTTGGGTCAGAAATCTAAACACACAAATAGCAAGTCTAAATGCACAGAAATCTAGGGCCTTACACTTTCACTATTCACCTACATAACATGGGTTACGTATGCATCTTTATACGTGTTACCCCATGGTAAGATCTACGCGACGTGGGTATAATCTACCAATGGAACCTATCAGAGGGATCCCCATTGTCCAGGTGTGGTTGTGGATTTCGCACACACCTTAGTTGTAGCTCTACATAAGTTGATCCTTTAGCCAGAACTTTGGTTACTGGCTTCTCTTATCGCAAAAAGTTTGAGGAAGAAGAAGAAGTAAGGGAGGCCATACAAGGGTAAAGGAAGAAGGCTTGAAGGAGCTCTATTTCTCATAAGAGTTTTATCTTTAAGGTAGGATATTGTCTTCTCTTCCACTCTTTGTTTTACTACCTTCAGTATCATAATATTTTGAGTGATTTATGTGGCCTAAAGTAGAACCTCATGAGTTAAGTTGATTGACATATTCCAACTCAAGCTCCCAATCAACCATCATAAGTAGAAAAGGAACCAGTTCTGAACATCACTAGAATCGGTCGACCGACCCCCCCTCTACTTTGCATGCCCAAGAAAGAAAAGAAGAGAGATAAGGGGGGCTTCGAGTCCTCCATTACATCCAAACAGTATGTACAATTGTAGAATAGACTCTTCTCTTCTGTTCCTGGTGTTTATTTCCATTCTCAGGCGAAAAAATTTGGTGCGATTCGACCTGTGTAATTCTGATTTTTCTAGAATCAGTCGACCGAAAACCAGATAACGGTTGACCGAGTTTACCTTTTTGGTCGACCGATTTTGTTCTTCCGGTCGACTGATTTCATCTTAAATCCAGGACCAAGCTACTAGGTAGGTCGGTCGACCGATTTTGTCATTTCGATCGACTGATTTGGTTCTTCAGGTCTACCGATTTTATCAGGAAAACTAGAACCAAACTACTTGCTAGGTCGGACGACCAAAAATCCTTGAACGGTCGACCAATTTCCATATTTAGTTTCTGTTTGTCCTTTTATCCAGTTTTTCTTATATATGATTTGTCACGTCCTAATAAAGGCTATTTATCAGAAGGACAGAAAAGTAGGCACAAAAAAGTAATAATTATTTATCCCTTCATAAGTCATATGCGGAAGTTTTATTACACAGATACTCCTCATAACAACTAAGAGAGGAGTAGATCAAAACAACTAATTTACACATCTCATTCACACTACTAAACAGAAATAGAAACGGATTGGCTTGCTCGTCACGATCGGTCCACTCAGCACTCATGCCCTTAAATGTCATCCCATCTGTATTACTTGAGAATGGTAGGAAATAATGAGCTAACTAGCCCAGTAGAATTCAAATCCATAATTCCAAGGATGAATACATGTAGTCAAGGCAAGAATAGAACGGATATTGAAGACATGATCAAATATCAGGACAGTAGACTTGATATAGTGATAATAAAACACAGGCATGTGCAGGTGTATAAACTTCACAATTCGCTCATGTAACAGTAAGACAATACAGTAATTATGATGACCATAATCAACAGTAAATGATGTAATGCCAAACATCCGTCGCCCTTTATCAATCTGTATGGCCAGTAAAGGATTCGGGTGCTCTCTTAGGACTGGACCAGCCCTATTTGCACAAACATTTCAGTCAGGTGGGTTCCAAGGACCCAATATATGTCATCATCATCAATTAATCACATCTCACATGGTGTTCAAGTATTTGAACTCTCAAGACATCAAGTATATGAACTCGATTACCGAAATAGAGAGAATGAATCAACGGAGTACCATTCGTAGTTGACAACTTCAAGAATATTTCAAGGTGAGTAAGGTATCTCAAATGGGTATTCTTTACAGTAGAATGACGCAAATACCCAAGTAATTAAGGGGGTAACTTGCTAGGCTATTAGGATGAACTTTTAGCAAGGATTCATACACGGAAAAGTGTAGAATTCGAATCAGGGTCGTAGCTATCGACAACGAGGAAGGGGCTGTCGACAGATTGCAGCAGACAGAGCTTAGCTTTTGTTGGTCTGTGTCCATCTGTCGACAGCAACAAGATGGCTGTCGAAAGCTGCACACAGTCCCAGTTATTCCAGAGTTCAGGAAGGCTGTCTGTTGACAGCCATGAGCTGCCTGTCGACAGCCGCCTGTTCCTCACTCAAAGAGACTTTGAATTCACCTTAAACACTCTAACCATGGAACTATGAATCAAGGCATGATTATATCAAATGGAAGAATGTAATTGTAGTTCTCACAGTGGTTATAAGCTAAACATACGAGATGAAATAAGAGATCTACAATTCAAACTTGTCTAGCTAGAAGCTAACATAGTGTAGTACTGAAAGCATGGTTGATAGCAATGGATTATTGGAAAATTCCTACATGATGGACACTAAACCACAAGGTTTTTCATGAATCTAAATCAAGACGTGAAGTATCAATCATCTAAACCGAAGTCTTCATACTATTCTAAAGATGATTGAGACTTCTACAAAACTCTATAGCATGTACAGGATCAAGGGTGGAAGAAGAGGATAGAGTAGTTTCTAAAATGGAACAAGGTTGTTCCTCTTCCAACAAGAGTATTTCTATCATGACTGGAAGAAAAATAGAAGGACCACAAGTATAGCCTTTTGTCCTCTCATCAAGAACTTCTTGTCAGGTATGGAGGACAAATTTGAATTAGAGGGAGATGAATCCTACCTTGCTTAAATGATGAACTTGCAAGTATCCTTGATGAAAAATCCCACATCCAGAAAGAGAAGTGTTTCCCCCTTAAGGTTGATGGCGTGCTTGCAATGTCCACACCAAGAGAAGCAGCTACATTCGGAAGAAGCAGAAGTGAAAGTAGTTGCAGTAGCTATGAAGCCAAGAACTCCAGCAGCTCCTCCAGCAACACCTCTAACAACAGTTCCAGCAGAAAGGAGTAGGGAAACAAGAACTAGAGCAAGTCAGGGTGTGGAAAGATGGTTTTGAAGCTTGGGGGAAGGTATTTATAACCCAAAGCTTCTCCATGCATAATGGCACGTTGGTTGCCCATGTGTCATGGTAAAAATCCTTTGATTTTTACCTCAACACGTAGCTCATGCAACTTTAATCTTGTTACACGTAGGTAACTAGGTGTTGGCTTATCCCCTGGTTATGGTGGCCTCCCAAGAGCTTAACATGTAAGCCCCCATAAATCACCAAAAAATCCCCACCGTAAATGACCCAATATCAACTTGGCCCTTAGTTTCGATGTAATCATGACCAAACAAAGTCCGTTGTATTAAAATTTCAACCATAGACTAATGTGATGGTTTTACAAATTATGGTGATTTTATTTTAATTTTTAGAATTTATTTTACAGTAGGTGAAAAATCACCCGAAAAATGGTCGCGTCGACGTAATCTCAAAATCCGTACGTCGAAAAATTCGGATATTTACATTTCTGATATCTCCACATTTTTCTGGAAATTATGGTGTTTCAGATTTCATTTTTTATAGTTTTTCAGTGTCGCCTGTGGGAGCGCGCACGTCGCGTACGACACTGGGAACGTTAATTAATGCTAATCATTCCCAAATATCAATTATTTCAATTTAAGATAATACTTAAGTCTAATAACTTTATTATTCATGTTTTTCACAAATAAACTTTCCAGGGTGTTACAATCTCCCCCACTAAAAGAAATTTTGGTCCTCCAAATTTAAGTGATAAGTATGCAGTTACTGACCTGTAAACAACTCTGGATACTTGTTTTTGATGGCATCTTCCAATTCCCATGTTGCTTCTTCCTGTCCTCGCTTATTCCACTGAATTTTTAGTAAAGGAACTTCCTTGTTTCGAAGTTGCTTGATTTTTCGATCGAGGATCTGTACTGGTCTTTCTTCATATGCCAAATTTCCTTGTACATCCAGATCTTGGTATCCAATAATGTGTTCCGGATCATATACATATTTTCTTAACATTGACACATGAAAGATATCATGTACATTGGACAATTGTGGTGGAAGTGCCAGTTGGTATGTCATTTCACCGACTCTCTTCAGTATTTCAAAAGGTCCAATGTATCTCGGACTCAATTTTCCCTTGATACAAATCTTTTGATTCCTCTCAGGGTGACACTTTAAGAAATACATGTTCCCCTTACTAAAATTCCCACTCTCTTCTACGTCGATCGACATAACTTTTCTGTCGGTCTTGAGGAGCAGCTTTCATCCGATCTTGTACTAACTTGATAACTTTTGTTGTCTCTTGGATCATTTCTGGTCCAAGAATATGCGTTTCTTTTAATTCGACCCAACACAATGGTGATCTACATGGTCGACCATATAAAGCTTCGAAAGGTGCCATTTGAATAGTGGACTGGTAGCTATTGTTATATGCAAATTCAATAATAGCTAGATTAGTATTCCAGTCATTTCCGAACTCTAATACACAAGCACGACACATATCCTCAATAATCTGATTCACCCGTTCAGTTTGTCCATCTGTTTAAGGGTGAAATGCGGTACTAAATTTTAACTTAGTCCCAACGCCTCTTGCAATTCTCTCCAAAAATGAGAAGTAAATTGCATCTCTGTCAGAAATTATGTTCTTTGGGATTCCATGCAGCGCACAATTTCTTTCATATATAGTGCTGCAAAAATATAACAGACCATTTGTCTTTATTGCTAAGAAATGAGCTGATTTGGTAAGTGTATCAATGATTACCCATATAGTATCAAATCCACTTCGTGTTTTGGGAAATCACACAATAAAATCCATACCAATACTGTCCCATTTCCATTCTGGTATCTTAGTGGTTTCAATTTCCCTGCAGGTTTCTGGTGTTCTGCCTTAACCTTCTGACATATCAAACATTTAGCTATAAAGTCAACGATATTTCTTCATATATTTCTTTAAGTCCTGATACATCTTGACAGCTCCTGGATGAATAGTATAATGTGATCGATGAGCTTCTTCCAAAATCTGCTTCTTGATTTCGGGATTATCCGTACACACAATCTGTCCCGGATGTTGCCCAAGTTGACGAGCCCGAGGGGGGGTGTGAATGGGTTCTTTAAATTTTATTTACTTAATACTGTACTTAAAACATGCATACAAAATATTCTTCGATGAAAGTTAGTGAAGGTAGTGTAAACAACAAACACACTGAAAGCAACCACACAACGCAAGGAATTATCCTGGTTCGGACCTCCTCTCCTTAGGAGTCCTACGTCCAGTCCCTGAGAAACAACTCAGGATTTCTCTATCTAGGGTACAGTCCCCCGATGGACACTATAGCACCCAGCCACAGCTGGTCTTCCTTCACACGAAGGGAACTACACACCCTGGAAACCCACCAGGTCTTCCTTCACAACCGAAGGGAAACCACACCCCTGGATCCCACCAGGTCTTCCTTCACAATCGAAGGGAAACATGCACAAACAAAATGAAAAAGAGATCAAGCCCCTAGATCAAGGTTAACAGCCAATATCTAAAGCTAACAGAACTGAGAGCACAAGATCTAAACAATGCACACACTCTCAGAACTTCACAGGCTCTCTTAGGATTTGAATCACAACGCAGAGAGCAAAGAGCTATGAACTGATGGGAATGAGGCTAGGCTCTTTTCTGGAGAACTCGCAGAGAACTTGAACACAGTTGCTTGGAAGCGATGTCTCTGAAAAAATTGTCTTCTCTGGAGTTTCACTCTTGCTTATATATATCTTGTTTGAAATTTGAACGTTGAGAAGTCCGTTGTCTCTATGCTTTGTTTATGTTAGACTGCTTGACACTTGGAAGCTTCAGTCAATCAGTCCTTTATCCATTGTTACGCAAAGAGATAGGATCTTCTGAAGTGTACTTTGGCTTCTACCAAGTCCAACGTTGTATGACGAATGTTTGACACAGACCTGCATACATTAAATGCTAGAACAGTAGACAGCTAGGCTGTCTCTTATTGTCAGTTAACGTTGGTGTGAATATTCACCAAAATAGTAATGCCATTTTGCTGTATCTAAAAGACGCATACAGAGTAAGCATGATACAGGACGATATCGTCTGCATGCATGCAGAGATACGTTCAGTCTCATTAAATGCACAGATGTCAGAAAGATATGTGCGAAGACTTTGACTATTCAACGCTGTTAAATATCAAGTCGTTATAAAATAAAATCGATGCATTCATGACTTATGAAATTGTTATGCATTAACCTCCAAATCGTTGTAACTTAGCATCAAATCGTTATGATTC
This sequence comes from Colocasia esculenta, assembly GCA_014218235.1. Taxonomy (NCBI): domain Eukaryota; kingdom Viridiplantae; phylum Streptophyta; class Magnoliopsida; order Alismatales; family Araceae; genus Colocasia; species Colocasia esculenta. The sequence goes on along the minus strand of CM024758.1, from coordinate 117,026,175 downwards.
TACAAAGGAATCGTTATGATCAAGACGATATAATCAAATCGTTATGAGTTACAAGAAAATCGTTGTGATCGATAAAGAAATCGTTGTAGAAGGCAAATCGTTGTGTTCATTAAGGAAATCGTTATTACCACTTAAGAAATCGTTGCGCAAAGCAAATCGTTATGATTACTAAAGAAGTCGATGCGCGAAGCAAATCGTTATGATGTCTTAAGGAATCGTTGCGATGAGCAAATCGTTACGATGACTAAGGAATCGTTACGATGAGCGAATCGTTATGATGACTAAAGGAATCGTTACGATGACTAAAGGAATCGTTGCGATGAGCAAATCGTTATGATTAATAAAGGAATCGTTACGATGAGCAAATCGTTACGATGACTAAAGGAATCGTTATGATGAGCAAGTCGTTACGAATGACTAAAGGAATCGTTGCGATGAGCAAATCGTTATGATTACTAAAGGAATCGTTGCGATGGCAAATCGTTACGATGACTAAAGGAATCATTGCGATGAGCAAATCGTTACGATGACTAAAGGAATTGTTACGATGAGCAAGTCGTTACGATGACTAAAAGAATCGTTGCGATGAGCAAATCGTTACGATGACTAAGGAATCGTTACGATGAGCAAGTCGTTACGAGAACGATTTCTGTTTAAATTTAAACGATGTTTCAGGTTATGAGGAGGATAATTTAAGGCGCTTATGAATCTTTACAGTTCTACTGAAATCGTTGTAGCATAAGGAATCTATGTGGACTTAGAGAATTTCATGCTGAACTTATATTGCTGTTCAGAAAGGTAATACTTACCAAATTTGCTTGATTTTCCTGTAGTATTTCCTATGCTCAAGACTTTGGAATATGTGTTAGTAACCTTTGACATGGTTTTGTTAATCACCAGAATAAATATATATTAATTAATTACATGGGGACAGACTGATAATCAATCTCCCCCTTTGGTGATGACAAAACTTGACACACAAAAAATATGAATAATCGAAAGCTTTTCGGAATGTATTTCAGAAAACTAGGTATGTCTCCCCCTTGTCATTAAGCAAAAGATACAATGCTGAGACAAAGAAAGAGAGAAAACAAGGAAATTTATGGATCATTGGAGGGTTCAGAGAGATAGAAGGCATGAGACAAGAGAGATGCAAAGCGCCTAATGACAGGTAGCGCTTGGCGTTCCTGCTCTTCAAATAGGCTTGAAATGCGCCAAGCTCAATACAATAGTAGGGTCCCATGGTGGGAATCATCCTTTTGATGTGAAGCTGTCTCTGATCTGATATGAAATCCCAGTATTTGTTGCTGCCAAGAGTTACCTTGTAGGAGAGGAAGCGACCAAAACTGGAAACTGAAGAAACATAGTGATTTTGAAGGGATAGAAAATATGATGCTACCGAAGTTCCTTCTTTAATGCTAGAAAGACCCTATACCGTTCTTCCCATTTCAGGAAGGAGTCGCGGACAAGGTGAAGAGAATTGGCATCCAGAAAGTCAGCGAGAGTCAAAAGAGGTTGATGGGAGCGAGCCTGAGAGACATTCAACTCTTGAAGCTGCTGAGCAGACAAAGTGTATAGCTTTTCCCAATCAGCAGGTGACAAACGCTCACATTCAGATAGAATAGGGGCAAGAACATCGGCCTTGAGGTACCCCTGAATATACTGCTTGAAGACAAACCTATGAAAGGCGAGGTTACGACCTTCTGCACAAAGAGCCTAGCCATAACCTGAGCAGCACGCTCAAACATGAGAGTTCCCACAGATGAATCCATGATCAGGGAGTGAAGTGGAGGAAGGAACACTACATCAGGAATGATCAAGGTGGCAAAGTCAACCCGAAGAGGTTCAGAGTGAGCAGCCCTGGAACTTAGATCATGGATGGCTTGCCTGAACTGGCCCAGCTGCACCTGGGAATGTTATGAAGATAGCAGTAATCACAGTACAGTTTGTATTGCTGGATGAACTTGATTTCCTTCTGAATGAAGGGTCCAAAAGTTGTTGTGATGAATCTGAAACCATTCAGGGAGAGAAAGAGGAGCTTCTCTGGAGGATATCTGGCGGCTTGACTACGACGAAAGCGACTGTACAGATCTCTGTTGCTCCGAGCCATTGATCTTCAGTTTTGGCTTTAGTCATGGAATTTTTTTTGACTGTTGGGCCTTGGAAAGATAAGAATAAGGGAAAATGGTATGGAGATGGGCCGAAAGATTTTGGAAGGGAAGGCCAAAGAGGTGAGCAAACACTACCTTTTGAAGAAATTCTTCATAGATAGGTTTTTGCTTATTGGTAATGGAAAGAGAGACCCAATGGGAGGATAACAAGGTTCAGAAGAGACAGGAGGGTAGAAGTGAGTCTCATCTTCTTAGGAATAGGACTGGAAGAGCCTGTCCTATGAGAGGGGTCCCAACAGCCAGGACTGAACGAAGTATTGCTACTTCTAATTCATCCTTGATGTCCTGGATTTCTGTGTGAGCTAATTGGGCACCCTCAGGAATAATAGTAATGAAAGAAGGGGGGGTTGTGGATGGAAGATGGAGGCCGAAGAGATGGAAGGGAGATCAGAAGGCCCTGAAGAAGGACCACTAGAAGAGGCTCTTGCTGAAGAAGATGCAAGAGGAACCTCAACAGAAGATAAGGGAGGAGGAATGATGGTGGAGGAGTAGGTGATGAAGGAGTTGGGAAGAGAGAGGTGTAGGTGAGGAAATGGTTCTGGAGCGGGGTCGTTTGAAGGTGAGAGGAGCTGGAGGAGCAGGATGAGGTGGGTGGGGAGAGGAGGTGCTGGAGTGAAAGAATAGGAAGGACAGAGGGCTTTGGAGCTACAGCTTGATCTTCTTCTCTTGCAGCCACAGATTCCACTGGAGGTGAAGCAACCTCTACTGACCCTGGTGGCCCAGATTCCTCAGCACCAACTGCATGATCAACGAGCTCATCCTCAACAGGAATTTTCCCTGATGGCCCTACAGATTTTTCAGACAAAGGCCCTAATGGCCGCTCTAGCTGCTTTTCTGCAATGACAAGCCTGATGGCTATTGGACTCTTCACTTGGCCCTGATGGCCGCTCTTCCTCTAGCTGCTCCGCTGCAATGACAGGCCCTGATGGCCTATTGGACTCTTCACTTGGCCCTGATGGCCCTGTACTACCAGAAGGAGGGGCATGAGATGGTAAGTGCTCCCTTACAAATGCTGACAAATCTACTAGCATATTCCCCAGACTGTCATAATCTTTTCGAAGGCTTTTAAGTTCAGTTGACAGAGCTTCTAAAGAATGGGCATATGAGCTTTGACTGATAAAAATGGAGGCCATATCTGACCTCATGGAACATAAGATTTTACCTTGCTCATCCAGGCGCTCAACCACAGGTTTCAAATTGAGTTTCAACTTCTTTTTGCCAGATCTCCTGTGGGTTTACTGGTGAGGAGGGGAACTTCTTCAGCCACATTTTTCTTTTGTCTTTTCTTGCCCTAACCACGGGCTCTTCATGATCACCTTTATTAATTTCTTCTTCTGAGGCACTTTCCACAATGCCTTCTCTAAACAGATCATTAATGGGGGCATTGGCATTTTTCTCCCCCTGAACTACTACTGCCTCTTGCTCAATTGATTGCTCCCTCTGAGCTGGAGCATCTTCCAAAAGCACATCTCCAGTTTCTATTCTTTGCTCCCCCTGAATGGGAGCTTCTTCCAAGACACTTGAACCAATGTGGCCTGATGCCACAGATTTTGCTACAGCTTGCTCACTTGCAACTGGCTCTCCTTGGGAGATGGAATCCAGTGCATCCTAAGTAGACTGCCTACTTGGGAAGAAGGAAGAGGAGCCTCTGAGAATTGCCCAACGGGCTCAAGGTGCTCAGGAGGGATTTTCTCAATCTTGTACTACCTGCTTCCACTGCTGCTGCTGGCACTGCTGCTGTTTCTGCTGAATCTTCTGCTGCTGCTGCTATTTCTGATGGTACTTCTGGTGCTACAGCCTCTGGTTCTGAAGCTTCTACTGCCACTGCTGCTGGTTCGCTATATCTGCTACTATCCTCTTGCTGACTTCTTGGGCTTCGCCAATTATGGCCTCACCCTCAGCCACAGAGGTCTTGGACAATACACCATTTACTATTGAAAAACCACTCTTTCTCAAATTTCTGGACCTAATTGCTTGGCCCATCTTCTAACTACTGCTCCAGACAGATGTATGCCATAATGCTGAAAATCTTGGTGAGCAGGTGGGCATAGGGCAAGGATACATTTAACTTACTCTTAGTATCCCAAATTTGATCATGAGCAAACTTCATTCTTTCAATAATCACTGAGCCATATTACCTCCTGGTTCTGAATTGCCAAAAACAATATCGAATCTGCTTTAGTACATGTTGAAAGGTAGCACTTCTAGGAACCAAAATCTGACAGACGATAAAGTGTAGAAGGCAATTGAATGCATTCAATTGATTGATATCCAATTTTCCATCTTTCAACTTAAATCCTGGGCCAACAATTCCTAGACCCTTTGCCTGGGTATCCACAGAGTGGATCCACTGTGACCAGACGTGCTCACACCAAACAGAGTCTTCAGAAGCTCATGGTCAATCTTGATCTGGACTCCCTTGACAAAGGATGTCAAGGACCCATCTGCCTCTGATCGCAAACACACATAAAAGGCCTTTACGAGGTCTGGATAACTTACCTCTAGAAGGTTGAGATTTCCATCCACTGCATCCTGTTCATAGCGGCCACTATGCTGAGCATACCATTCTTTTCAAGATCTACAACATCTACTGTTATTTCCACATAGCTAGTTTTCACAAAGGTGAGCCTCTCCTACTGCTCGGCTGTGAGAAACTCAGCGCTGTAGCCTCCAAGACTGCCGGAAACACTGATGCGGCCATGGATTCGGTAGTAGAAGGTTTTTCTGGAGGATGAGATGGAGGCAGGAGTGAAAGCCCTCAAGAAATTCTTCGCGGGAAGAAGAGAGAGGCTTCAAAATTGCAGAGAGTCGATGCCGGAGTCGTTAGGGTATCGGCTCAGGCAAGCGAACGAAAGAGGAAAAAGGGTAAAGGTAGGAGGTGAATCATTTCTACATCGATTTCGGAGTAAATAAATGCTTTATCGAAAAGTGAGGCGCCAACCGGGAAGGCAGAAAATGACAAAAGTAATTGACTAGTTTGAAAGCCTTTATAAAAGAGAACGTTAAGGAAAGAGAATATGAATTTTTCTTTTGCTCAAAAGCCAGGGAGAGAAATTTACTTAATTCTGAAAATTTATGTTTCAGTTCTAAGCAGAAATCTTTTCACAAATTACACATGCCCAATTCCCTTCTAGAGAGATGTGAATCTCTCTTCGGGTAAGGCTTTTGTGAAGATATCTACTAACTGACCTTGTATCAATAAAAGACATTTCTAAATTGCCATTAGCTACATGATCCCGAATGAAATGATATCTAACCTCAATATGCTTGGTCCTTGAATGCTGTATGGATTTTTGGTGAGGTTTATTGCACTGGTGTTGTCGCATAATACGGAATTGTCTTGATATGTAATCCATAATCCTCAAGTTGTTGCTTGATCCACAGGAGTTGTGTACAACAACTTCCAGCAGCTACGTACTCAGCTTCAGCTGTTGACAGTGTTACTGAGTTTTGTTTCCTGGAGGACCATGATATCAAGCAACCTGCAAGAAATTGACAACAACCACTGGTGCTTTTTCTATCTATTTTGCATCCAGCATAATCAGCATCTGAGTATCCCACTAAGTTAATTCACATGATTTGGATACCACAGACCTAAGTCATGAGTTCTAGATATGTATCTAAAGATTCTTTTAACTGAAATCAGATGTGATTCTCTAGGATCTGCTTGGTATCTAGCACACATACATACACTAAACAAATATCAAGTCTGCTAGCTGTTAGGTAAGTAAAGAACCTATCATACCTCTATAGTTCTTTTGATCTACTTTCTTACCATTCTTGTCACTGTCCATCCTGTTGATGTGCTCATAGGTGTTGACAGTGGCTTGGCATTGTCGAATCCAAATTTCTTCAGAAGCTCCTTGATGTATTTTGCTTGACAGATGTGGGTCCCATCTTTTCCTTGCTTATTTGTAGTCCAAGGAAATAGTTGAGCTCCCCCATCATGCTCATCTCGAATTCTCCCTGCATCAACTTTTCAAAATACTTGCAAAGGGATTCATCAGTAGATCAAAAATTATGTCATCTACATAAATTGAACAAGTACTATATGGTTGACCTTTGACTTTATAAAAAGAGTGCTATCTACTTGACCTCTATTGAATCCATGGTTTAAAAGAAAAGAGCTAAGCCTTTCATACCAGGCTCTAGGTGCTTGCTTTAAACCATACAATGCCTTGTGAAGTTTAAAAACATGATTAGGAAATTCTGTGTCATCAAAACCTGGGGGTTGTTCCACATAAACTTCCTCCTTGATAAAACCATTTAAAAATGCAGATTTGACATCCATTTGAAATAGTTTTAAATCCAAAGCTGATGTATAAGCAAGTAAAATTCTGATAGCCTCAAGTCTAGCTACAGGTGCATAGGTTTCGTCGAAATCTATGCCTTCCTCTTGGGAATAGCCTTGAGCTACCAGTCTGGCCTTGTTTCTTAAGATCACACTAGTCTCATCCAATTTGTTTCTGAACACCCATTGGTGCCAATAACTGGATGGTCTAATGGTCTGGGAACAAGTGACCATACTTGGTTTCTCTTGAATTGATTAAGTTCATCTTGCATGGCTATAATCCAAGATTCATCAGTGAGAGCTTCATTGACTGTCTTAGGCTCAATCTGAGAAACAAATGCTAGATAATCACAAGTATTACATTACCTCTTTTCTTAGCCCTACTAGAGGATCACCAATGATGTTCTCGGATCGGTGATCCTTTTGTATCTCCCTCTTTTGGAAGATTTTCATTTGTAATGTCCTTTGTTGCAGATCTTCTAGAGGTGGATCATTCTTGTCTTCAATTGAGTATCCTTTAATTTCTTAGACAATTCATCTGCATCATCAATGTCACTATCTTCTTCTTTCTCAAGGAAGGGTTAGTTCATCAAAAAAAATATGTACAGACTGCTCAATTAATAAAGTGCGTTATTAAACACTCTATAGCCTTTGGGTTTAGAAGTGTACCCCATGAAGATGCCTTCATCGATTTGGCATCTAACTTACCAATATCCTTTTTCCATTATTGTGTATGAAGCAATGACATCCAAATGTTCTAAAGTGACTGATCTTTGGCTTCTTTCCATTGAATAGTTCATAGGCTGTCTTCTTCAGGATTGGCCTGATCATTACCCTGTTAATGATATAGCTTGCTGTGTTCACTACTTCAGCCCAAAAATATCTTGGCAGGTCATATTCTGATAGCATTGTTCTTGCCATGTCCAATAAGGTTCTATTCTTCGTTTCAGCAACTTATTCTGCTGTGGTGTCGTTGGTGCTAAGAAGTTATGCTCAATCCCTTGTTCGTCACAGAATCTTGCAAATTTCTCATTTTGGAATTCTCCTCCATGATCTGACCGGATTCCGACAATGCAAGCTTCTGGTCCTTTTGTACCTTTGCTGAAATTAACAAAGCTCTCATATGTATCATCTTTGTGCTTAAAAACGAGACCCATGTGAATCTGGAGTAGTCATCTACAATGACAAAACCAAAGTTCTTTCCTCCAAGACTAGTGGTCCTCATTGGCCCAAATAAATCCATATGAAGGAGTTCCAAGGGTTTAGAGGTGGTTACCACAGTCTTTGACTTGAAGGAACTCTTAGTGTGCTTTCCTTTTGCACACGGTCTGCAGATTCCATCCAATTTATTACTGACCTTTGGCAGACCTTCCACAAGACTTTTTTCTAAGCTTGTTCATGCCATCCAAACTGCAGTGGCCCAATCTTCTGTGCCACACTCAGTTGACTGCTCTTTGCTGGCTGCTAAACAGATGTCTTGGTCCTTGAGTTCTTCAAGATAGAGCACATACAGATTCTTTTCTCTGTTGGCTTCGAAGATTACTGCTCCATCCTTCAAGATACTGCACTTGGATTCTTGAAACATAATCTGATGGCCTTTGTCACAAAGCTGGCTGATGCTTATGAGATTGTGCTTCAGACCTTTTACACAAAGAACATCTTCAATTATTGATTTCCTTACTGCCAACAGATCCCGTACCAATAACAGTCCCTTTGCCATTGTCCCCATAGGTGACTGTTCCTTCTTCGGCTTTTAGATGAGAAAAAATCTTCTGTTTCCTGACATTGCCTTGAGAACCCACTGTCCAAATACCATTTGGATGCTCGAAGGTTACCCTGAAATAAAGACATTAAGTTTTAGGTACCCAAGTTCTTTTGGGTCCTGAAGGGTTAGTATCATCAATTTTTCTTTTATTACCCATTTTTTATGTTTGTTTGGACAAGTTATTTTTATATGTCCTAACCTGTTACAATGGCTACAACAAGATATTTTTGTTACTTTTTCAATGTATTTAAAATTGCTTTGTATTTTATGTCTTGTTCAAGTATAAATTTAGGAGTTGGAATATTTTAGAATGAATTGTTTCTTCATTTTCTGGTGGTGTATATCCTAAACCATGTTCTTCATTCCTAAACGTCTAGCACCTTTTAATATTAAGGAGTTCTTACCATTTCTAAATTTTTCTAATGTGCTTGACAGTTTGTCATTTTCTTCATTTAAGGTCTTCATTTCCTTTTTTAGTTCATCTGAACTCTCCTATTTTTCTAATCTGATTATTTGTTTATTTTTATCTTTTAGATCTTCACATAATAGTTCATTTCTTCTTTTAAGTTCAGTTATTTGTTTTTCTAATTCTTCATTTTCTGTTTTTAGATCCGAATTAGTGTTTTCTAGGCAAGTAACATTTTTCTTACTGGATTTCAGTAACTTAGATACATTTCTGTATTTGTTATACAGTTCATTGAATGCTCCTCTAAGTTATCAGACTCAGATCATTGCAAGAATCAAAAGAGGAGTCAGATGTTACCTTATCATCCGTATTGGCCATGAAGCCAAGTTGGCTTCTTCTTCCTCTTCACTGCTTTGGGATGACTCACTGTCAGAGTCACTGCTGTTCTCCCATGCGGCTTCCATTGCCTTCTTTTTGTACTTTTTGAATTTTCTGAAGTTGTCCTTCTTTTTGTATTCACCTTCTTGAACTTCGGACATTTTGGCCTTGATATGTCTGGGCTTCTTACACTGATAACATATCGGCTCAGCCTTCTTCTGCTCTTTTCCTTCTGAATTTTTGAACTCTTTGTGTTTCTTGAAATGCCTTCTGCCGGATTGGAACTTCTTCTTCTTTGCTAGAATCCGTTGCAGTCTTCTGGACAACAGTGCTTCTTCATCATCACTGTCCTTGCTGCTCTCACTGTTGTCTAATGATTCTTTTGATGAATCTTTGTCGGCCTTGAGTGCATTTGAGTGCTTCTTCCTGCTAGAGGACTCTCCTAATCTCTCCATATTAATCTCATGGGCCATAAGGGAACCAATGAGTTTTTCCAGAGACATTCTCTTTGATCGTTTACCTCCTCAAGCTGTTACTTGGGAGTCCATCATGTGCAGGGTAGAGATCTAGGATCTTCCTAACCATATCTCCCATTTCATAAGTCTTCCTAATCCAGTCAACCCATTTGTGATGTATGTGAATCGACTGAACATCTGGGTTATAGATTCTCCCGGCGCATCTGGAACCTCTCATATTGTGTTACCAGAATGTCTATCCTGGTTTCCTTGACCTTGTCTGTGCCTTCATAAGTGATTCTCAATTTTTCCACATCTCCATAGCGGATTTGCAGGCTGATACTCTATTGAACTTTTTTGCTGAGGGCACAGCATAGAATGCTTTTAGCCTTACAGTTTAAGGAAATCTTCTTCCTGTCATCATCTGTCCAATTTGCCTTTTGTTGGTGACTAGGAGATCACCTTCTTCAACTAGGACCATATCTGGTAGTCATTACCTTGCATAAAATACTCCATTCTTATTTTCCAGTAAGCATAGTCTTCTCCATCGAACAATGGTGGTCGGTTGACAGACTGACCTTCATTGTGACTTTGGGCTGCCATGGATCTTTACTCTTCAGATCGTTGGATCTTCTTCTTTGTCGAAGAGACTTGCTCTGATACCACTTGTTGCCCAAGTTAACGAGCCCAGAGGCGGGGTGAATGGGTCTTTAAAATTTATTTACTTAATACCTGTACTTAAAACATGCATAAAAAATATTCTTCGATGAAAGTAAGTGAAGGTTAGTGTAAACAACAAACATACAGAAAGCAATCACACAACGCAAGAAATTATCTTGGTTCGGACCTCCTCTCCTTAGGAGTCCTACGTCCAGTCCTGAGCAATAACTCAGGATTTCACTATCTAGGGTACAGTCCCCCTATGGACACTACAGCACCCAGCCACAGCTGGTCTTCCTTCACACGAAGGGAACTACACCACCTGGATACCACCAGGTCTTCCTTCACAACGAAGGGAAATAGGCACAGTAATCAATGAAAAAGAGATCAAGCCCCTAGATCAAGGTTAACAAGCCAAGATCTGAAGCTAACAGAACTGAGAGCACAAGATCTAAACAATGCACACACTCAGAACTTCACAGGCTCTCTTAGGATTTGAATCACAACGCAGAGAGCAAAGAGCTATGAACTGATGGGAATGAGGCTAGGCTCTTTTCTGGAGAACTCGCAGAGAACTTGAACACAGTTGCTGGGAAGCGATGTCTCTGAAAAAATTGTCTTCTCTGGAGTTTCACTCTTGCTTATATATATCTTGTTTGAAATTTGAACGTTGAGAAGTCCGTTGTCTCTATGCTTTGTTTACATTAGACTGCTTGACACTTGGAAGCTTCAGTCAATCAGTCCATTTTCCATTTGTTACGCAAGAGATAGGATCTTCTGAAGTGTACTTGGCTTCTACCAAGTCCAACGTTGTATGACGAATGTTTGACAGAGACCTGCATACATTAAATGCTAGAACAGTAGACAGCTAGGCTGTCTCTTGTTGTCATTAACGTTGGTGTGAATATTCACAAAATAGTAATGCCATTTTGTTGTATCTAAAAGATGCATACAGAGTAAGCATGATAAGGGACGATATCGTCTGCATGCATGCAGAGATATATCGTTCAGTCTTCATTAAATGCACAGATGTCAGAAAGATATGTGCGAAGACTTTGACTATTCAACGCTGTTAAATATCAAGTCGTTATAAACATAAAATCGATGCATTCATGACTTATGAAATCGTTATGCATTAACCTCCAAATCGTTGTAACTTAGCATCAATCATTATGATTCTACAAAGGAATCGTTATGATCAAGACGTATAATCAAATCGTTATGAGTTACAAGAAAATCGTTGTGATCGATAAAGAAATCATTGTAGAAGGCAAATCGTTGTGTTCATTAAGGAAATCGTTATGAACACTTAAGAAATCGTTGCACAAAGAAATCGTTAGATTACTAAAGAAGTCGATGTGCGAAGCAAATCGTTATGATGTCTTAAGGAATCGTTGCGATGAGCAAATCGTTACGATGACTAAAGAATCGTTACGATGAGCGAATCGTTATGATGACTAAAGGATCGTTATGATGAGCAAGTCGTTACGATGACTAAAGGAATCGTTGCGATGAGCAAATCGTTATGATTACTAAAGGAATCGTTACGATGAGCAAATCGTTACGATGACTAAAGGAATCGTTACGATGAGCAAATCGTTATGATGACTAAGGAATCGTTACGATGAGCAAGTCGTTACATGACTAAGGAATCGTTGCGATGAGCAAATCGTTATGATTACTAAAGGAATCGTTGCGATGAGCAAATCGTTACGATGACTAAAGGAATCGTTGCGATGAGCAAATCGTTACGATGACTAAAGGAATCGTTACGATGAGCATGTCGTTACGATGACTAAAGGAATCGTTGCGATGAGCAACGTTATGATGACTAAAGGAATCGTTGCGATGAGCAAATCGTTACGATGACTAAAGGAATCGTTACTATGAGCAAGTCGTTACGAGAACGATTTTTGTTTAAATCTAAATGATGATTCAGGTTATGAGGAAATCGTTTAAGGCACTTATGAAATCTTTACAGTTCTACTGAAATCGTTGTAGCATAAGGAAAATCAATGTGGACTTAGAGAATTTCATGCTGAACTTAAATTGCTTCAGAAAGGTAATACTTACCAAATTTGCTTGATTTTCCTGTAGTATTTCCTGTGCTCAAGACTTATGGAATATGTGTTAGTAACTTTGACAGGGTTTTGTTAATCACCAAAATAAATATATAATTAATTAAAATTACATGGGGACAGACTGATCATCACCGGAATCGAAGATTCCCATGAACATCTTCATTAAAATCGAGTTTAGAAGCTAATTTTTCCTTGATTTCTGCCAATATAGGGTCATTGCCCTGCTGCTCTTTAATTGCTTCAGAAAATCTGACTGCACTACCAAGTTGCTAATTACAATTCTTTCTTTTGTGTTTCAACGTTCAAGCTTAATGTGGAAAATTCTCTAACAATTTCCATTCCCTTACTTGCAACGGAATATCCTGGCTATTGAATTTCTGCTGAGTGCGTCAGCCACAATATTTCCTTTTCTGGATGGTATTCAATCTTAAAATCTTAGTCTTTGATATATTCCATCCATCTCCTTTGTCTCATGTTCAGTTCTTTTGTGAAAACAAATACTTGAGACTCTTATGATCGGAGTACACTATGAATTGGTTATCATATAGGTAGTGTCTCCAAAGCTTAAGAGCAAAGACCACAACAACCAATTCTAAATCATGTACTGGGTAGTTCTTCTCGTGAGTCTTCAACTGTCTTGAGGCATAGGCAATAACTCTTCCATCTTGCATTAGTACACAACCCAGTCCAATATTGGAAGCATCAGTTAAACCTCAAATTTTTTCTTCTACTGGTAAGGCTAGAATTGGTGCAGATGACAAACATTCTTTTAAAATTGGAATGCTTCCTCACAATTCTCATTCCAGATAAAAGCAGTTCCTTTCTAGTCAACTGTGTAAGAGGTGAGGCAATTCTAGAAAAATCCTTGACAAATCGCAGGTAGTAACTGGCCATGCCCAGAAAACTTCTTACTTCAGTGAGATTCTTAGGTTGCTTCCATTTCTGTATGGTTTCAATCTTTGAAGAGTCTACTGATAGACCTTCTTTAGAAATAATGTGTCCTAAGAACATCACTTCCTTCAACCAAAATTCACATTTACTAAACTTTGCATATAACTTGTTGTCTCGTAACAATTGCAAAGTGATCCGTAGATGGCTTCATGCTCGTCCATACTTTTAGAATAGATCAGTATATCATCAATGAATACAACCACAAAATGATCTAAATAAGATCTGAACACATCATTCATCAGACGCATAAATGCAACTGGTGCATTAGTCAATCCAAACGGCGTTACCACAAATCATAATGTCCATATCTTGTTCGAAAAGCCATTTATAAATATCTGATTCTTGAATTCTAAGCTGATGATATCCAAACCTTAAATCAATCTTGGGAGAACATTGAGCTCCAGACAACTGATCAAATAGATCATCAATTCTCAGAAGTGGGTATTTATTCTTTATAGTCAATTGATTTAACTGTCGATAATCTATACACAATCACATAGATCCATCTTTCTTTTTAACAAATAGTACCGGAGCACCCCAAGGTGAGGTACTGGGTCTAATGAATCCCTTCTCTATCAATTCTAACAATTGCCTTTTCAGTTCTTTCAGTTCTTCTATTGACATTCTGTAAGGTGTTCTAGAAATTGGCGTAGCTCCTGACACCAACTCAATTGAAAATTCACCTCTCTATCAGGTGGTACGCAAGGTAGCTCATCAGGGAAAACATCAAGAAATTCCCTTACTACCAGAATGTCATCCAATCCGTAATGTTCTGATTAATAGGGTCACAGACACCAAATACCCTTGACAACCTTTCTTTACTAACTTACAAGCCTTAATTGCTGAAATTATCGGTATTCTTCTGGCATGGAGTTTATCAAAGGTCATGGAATAAATTTCCTCTCCTAAGAAAGTCACTTGTCTCAATTGGCAGTCTAAGTTCGCATGGTATTTAGATAGCCAATCAACTCCAAGTATTACATCATAATCCCACATTTCTAGGCATATCAGATCACCGGGTAATTCATGTCCTTTGACAATAATCTGGCTAGCAGGATAATATTCTTTAAGCTTTTTACCCTCACTTAAGGAGTTGCAACCTCAAGTTGTGTGGGTAAAGGGACTAATTTTACATCCAACAATTTAGCAATTCATAGCTATTAAAAGAATGCGTAGCTCCAGAATCAACAACGCATATGCAAGTTTGAGTTTACTAATAAAGTACCTTCAATCAATCTGCCTTCTGCGTGGATTCAGGTTCCACATCCTCAATGGCTTGCAGCCTACCTTGCTTCACTGGGAGTTCTGATTTGTTGATGTTGTCTTGGCCATCGGGCAATCCGGAATTCGGTGTTGAGTGCTTCACAACGAAGGCATGCTCCCAATCGACGCCAACAATTCTCAGTCTTATGACGACGAGATGACAATGTTTACAAACATCCTTTCCTCCAACCAGAGCTTTTCCTCCTTCTTAGCAGTTTGTTGAACCTTCGGACATTTCCCGACTCATACTTCCTCTTTTTATCTGAAGATCCTTCTCTAGACTTCCTCTAATCTTGTCCACGACCTCATTCACAGCTTCCAGTGCCAAAGCTCTCTTAACCATTTCTGAATAGGTAGTAATCAAATGAGGAGTTAGCTACATAATAAAGTGGGGACGTAGTCCATTCATAAACCTCTTAGCCTTCAATTTCTCTGTGGATATAAGATGTGGGGCATATTTTAACAACCGGGCAAATTGAGCCTCATACTCGGATACCGACATTCTTAGCTGCTTTAAACCGGCAAATTCATTTGGTTTCTCTCATGAACCACCTCAGAGAAATATTGTTCTTGAACAGTTCCACAAACTCTTCCCAACTAACTTGATTTGAATCCTCCAGAGTAGCTTCCACAGTTTCCCACCAAGCACGGGCATCCCGATCTAACTGGAATGTAGTTAGACGAACATTTCCTCTTCGTACACTTAATCATTCTGAATATCCTTTCAATGTCTTTTAGCCAATTCTCAGCTTCATCCGGATTCGTACTCCCTGCGAATCTGGAGGGTCCAGGCTTCGAAAATCCTGTACAAGCTTGTCCCATTGTGACTATATTTTGGCTACCACTTCATTACTCGGGTTAGATCATGCATAGAACTCTCCATCTTCCTCCAATTAGCGTCAGCTCCGTCCATTACTAAATGGAGAAAGTAGCTGAAACATCCAATAATACACACATTAATTTTCACAATCATCCCAAGCTTACATCCATCACATACACAATTCAAATTCACATAACACACCATCTCTATAACAAGTCAAGTATTTACATGGTAGTACATTCCATGGATCCCCAAACTAAAATAACACAGCCTTCTCTTCCAAGTTTGCCATATATACAAACCTCCAACCTCCACTAACCTCTCACTCCTCATACCCATGGGAGTTACATATATACAACTAACATTTACACAAAAGGAGAGGTTTACAAAAAGATGAGGGGTCTAAGTCTATTTCTAGTTTTGGGTCAGATCTATAACGGTTCCATCGGCGGTGCTTGCTGTTCTTCTCCAGTCCCGTAGTACATTCTCTTGCCGCATCCGTCAATGTCTCCAATATCCTTCAAACTGATGATGCAACATATCATGCCCCAGTTTTAGATTATCCAACCTACACATAACTTGAGTCATGACGTCCAGAGAAGCACAGGATTGCCGGCAAAGAAAGCACCCGCAGTCAAATTAAGCACTTCTTCCTTAATTTGTATATGGGCTTCTCGTTGGGCTTGAGCATACAACTCTATATCCTGACGTAGCATTTCCATGGCAGCTACCAACCTTTCTTGGGCATTCATGTCCATTCTGAAATAATTAACAGGTTAAGCATTTACATTGCTACAGAAATCATGCCAACTGATCCCATATTTCTACCCCAACTCACTGGTTTCCCTAGGTTTATCGAACTAATGCTCTGATACCAAATTTATCTGTCACATCCTAATAAAAGGCTATTTATCGGAAGTGACAGAAAAATAGGCACAAAAAAAGTAATAATTATTTATCCCTTCATAACGTCATATGCAGAAGTTTTATTACACAGATACTCCTCATAACAACTAAGAGAGGAGTAGATCAAAACAACTTAATTTACACATCTCATTTCACACTACTAAACAGAAATAGAAACGGATGGCTTGCTCGTCACGGTCGGTCTACTCAAAAATCATGCCCTAAACGTCATCCCCATCTGTATTACTTGAGAATGGTGGGAAATAATGAGCTAACTAGCCAGTAGAATTCAAATCCATAATTCCAAGGATGAATACATGGTAGTCAAGGCAAAATAGAATGGATATTGAAGACATGATCAAATATTAAGACATTAGACTTGATATAGTGATAATAAAACACAAGCATGTGCAGGTGTATAAACTTCACAATTCGCTCATGTAATAGTAAGACAGTACAATAATTATGATGATCATAATCAACAGTAAGTGATGTAATGCCAAACATCCTGTCGCCCTTATCAATCCGTACGGCCAGTAAAAGAAGGGTGCTCCTCCCAGGACTGGACCAGCCCTATTTGCACAAGCATTTCAGTCAGGTGGGTTCCAAGGACCCAATAATATGTCATCATCATCAATTAATCACATCTCACATGGTGTTCAAGCATTTGCACTCTCAAGACATCAAGTTATATGAACTCGGTTACCGAACATAGGAGAATGGACTCAACGGAGTACCATTCGTAGTTGACAACTTCAAGAATATTCAAGGCGAGTAAGGTATCTCAAATGGGTATTCTTTACTGTAGAATGACAACAAATACCCATGTAATTAAGGGGGTAACTTGCTAGGCTATTAGGATGAACTTTTAGCAAGGATTCATACACGGAAAAGTGCAGAAATTCGAATCAGGGTCGTAGCTGTCGACAGCCAGGAAGGGGCTTTCGACAGATTGCAGCAGACAGAGCTCAGCTTTTGCTGGTCTGTGTCCATCTGTCGACAGCAACAAGATGGCTGTCGACAGCTGCACACAGTCCCAGTTATTCCAGAGTTCAGGAAGGCTGGCCTGTCGACAGCCGCCTGTTCCTCACTCAAAATAGACTTTGAATTCACCTTAAACACTCTAACCATGGAACTATGAATCAAGGCATGATTTATATCAAATGGAAGCATGTAATTGTAGTTCTCACAGTGGTTTATAAGCTAAACATACGAGATGAAATAAGAGATCTACAGTTCAAACTTGTCTAGCTAGAAGCTAACATAGTGTAGTACTGAAAGCATGGTTTGATAGCAATGGAATATTGTAAAATTCCTGCATGATGGACACTAAACCACAAGGTGTTCATGAATCTAAATCAAGACGTGGAAGTATCAATCATCTAAACCGAAGTCTTCATACTATTCTAAAGATGATTGAGACTTGTACAAAACTCTATAGCATGTACAAGGATCAAGGGTGGAAGAAGAGGATATGAGTTAGTTTCTAAAATGGAACAAGGTTGTTCCTCTTCCAACAAGAGTATTTCTATCATGACTGGAAGAAAAATAGAAGGACCACATGTATAGCTTTTTGTCCTCTAATCAAGAACTTCTTGTCAGGTATGGAGGACAGATTTGAATCAGAGGGAGATGAATCCTACCTTGCTTAAATGATGAACTTGCAAGTCCTTGATGAAAAATCCCACATCCAGCAAGAGAAGTGTTCCCCCTAAGGTTGATGGCGTGCTTGCAATGTCCACACTAAGAGAAGCAGCTACAGTGGCCGAAGAAGCAGAAGTGAAAGTAGTTGCAGTAGCTATGAAGCCAAGAACTCCAGCAGCTCCTCCAGCAACACCTCTAACAGCAGTTCCAGCAGCAAGGAGTAGGGAAACAAGAACAGGAGCAAGTACAGGGGTGTGGAAAGATGGTTTCGAAGCTTGGGGGAAGGTATTTATAACCCAAAGCTTCTCCATGCACAATGGCACGTTGGTTGCCCATGTGTCATGGTAAAAATCCTTTGATTTTTACCTCAACACGTAGCTCATGCAACTTTCATCTTGGTTACACGCAGGAACATAGGTGTTGGCTTATTCCCTGGTATGGTGGCCTCCTAAGAGCTTAACACGTAAGCCCCCATAAATCACCCAAAAATCCCCACCGTAAATGACCCAATAAATCAGCTGGCCCCTAGTTTTGATGTAAACATGACCAAACAAAGTCGTTTGTATTAAAATTTCGACCATAGACTAATGTGATGGTTTACAAATTATGGTAATTTTATTTTAATTTTTAGAATTATTTTATAGTAGGTGAAAATACCTGAAAAATGGTCGCGTCGACTTAATCTCAAAATCCGTACGTCGAAAAATTTGGATATTTACATTTCTGATATCTCCACATTTTTCTGGAAATTATGGTGTTCTCGGATTTTGTTTCGTTATAGTTTTTCAGTGTCGCCCTGGTGAGCGCGCACGTCCGAGTACGACACTAGGGTAACGTTAATTAATGCTAATCATTCTCAAATATCAATTATTTCAATTAAGATTAATACTTAAGTCTAATAACTTTATTATTCATTTTTTCAACAAATAAAATTTCCGGGGTGTTACATGATTTAACTTTCATAAACCCGACTTATTAACTTTACACTTGACTTGTTATCCCCATACCCTTACATTTGACTTACTTGACTTGTTATTATCATTACACAAGATCTCTTGAACTTGATATTTATCCAAAGGTTGTACATGAACAATAATCAAATGGAAATGGTATGACACACTTTAGAGTCTCCAGACTCACTTGAACATTATGTCTGTGCAAATGGGGCCGGTCCAGTCTCGGAAGGAGCACTCGAATTTGTTTACTGGCCTTACAGAACAATAATGGATCATTTGGGTGTTTCGTATGCACCACTATATGCAAGATTTTGGTCTACATTTTCATGAAACTATGTCATGAACTAAATTATACTTATTTGATTACTGATTGGTTCAAAGAAACTCTTTTACAGTATTATTTTTTTTGGCACTATTAGGAAACTTTTGTATACCAGTTGTGTTCTCTCCCTCCCTCTCATTATATGGAATGCATACCCATGGTCTCTTTCTATGCTACCTTCATACCTTATTATAAGGCAAATCCTATTGGGCACAATTGCTCATACATTCCTACTTTTCTTTAAGGAATTCTAGATGGGGCTGGCTCTCCAGGGAATTGTGTACTGAGCGAATCATAATAAATTAGCAACCAGTCTCTTCTTCTTAGATTTTAGCACTCTAGAGTTTTGTAAACATTAAACTATGAACCCTTAGTTTGTGTAAATCATATTGTATTATGAAGAGAATTTTATTTCCTTAACTTTGAAACTCTGTCATTTCCAATAAGTATCAATTATTAGGACGTGACAGTTAGCCTCTATAAATAGGAGGATTGGTCTTTGTTAGAGATCTTTTGGTTTGTTTGAGAGTTTCCTGAGTGGATAGAGAGGATTTTTAGAAAGGGTGATTCCTCATCTTCGGCCTTTTTCATGCTGATCTAGGAGAGGGCTTTGCTTCTTCGACTTCAAAAGGCTCTGCTGTGCGAGGGAATCGACCAGAGAAGTGTTTGTAGAGAAGATCTTATGAAAGATTCACATAGAACTTGGAGTAGCTCTTGATTTAATTTGTCGTGGTTAGAGCGTCTTCTAGGCAAGTAAATAAGAGTTTAGGTATGTTGTTTTATCTTGTATATTGTGTGATTTTACCAATTTTTTATAAGCCTTAAAGCATAAGAATTTAGGTTTTATTTTTGGACTTAGTGGAGTTTTCTGTTCTCTTGAACTTGACGGCAGGATGTACTGCCACCAAGATCTCTTGACGATGGGATGGTGTGACGTCGATATCGTCTTGACGGCACCATCCTCTGTCGTCAAATCTGTGTCTGGAGATGGAGTAGTTTTCTTGTGGAGAATAAAATTATTAGTTATAAAATGAATGAAATGTGAGAAAAATATATTTTTGATATTCATTTTTTTGTAATGTTGTTGAATATCACGTTCATTGTTAAAATTATGAGATTCCTCATCTTCTTTTCTAGTGTTTGATAATCAAATTGTTCTGCAACATCTTGCAATCAAGTGAGAATACAAAATAGAATTATGAGGCAAAATATATACAGAATTATACAATTTATTTATTAGTTGAATAAATTTTGTAAAAAATAACATTCCAAGTTGTATGATAAGACTTTATACATTTGAGGGGCTATGAAATCTTCAATCATTTTTCATCATTAGACATCCTCATCACTCTGTAAATTGGCTAATTTTGCTTCAAGTTGTATTCACTTATTTGAATTTTGAAGATAAATTTTTTTTTGAAGAAATTGGTCTCCATCTTGTACAATGGGAACAAAAAGTAACTCACTGAAATACAATTATATTGTGAAATTTAAGTACTAATGAAATTGTTTGAAATACATTTTTTTTACCTCTGTAAGTTGCTCTCGAAGTTCTGATGCTGATTTATACAAAAAATTGTTAGCTTCTCGATCGAATATGATGAATGAGGCTGACCTAGCATGATCAATAACCCTGACTTGTACTTTGTATCCAGAAAATGTTCATTTTGAATAATTATATAAATACAATTTGTATATTGATTCATATATATTTTCTTTACTCTCTTGTCAAGTGCCCCCTATTAGACTAAATAAAATTATGTTTGCATTAGTTGCTGCAAGCCCTAATTCACATATACTAAGTATATATGTGCTTAAAGACATAAAAATCTTTTAAATAGATATTTGTATTATAATTATAATTATGTGAAAATCTACCCCAGTTACACTTGCTTCTTTTATTTTTTTCTACTGGTTGATCAGAAACAAAACATTGCTTCTATCTTCATAGAAGAAGAGGCCATAGTGTTCTTTATGACAAATTTCATCGATAGAAGAATGGCCAGGGATTTGGTCCCCATGACAGAAGGAACTCCCAAAAGAATCTAGATCCTCTCAATACATGGGAGGATCAGACTCAGTAAGTATTAGAGGGCTTTATGGTGGGATTGCCTATATTTTACGAAAAAAACCTAAAGCGAAATGTGAATTTTTTTTGGAGAAAGGGCTTTTTCATAAAAACAATTCTCTAATACTTAGTCCGATCCTTCCACGTATTGAAAGGAACGACACTCCTATCAAAAGCATCTAAATCCTAACGTGAGAAGATGTGGAAAAATGATTAAATGATAGAGTCTTACCTACTTCAGCACCTCTACATTAATCTGTGAGAAAGTTAGATCATGCCCATAAATAAAATTGCTCACATATTAAGATCTCAAAAACAACTCTAAAAAAGACATGTTAGTGTTAGTTTATAGCACAACAATGAGGAGGATTAAGAAGACAAGCATATAGAGAACACATGAGAATTGTCTTAGTTCAGCACTGAGCTCTTTTTCAGTTCTACATCCAGTTCCCAAGCACTGGATTTTACTAACATTGGGGTACAATTCCCCCAAGGACTTACAACACCCATCCCCTAGTAGCCTTCCATTCTATCTAAGGGGAACAACTACCACCTATAACCACTACAAATCTTCTCTTCACTCTAGGAAGAGGTATACAAACAAATCTTTTGAAGAAAAAAAAAAAACCTAACTTGAGACCAAGTTCAATAATATCGAATAGAACTAGCACTTAGTCAACCTGAGAGACAAAGATATATAGAACAAGAAATTCTCAGGCTATTTGATCTCTCTCTCTCTAAGATCTACAGAACGATGGCAAGAAAGAATTATAAGGATGCTTGAATGCAGAGAGCTTGAGAGTGTGTAGCATCTTAAAAATTTCTGTAATTTTGATTTTATAGGTAAATCAAATTCTAGAAATTTGATAATAATAAATTAGCTAAATACTTACACCCAAACCCAAGGGATCATAATTGGGATGGATCCTTGGGGGGAAAAACCTGATGGAGGAAGATTCCTTCACCAATCGAAAGGGTTACTGAATTTTTGTTCAGTAATCAGAATAGTTATAAGGTCAATCGGAATGTTACTGAACTGATGGGTCGATGAGTGTTGTTGTTTAGACACAATGACCATCAACTTAAATTCCAGATTGCATAAATAAAAAGGCATAGCGTAGTGGCAAGTTTGAGTCGAGTCCACAGAGAGTCTTGAGTTGATTTGGAAGTCTTTGGGTCGAAGGTGGTTTTTCTATGCAAATATAACTATGGTGCTTGATTTAAATCTAACTAATTGAAAAAATACTAAAGAAAATAGATAGAAGAGGAGAGAGAAAAGGTGGCAAGGTAAAGAGAGAAATAGAGAGAGATAGAAGAGACATGAGTGATAATAGAGAGAAGGGAATTGTGTCACTTACAGGGAGAAGGTGCAACTAAGAAAATTGAGATAAAAGCATGCATTTTATATTTAAAAAATGACTAGGTTGAGATGGTGGAAATTGTACAAAGTTTTAAACATAGTGCAACATTTAAACAAAATAGAAACATAACTAAAAATAACACTGAGATTACACCATAGGAAAAGAGAAAGATGAGGTTAGGTCGCAGCCCTCCTCTCCTCATTAATGACACCTCCCAGCAAGGTCGAGGAGGCAACATCAAGATGATGACGTAAATGACAGCAACACTCGAACAATATCATGCACTTGTAGAGGGAGATACACACAGAGAGAGAGGAGAGAGATATGGATGGGGGGGTAGAAGAGATGTAGTAGAGGATGGTGAGAAGGTGGATGAGGAGGGGAGTTAGCATACAACACCTAATAAAAACAAAGAAGAAGAAGAAGAAGAAGAAGAAGAAGAGGAGGAGGAGAATGGTAAAGAAGAGAGGGCTACGGTGGAGATGGAGGAGTTAGGAGTTGTAGGTGGATGTGGGGAGGAAGAGGAAGTAAACAAAGGAAAAATAAAGAGAAGGAGGGTCTTGGCTTCGAAGGAGGGAAAATAGTGAGATTTGTAAGTGGGTGTGAAGAAGAAGAGGAAGAAGAAGAAAATGAGAAGTAGAAGTTCTTGGTCGGAGGAGGGAAAAGAAGAATCCCCCAAGAGGAAGATGGGGTGAGTTTATATAGATAGAAAAGGGATGAAGTGTGAGGTGAGTTTTAAATGTAGACACACATGTGTCTATATGTGTGCATGTGTGTGAATGTGTCTATATGTTGTGTGTGCATATTTAAATATGCATGTGTGTGAATGTGTCTATATGTGAGGTGAGTTTTAAATGTAGATACATTCACACACATGCATATTTTAATATGTGAGGTGAGTTTTAAATGTAGACACATTCACACACACATATTTAAATATACACAAAACACATACTCATATATTTTTTTAAATATAGACATACACACATACATATACTTAAACATAGACACATACATGCACACACTTGAATATTTAAATGTACACACATAACATATACTTGCTTTAGGTCCATGATGTGTGTGAGAGAGAGGTGAGAGGCGCATGTGTGTGTAGAGGGAGGTGAGGTGTGGCAGGGAGAGGGGAGAGATGGCAGCGGCTGCATGGGAGGAGCATGGTAAGGTGTGGCTATATGGGTGGTAGGGAGAATAGTGTGGTGAGGTGTTGCATTAATGGTTGGAGCATGGGGAGTACGAGGGTGTATGTGGTACGGACATGTGTGCATGGGAGGAGCATGGTGAGAAAGGTGGAAGGTTGGGTTTTGGGTAGGAGAATCAGGTGAGATAGTATTTAATATACACACATATTTAAATGTACTCACATACATATATATTTAAATATAAACACATACACATATATATAAATATAAACACATATACATATATATTTATTTAATATATACTCACATGCACACATACATATATATTTAATAAGCACACATACACACATACGTATATATAAATATTTAATATGCACACACACACATATTATATATATATTTAATATACTCACATACACATATACATACATATTTAAATAAACACACATGCACATGCACATATATATTTTTAAATATACACCTACACCTACACATACACTTGCTTTAGATGCATGGTGAAAACTGTGTGTGCATGTGTGACGGTGAGGAGTGGGAGGTGAGGGAGAGGTGGCAGCGGCTAGAGGACGGGGTATGGTGGCATGAGAGGTGTGGTAAGGTGGGTAGGAGAGTGATGTAAGGTAGTATTTAATATACACACATACATATATATTTAAATATAAACACATACACATAAATCTATTTAATATATACAATCATGCACACATACATACACACACCTATATATATTTAATATGCACACGTACATATATATATTTAAATATAAATTCAACACCTAAATATGTACACCTATTTGCATATACCATTATACCTTCATATATATATAAATATTGGTGGAATCAACACCCGGTCCAAATATAAGGGCTCTATTTAATTTTCAGTCCATTGACTAGTCAATTTTTTTTTAAGTTCAACAATGTTAAAATTCTAAATTTCCGGTCCAAAGGTGAGAAGAACCATTAGTTTGGATAGATTTGGAGAGCAAAAAATTTGAAATGCCCTGCTTTTATTTTTGTGCTTCGTTTGGATGTTTTGATGCGCTTGCCCGAATTGCCATGGCCATGTTTTTTGGATGTTTGATGGCTCTATTTTTGGAATTTTTTGTGTGCTGATTTTTCTTGGTGTTGCTAACAACAGATAGTTTTGTGCAAAAAAAAGAATTTAGTGCTGCTAACCAAGGTTCGCCGTACCGTCCGGATCGACCGTACCACATTTTCCGTGGCACGGTACGTACCGTACCGTACCGTACTGCTGAGGTACGGTGGGAAAATGACCTGTTTGATTTATTTTTTTAATTTTGTGACTTAGTTAATATTTGAAATGAGCAAATTTTAAAAGAAAATGAGTAAAACATAAGAACATCACATAAAGAGGTTGAAAATATATAAATAAATTTATTTACTCATTTAAGTCAACCCACCACAACCATTTAATATCATCTAACATACATACAATCATACCAAGATCATGACACAAGCAATTAGTGTTCATCTAAATATTAAGGATAAATCATGATACAAGCCAAATACAATATTCATATCGTCGTCCTCATATTCATCATTTTCTTTACATGAAAAATTACAAATTAGCATCATCTTCCTTAACATGTCACTAAAGACATTTAACAAGTTCTTACCTACTCTTCCTCATCATGCTGAGCATGTATGTCCACAAAATTTTCATAGTAGGGGGTATAACTTCCATCTCCGAACAACCTCACATTATAAGTGCTCTCTAAGAAGCGTAAATAATCAGCATAAGGCATGTAATTTTGATATAGGTCTTTGTACATACGCTGATATTCTAAATATTGACGTGTTCTTGACGTACTATTGTAGGTCCTGGTGGTGGAACGATTGGAATTTACATATAAGAACCATCATGACCATACTAGTATCCAGAGGCATAATAGCCACCATATTCATGATGTTGTCCATATGGATCCAACTGTGTATGTCCTGAAAAGAAACTGTGACCCTCACTAGCACCCTCAGATGTTGTGTCGTCCTATGTGCTCAGTCTCTCAAAATCAGATACAATCCCTTGATAGCTACTACTGTCCACAGGACCTATGTGTCGTTTTTTCTCATCTGCTTGATACCTTTTTGAATAGCTTAGTGGAGCACCATGATCTCGACTATCTTAGGTAGCATGCGTGAACTCAGACTCTAATGAAAAGCGCATGCTACCCCACCACCACCACTACCAACATTACCACACACCACCACACCACCACACACCACACCACCACCACCACCACCACCACCACCACCACCACCACCACCACCACCACCACCACCACCACCACCACTGCCGCCTGTAGCAGATGGAGAAGAATGATTTGACGTAATTAACCAATAAACTAGCTAGCCGAAGATCCCAGAAAATGCTTGACGTAATTAACCCACAAATTAGCTGGCCCGAAGATCTCTTGTAAACCCATTCAAATAATGTCCATTTGTGTTGAAATTTTAGCTATAAGCTAATGTAATAGGTTTACAAATTATGGTGATTTTAGTTTAATTTTTAGAATTTATTTTACACTGGGTGAAAAATTACCCGGAAAATAGTTGCATCGGCTTAATATCGAAATCCGTACTTCAACAATTCCGGATATTTAAATTTCTGATATCACCACATTTTCTGAAAATTATGGTGTTCTCAAATTTCATTTTCGTTACAGTTTTCCGATGTCGTCCCGTCGGAGCCCGCACTTCTGAGTATGACATGGGCTATCATTTATTAATGCTAATTAATCCCAGATATTAATAAAATTACTATAATTTGTATCATCTCTTAATTAGTTTATGTTTGAAATTTTATCTCAATTAGACACTAATTAGACCCCTTAAGTGCACACAGAGTTTGTCGCGGTACGACGAACTCTCTGTGCGCGTACTTCAACGGGACGACATTTGGTTTCGAAAATAAAGTCAAATATGAAGTCATCATAATTACTAGAAAATATACTGATTCTAAACATAAATATCATGAGTTATTGATCCATAGATGTTGAGATTAAGTCGACCTAATTTAGTTGGGACAGTTTTTACTTGACAAAAAATTAATTTGAAAAATTAAACTAAAATTATTGCAATTTGTATCACCTATTAATTAGATTATGTTTGAAATTTTATCTCAATTAGACACCATTAGATCCCTTAGATGTTGAGATTAAGTCAATTTACTGATTTTTAAGATAATTTTTACTTGATAAAAAAATAATTTAAAAATTATAATAAAATTACTATAATTTAGATCATCTCTTAATTAGTTTATGTTTAAATTTTATTACAATTAGTCATCATTTAGATCACTTAAACACACCGAATACGAAAAAAGAATGAAAAAAAATAAAAAATCGAAATTAGCGGACCGGATCGTACCGGTCCGCTGTGTGCCGCGGCGTGCCGCCGCGGCACACTCGGGTCACCCCCAAGGGGTGACCCGACCGTGCCTGGGGCTCGCCGAGCCCCAGGCACGGTGCGGTTCGCCCGTGCCGCCGTGGTACGAGCGGCACGGGCGAACCCTGCTGCTAACAACAAATAAGCTGTGTGCATTAATATGAGACATAAAAACATATTTGTTGTTGACCCTCTATGGTGCTGCTAACTACACTCATTAGCATATGTTACATGTAACTCTGCTCCCCACGTGGCATGTCTTTGCGAACAACCCACTAACAACTCTGCCCCTCATACGACTGTTGAACCACTCCTATATTTTACCATTATATTTTGGTGATAACAAAACTTATAATTAATTAAATAGTATTAAATATATTTAATATTATATTTTCCTAATAAATATAAATTTATGGTATTTTGGTGATAACAAAACTTATGATTAATTAAATATTATTAAATATGTTTAATTTTATATTTCCCTAATAAATATAAATTTATGGTACTATTGCTGTGTGATTTACACTGAAAAGCTAAATCAATGTTTATTCAATATACATCGATTTCAGTTCACAAAGTGCCACATCAATTCTGTTGAAAACATGGATTTTGTTGAAAACATCGATTTCACTTAACATCGATTTCATTCAAACATCGATTTCACTTAACATCGATTTGACTTAAACATCGATTTCATTCAAACATCGATTTCACTTAAACATCGATTTCATTCAAACATCGATTTCACTTAAACATCTATTTCATTCACACATCAATTTCACTTAAACATCGATTTGACTTAAACATCGATTTCACTTAAATATCGATTTGACTTAAACGTCGATTTTATTCAAACATCGATTTCACTTAAACATCGATTTCACTTAAACATCGATTTCAACTTAAACATCGATTTCCTTTATACTCAGATGTTTCAAATGATTTTGGCGCCTAATGAAAAGTCAAATATATTTCATTTGCGTGATCTTTTATCTTTCTGACAGAAGATCTTTTTGCTTACCTCTCTAGATCCCTTCTTTCCTGTCAGACAAAAAAGGCTTACCTACCACTTCTGGGTGACAATAGAAAACACAGAAGTGTGAGCCTTTTTGACAGAAACACACTTTGATGTAAAACCTTCTTCTATGCTTGCAGACCTCGAAGACCATCAAGTGGCTGACAGTCAGGAGAAGAAGAATAGAAAAATCAGCAACGACTAGTGGAGTTCCAACGGATCTCTTCAACAGATCTATCCAAAGCCTCTCATATAAAAGATGAAGCAAGGCTGAAGAACTGCAAGAGAGATTTCTTGAAGATCTTTAAAGGAGTGTACATCTAGTGAAGAACCTGAACTCCAGATACACTCAAAGAAAAAAGGGAGAAAGAGCCCGAGCCCAAGAAGAAGTGCTCAAGCATCTGAAGCCTCCAAGCTTCAAGCTCCTTCTTCTCTCTTCACTCTCTCTCTATGCTCATTGTAATTTCTGGGGAGAGTGCTTTGCTGAGAGTTTTTGGGTTAGAATCCATTCTTGTAAAACTCTCAATTTTGTTCTTTCTTTTCTAAGAAAGATTTCTGTCCAGCTGTAGGACTGTATACAGTGTAGAACCTAGCTTGGGGTTTAAGTCTAGCAGAACCGCACTGGGGTTTGTACCAGGAGGTTGGCTTCTTGACCTGTAAGAGAAGTGGGCTGCCTTCTTGCCCGGGAAAGAGAAGAAGACCAGCTGGGGTGCTGGGTGTTGTATTGTCCTTGAGGGGGACTGTACCCTTGGTTAGTAAAATCCCAAGAGATTGCTTGGGCACTGGACGTAGGACTTCCATGTGGGAAGGGCCGAACCAAGATAAATTCCTTGTGTTCTTTGTATGATTGTTTATTTGCTTCCGCACTGCTACTCTCTATCACACTCAACTAACCAAACTTTCAAGTGATAATTTTATGTGTTTAAGTTTCTGTTTCAGATTTCAGAAAACCTATTCACCCCCCCCCCCCCCCCCCTCTAGGTTAGCTTGCTGCCGTACTAAAGGGCCAACAAGTGGTATCAGAGCGAGGTTCTCTGATCAATCAAGAAGATCCAACGATCTTAGAGAAGATCCATGGCAGCTCAAGAATTTGCTGAAGGTCAATCAATCACCAGGCCTCCATTCTTCGATGGAGAGGATTACCAATATTGGAAAATGAGAATGGAATGCTTCATTCGAGGCACTGACTTTGATCTGTGGCAGGTAATAGAGGTAGGTGATTATGTTATTATTCCTTCTGAACGTACTACTGCTATTACAGCAGCAGATAAAAGTAAATTATCTTTAAACTTTAAATCTAAGAACTATTTATGTTGTGCATTATCCAAAAGAGAATTTAGTAGAGTATCTGCATGTAAATCAGCTAAAGAAATATGGGATAAGTTGCAGGTAACTTGTGAAGGAACAGATAAAGTAAAACAAATTGCAGGTAACTTGTGAAGGAACAGATAAAGTAAAACAAACTAGGATAGATATTCTTGTCTCACAATATGAGCAATTTAAAATGCTTCCAACAAAAATATCACTCAAATGTATAATAGATTTTCGAGCATTGTAGTAGGTCTAAGTTCTCTTGGTAAAAATCTTTATGATGAGGAAACTATCATAAAAATACTTAGATCTTTAACTCTTTCATGGACCCCCAAGGTCACCGCTATTGAAGAAGCCCATGATCTAACCAAGTTCTCTATTGATAAGTTAATTGGTTCTCTCATGGCACATGAAATTAATATGGAGCGATTATCTGGAGGCTCATCCAAGAAAATTTCTAATGCTCTTAAAGTTGTAGCTACTCCTTCCACCTCTTCTTCTTCTAGCTCAAAAAATGCAGGATCTGAAGACAGTGATGTAGATGACGTACTGTCCAAGCTTCAGAAGATTCTAAAGAATAAGAAAAATGGATCAAGAAGGATTCAAAAGAAAGAGAAAAATGAAAAAGAACCAATCTGCTATGAATGCAGAAAACCTGAACATCTGAGACCAGATTGTCCAAGACTCAAGAAGACTGGTCAGCCAAAAAAATCCAAGAAGCAGCACAAAAAATTCAAAAGAAAAGCCATGGCTGCTGCTTGGGACAATGATGAAGCCACAACTTCAGAATCATCAAACTCAGATCTCGAAAAAGAGCAGGAAAGTCTAGCCCTCATGGTAGAACTAGATGAGGTACATTCTGACCTATTTTTTGATTCATGCACTGATTCAGGGTCAGAGTCTGAAGACTTAGAAGAAGTCTTTAATGAACTTTATGAAAAACATAAATGTTTTGTAAAAGAATTAAAAATTCTGAAAAATAAACTACTTGCTTAGAAAACACCAATTCAGATCTTAAATCCGGAATGGAACAATTAGAAAAATAATTAAAAGAAAGTAAATATAATAATTATCTTTTAAATGAAGATTTGAAAAGCAAGAACAATGAGAAGTTAGAGTTAGAAGAAAAACTGAAAACTCTAACTGAAGAAAATCTTTATTTAAAAGAATCAGTTAGAAAATTAACAAAAGGGAAAACATCATTAGCCCTATACTTAAAAGGATCAAAATTTGGAAACAATAAACAAGGGCTTGGATACATACCTCTAGAAAAAGGAAAACAAGCCATAATTTCAGGAAAATATCATTTGCTAAAATTTGTAAAAGAAACCAAAATGCCTCAGAAAAAGGCACCTGAAATAAACAAGCTCTATCAAAAGGGAAATGTTTCCAAAAATTGTGTTCTAAACAGACATTACAAAGACAATAAGAACTACAAAACAAATTATATTCATTGTTGTTCTCATTACAATAAATTAGGACACACAGTAAACACCTGCATAACAAGGCACCTAGTATGGATTCCGAAAGAATATTTTTATGCATCTAACCATCAAGGACCCAAAACGATTTGGGTACCTACTTCTGAATAAGTTGTTTACAGGATAGCACTGATGACTGCCAGCTCTTCATCCAATTCATATCTGAAGATGGAGTAGTCACTAATTTATTTTTAAATTTTAGTATTACTAACAACTATTTGCAAGTCTCATTCAGGTGGAGTCTCTCATTTAGGGGGAGCACAGACTAAGGGGGAGTTATTCATTAATGTCAATTATTGTTGAACCCCTCACTGGTAAGAAGTTTTCACAAAAATTGGAGAGAATTCATGGTAAGATCCTTCCTTTTTGGTTAGTGACAAAAAGGGGGAGAGTATGCATTATCTGTGAATTTTCTGTATTTTCTATGCTTTAAATATTTTTTTAAGAAAATTCTCATAAATTTTGTCATCACGAAAAAAGGGGGAGATTGTTGAACCACTCCTATATTTTACCCTTACATTTTGGTGATAATAAAATTTATAATTAATTAAATATTATTAAATATATTTAATATTATGTTTTCCTAATAAATATAAATTTATGGTATTTTGGTGATAACAAAACAAATGATTAATTAAATATTATTAAATATATTTAATATTATGTTTTCCTAATAAATATAAATTTATGGTACTATTGCTGTGTGATTTACACTGAAAAGCTAAATCAATGTCTATTCAATATACATCGATTTCAGTTTACAAAGTGTCACATCGATTCTGTTGAAAACATGGATTCTGTTGAAAACATCGATTTCATTCAAACATCGATTTCACTTAAACATCAATTTGACTTTAACATCGATTTCACTTAAACATCGATTTCATTCAAACAACGATTTCACTTAAACATCGATTTCATTCAAACATCGATTTCACTTAAACATCGATTTGACTTAAACATTGATTTCATTCAAACATCGATTTCACTTTAACATCGATTTGACTTAAACATCGATTTCATTCAAACATCAATTTTACTTAAACATCGATTTCATTCAAACATCGTTTGCACTTAAACATCGATTTCACTTAAACATGGATTCGGTTCAAACATGGATTTCATTAGAATATGGATTCTGTTCAAACATAGATTTCAACTTAAACATCGATTTCCTTTATACTCAGATGTTTCAAATGATTTTGGCGCCTAATGAAAAGTCAAATATATTTCATTTGCGTGATCTTCTATCTTTCTGACAGAAGATTTTTTTGCTTATCTCTCTAGATCCCTTCTTTCCTGTTAGACAAAAAGGGCTTACCTACCACTTCTGGGTGACAGTGGAAAACACAGAAGTGTGAGCCTTTTTGACAGAAACACACTTTGATGTAAGAACCTTCTTCTATGCTTGCAGACCTTGAAGACCATCAAGTGGCTGACAGTCAGGAGAAGAAGAATAGAAAAATCAGCAACGACTAGAAGAGTTCCAATGGATCTCTTCAACGTATCTATTCAAAGCCTCTCATATAAAAGATGAAACAAGGCTGAAAAACTGCAAGAGAGCTTTCCAGAAGATCTTTAAAGGAGTGTACATCTAGTGAAGAACCTGAACTCCAGATACACTCAAAGAAAAAAGAGAGAAAGCCCGAGCCCAAGAAGAAGTGCTCAAGCATCTGAAGCCTCCAAGCTTCAAGCTCCTTCTTCTCTCTTCACTCTCTCTCTATGCTCATTGTAATTTCTGGGGAGAGTGCTTTGCTGAGAGTTTTTGGGTTAGAATCCATTATTGTAAAACTCTCAATTTTGTTCTTTCTTTTCTAAGAAAGATTTATATCCAGCTGTAGGACTGTATACAGTGTAGAACCTAGCTAGGGGTTTAAGTCTAGAAGAACCACACTGGGGTTTGTACCAGGAGGTTGGCTTCTTGACCTATAAGAGAAGTGGACTGCCTTCTTGCCCGGGAAAGAGAAGAAGACCAGCTGGGATGCTGGGTGTTGTATTGTCCTTGAGGGGGACTGTACTGTTGGATCGAAATGGCACAATAGATGTCCTAGAGGGGGGTGAATAGGACTCTTGGCTTTAAAAATTTTCTTCTGAAATTGCACAACACTAAATAAATTCGTTAGTACTTAGTGTGATGTGTGTGATTCAAGTGTGAACTAGGCGGAAATAATCACACAAATATGCATAAGGATTTATCCTGGTTTGGCCCTTCCTACATGGAAGTCCTACATCCAGTCCTCAAGCCAACCACTTGAGATTTCCACTAACTGCCAATAACTTGGCCTTCTCTCACCCTTGAGAGGTAATACAAACCCACTTGCTCCAAAGCAAGTCTTCCCTAAACAGGGGTACAAGACTGCCTTACACAAGGCCTTCCCTACACAAGAGGGGAAATGCAGAAACTACCTTCTACAGAAATTACACAGGAAAACAATAATAAGACACTTGTGTGTTAGCCTCAATGCTGAGCACTAACACACACTGAATTCAGAAGGACTTTAACAGATCAGAAATGAGACTCAAATCCTATCTGAATGAGCAGGGTGGACTTTAGAGAATAAGCAATTACAATTGCCACCCAAACACAAAACTTTTGTGGAAACCAGAAGAGCTGATGAGAATCTTGCTGAAAGAGGAGCTCTCCAACTTGAGGCTTGGAAGAGGGCTTGTGAGATTTCTTGGCTTGAGAAAATTGTAAGTATTGAGCTCACTGGAGTTGAATTGCACTTGATATCTTTGTGTGTCCTTCTTTCAAACTTCAGCTTCTTTTAAATAGCTTCAGAACATAGCCATTTGAAAGATGGCCGTTGGAATTTGCCCGTTTGAAGAGAGCTCTAGGATCCTTTGGATTTTGCAAGGCTTGTTGTTCATGGGTCCTTCTGTCTTGCTTCTTTCCAATGTCTTTAGACGAGGGTTGTAGCTTCACAGCTAGAAGATCAACTTCTCATTAAAAGTACTATGAGGGTAGCATGCTGAAAACGTGCTTCAATAAATGTCTGCAGCAAAGACAAGACAAAAAGAAAGAGTATCTTCATACCTTTGAGGTAGGTGAGTCAGAGAGCAAAAAGTAAAGGCATGAAAACCTCGTATAGGCATGCTTTCAGACAGAAAAGAGAGGACAGACAGTTGCATGAAAAAAGGTAAAGCATGGGTCTGTCAGTGGTAGGTGTACTCTGTCAGATGCCATGCGCCTGAAATACAATAAATGCACTATCTCTTCTGTATCCACAAATCCTGATCATTTTCATGAAGCAAACAGCTCAGTTTGAATAAAGATTGCAGAAATAATCTAAACATTTTTTGATGAATAGTTTAAGTATAATATGATTTATCTTGTAAGAAAAATAATAATAAAATAATGATATTTTGATAGATCAGCAAAATATTTGATCATTGAAAAGTTTATTAGAAATAATGTCAAAGATAATTAGGAAACAAGATTACATTAATTGTTGAACTGGAAGGTTCAGAGAAACACAATAGAACTGATAGTCAAGTCAGATACAAAGGAATATACAATTCGACTATGGAAGTTGAAGAATGATTCGACTTCAATAGATATTATACTAGAATACAAGTCGGAATGAAAAGAATGATTCGACTTTAGTAAAGACTATAATTTAACTTTAGAAGTCGGAGTTGAAACTAGAATAATTCGACTATCACCACAAGAAAATGCGGCATTACCGACGGATGTTTCTGACAGATACTTTCTGTCGGAATATCTGTCGGTAATTCCGACGGAAAAATTTAGGTCAGAAAATACATCGGAACTTCTGACGGAAATATTTTCGTCGAAAATATCCGTCGGTACGTAAATATTACCGACGGATTTTCCGACAGATATATTTCTGTCGGAAGTCCGTCGGTAAAAAGGCTTTTTCCTCTCCCCGCCACCCCCCACGAAACCCACCCTCTCTCTCTCTCTCTCTCTCTCTCCTCTCTCTCTCTCTCTCTCTCCTCTCTCTCTCTCGCTCGCCGCTCGCCGCCGCGCCCCCGCCACCTGCCGCGCCACCTCCGCCGAGCCGACCCGCCCCGACCGCCCCGACCGCCGCTGTTGTCTCCGTGCTCCGCCGGGTATGTGCATCCCCCCCTCCCCCTTTCTTCCCCACCCCTACCACCTCCCTCCGGCGACCGCGACCCACCTATTGGGTTGAGTGTGTTTTGGAATTTCCTAAAATTGTATTTTAATGATGACCAATGAACATCACTCATACTTTGATTTTGATGATGACATATTGTGATTTTGATGATGACATGTTGTGATTTCAATGCTTAATGGGTGGAACATGTTAATGTTCAAACAACATGTTTTTGATGTTTAATATCTCATATTTTAATGATAATATCTTGTACTAATGGCTTATGTGTTAAATTTTCAGGAATATCCAGATTTTGT
This sequence comes from Colocasia esculenta, assembly GCA_014218235.1. Lineage (NCBI taxonomy): Eukaryota > Viridiplantae > Streptophyta > Magnoliopsida > Alismatales > Araceae > Colocasia > Colocasia esculenta. The sequence goes on along the minus strand of CM024758.1, from coordinate 116,990,892 downwards.
CATGGTAGTGTCGACACAGTCCCAGGCAGTGTCGACACTAGGTCAGAATCTCTGAAGCAATTTCATGAAGATAGGGTTCACTGTGTCGACACAGTCCCAGGCAGTGTCGACACTAGTCCCAAGAAGTGTCGACACTAGTCTCAGTTCCCAGAAGAACAGTTTTGCAGAAATGGGACAGTGTGTCGACACACTCCCTGGTGGTGTCGACACACTCTTGCTGAAACTCAAAAACATGAATTTCTTTGGACACGTGGCTACTTGGGAATCAAGGGATTTGACGTAGGTTTCCGCCCATGAACCCCAAGGCACTTTATGGACATATGGGGCTATAAATACCCATGATCCTTGTACCCCAAAGGCAAGAGAGCCCACACACTTCCTGAAGAACCTTTTTGACGGCTGAAAGGGGGTTTCCAGATCTTGCTCTATCTCTAGAAGTTGCAGGCCATCCTTTCAAGAGGAAGGACGTGAGAATCAAGGGGAATCTCTGGAGAGAAGCTTGTTGTGCTAGGCAAGGGAGCAGATCCAACTGAAGAGGCGCAGGAGAAGAAGGATTTCTGGCATTTCAGATGCCATCAAAGCAGAGCATCGCCAATTGAGGAGAATCTCCATCGATTTCCATCAAGGCTCCTCAATTGAAGCGTCTGCAAGGCCTCTTCATCGAAGAACACTCTTTCTACATCTATTTGTCTTATTTCTGAGTTTGTTCTTCTTATTATTTCGTCAATGAGATTTGTGCATGAAGTTCTGCACAAATTTCTGTGTACGAAACTGTCTTGAATCAGATCATTGCTAGAGGATCTGATCTCTTTTGTGTTTGATCTAGCTTTTGTACTGTGAGCCATCGAGCTCTGGTTTGTGAGTCCACGCACTCACGGTGTGGTTTGAGCCGTCGTGCTCAATTTGGAGTCGTCGTGCTTCGGTTGTTGTTTGAGTCGTCGCGCTCAGTTTGTGAGTCGTTGAATTCAAGGTTGTGTGTTGAGCCGTCGTGCTCAAGGGTGTTTGGAGTCGCCGTGCTCCAGTGTGAGTTGTACTCAAGGTTTTGAGTAGTGTGGCCTCACTTTGTGAGCGGTGGACGTAGGAGTCACTGGAGGTGATTTTCGAACCACTTAAAAATCCTCTGTGCAGTGGTTTGAATGTGGATTGACTTTGTATTACGCTAGATGCATGCATAGGGATTTTGCTCATACTACTAATGGATTTGCTCACACACACTAATCACACTTCAGATCAGTAAATTGTTTGGGTGAATTGATCACTGAGTCGAAGTAATTTTAAAATTGCTTAAGCTTCCGCAGTAATTTGGTGTTAGATCTATTCAACCCCCCTTCTAGATCTGATCCATCCACCCATCCGATCCTATCAATTGGTATCAGAGCGGGTTAATATCTATTTTTGATCTGATTTGATTGCTTCTGTTTGATCTCTGTGTTAATTGCTTGAACTGTTTGCTTGATCTTTCACTGTCTCTGTGTGCTTAATCGCTCTGATTCCTACATTTGATATTAGAGCAGGTTAACCACTCTAATTGTTAGATCTAATTCCTTGTTACATTGATTCACTGTGATTAGATCTAATAGTCTTTTGAGTTTTGGTATAATGGCAAATCTCTTTAATCTGCATGAATTTCCTATTACAATTTTAGAGAAATCCCCAATCTCACTTTCATCAAGTCTTTCAGAGAAAGCACAAAGAAATTCACAAGAACTTTATGGCAAAGAAGAACCTCAATGAATCCAGAAAATCAACAATTCAGAAGGTTGTGGCTCTTACTGCACAGTCTAAGAGCTCAAAGCATTCTTCATCCTCTTCAGAAAACAAGAGTTCAAATGGGTCTACAAGATCAGGTAAATCAATTCCAGATCCATTTATGTATTCTAATTCTGATTCTGATGCAGATGAAGGTATGTCTTATGCTGAATTGGTTGAGTTCTGTGAGAAGGTACAGAATCTTAATGAAAATCTGAACACTAAGAATAAAGATTTAAAAAAGACTTTAAAACATTGCCATAAAGAAATTGAAAATTTGACAAATACACTTGAATTGCTCCAGAACAATGATAAAGATTTTTCAAAAAAAATGAGAATTTGAAAATTGAAGTTCAGAAACTGAATTCTAAAAAAGAAAGTCTGAAAAATAAAATCAAAATTTGTGAAAACAAGTTGTCCAAGTTAAAAGAAGATCATGATCAGTTGGATTTGAAATCTTGATTTGAAAGAGGAAAATGAAAAATTGATTGATCTCAATATAAACTTCAAATTTGATAATGATCAATTAAACAAACAGATTTTCTAACATGGCTCATGATCATCAAATAAATGAAAGATGCAAACAACCTTGTTGAAGAAAATTGTCACTTAAAAAGGAAGATTGAATGCTTGTTGAATGACAAACCATGGATAATGAATGTAGCAATTGAGTAATAAAATTGCTGATTTGGAAAAACAAATGCTCAATTTGAAAATGAAAAGAACAAGATGAAAAATGGTTTGGATGTCATGCTCAACAAGCTTCAAATTTCAGAAAAGGAAGTTGTTGCATTAGAAGCTGAAAAATAGAAGCTTCAACATGAAATGAAAAATACTACATACACAAGTCTTGCTTCTGTAGAGATAAGAAAAAAAGAAAATAAAACAAAATTAACATTTGTTAAAGCTGTTGCGAACAAGATCTCTGCCAATTCTAATGAAAAACTAGTGAAAGTTCTTGTTCAGAAACAGACAGAGAAAAAAAATGCTACTGTCAAGAAGATTCATCTACTTCCTCCATCAGTCCAAAAAGCTCCAAGGCAAGTTCCAAATTCACATCATGCCAAGAGCCACAAAAAAGGCACCTCCTTCTCCTCATGGTAAGTCTCCTCACATGAAAGGAGATTCCAGCAAATGCATACATGCCAGGTAAGTACCAGGTAAGAAATGCTCTCATTTGCTTTAACTGCAATAAACCTGGTCATCTTGCCAAACATTGCTGGAGTAGAAATCAACATTTCAATAAACATGCCAAATCAGTCCAATGCTTTCATTGTTATAAAATTGGTCTACTTCTAGGGACTGTTGGTACAAAAATGATTTTGTTGTTCATGCTCAGAAATTCTAGTCAAATGCATATGCTCATACACATAGGAATAAACATCATGTTCATACTGAAAATGTTTAGAAACTCCATGTGTATAGGCATAGAAATGTTGCACAAAATCATTCTGCTTCTGCTTATATTAAAAATCCAAAAATTAGAAAACTTCATGAAAACATAGATGCATTGAGCAAGGCAAAAAGAAAATTTGGAACTAATTCTGCTCATAGTTCTGTCAATGAAAGAAATGCATCTATACCAAAATAAAATCATTTTGGATTCAAAAATCTTATTGCACTCTAACATGGATTTCTTTGCAGGACCCAGCAAGTGTGGGTCTCAAAACTACTTGATCAGCAAGCTGAGGAGTCTTGCAGCCATACATTGTAAATGGATTCAAGATATTGGCTGTGCAAGGCAAAAAATGATTGGAGAACACAGGTAAAAATCTTTGAAAAGCAATTGAAGTCCATTCGGTAAAACTTCTTTATCATTTCAAATTTGAATTGCCTGAATTGAAATGATGTTTGATTTTTTATCTGAATATGAAAAATGTGTTCTGATGCTACTCCCAACAATATCTTTGTTTTTTAACATTTGGAATCATGTTTGTGTTATCATGCATGCTTAATTGTGTCCATGATTCTGTGTGCATATCAACTGTTTTGACTTCTTGGTATATCAAATGATGACATGTGGAAAACAAGTTATGCTTGTTTGGAAGCTATCATTATGCGTGAGTAAAATACTCCGCCAAGTACCAGTAGTCATGTTATGTTTAAAGCTAATTGTATGCATAATCATGTGTGAAGTGCTTGCTAGATTTTTCATTCCATGCACATATTAAGGGGAGTAAATTTGAAAAAGTGCAAAAATGTTCTTGAAAATGCATGAATTTCATGCTAAAACTATAGAATAATTGACATTTTGCAATAACTATGTGGTATATCAAATGGTGAAATGTGAAAGGACAAGTTAGGCTTGTCTGGAAACTATCATTATGCGTGAGAAATTCTCCGCCAAGTACCAATAGTCTTTTCCTGCATAAAGGTCATCAAGAAAATGAAAATCTCAAAAACTTTATTCTAGTCTTTGAAACTTTTCTCCTTCAATAAATGCCTGTTAATGCATGCTTGATCATGTTCATATTCTTTATGTGCAAACTACTTTGAATGAACATATCTGAATTGCTTAAATGATCATTTCATATCATGCATATATTATGGGGAAGTGAGTCAAAAGAATCTTTGAGTGAAATGCTGAAGAAATATTCTTTCATATCTGATTATCATCAACTCACATTCAGTTTGTTGACAAATGTTCCTGTAAATGAATTCCTCACTCTCACATTGCATTGGGATTCTTTGGTATATCAAATGGTGATTTGAAGAAAGACAGTCAGGCTTGTCTGGACACTTTCACTATGCGTGAGTATATGTCTCCGCCAAGTATCAAGATTCCTTTATGCAATTTTTGAGGTGGAATATTTTTTGAGGGGAGTCATTGTCATATCTCTTGACCTTACTTGTCTATTTTGAACCCCAAAATCATCAGAATTTTGAGTCCTTGTGCTATTTTATTATGAGAGAATTAAACATTGAAACTAAATTCATTGTGCATTTAGTTTAATTACAAAGATTCAGTATCATTTCAAGGTTAAGAAATCTTAATACTAAATGTCTTTAAAATGACTTGCAAAACACTTGTAGGCACATGAGTGGCTTTACTATTAACATGTGTATGTTTAAGCTTCATTTTTAACCACATGTTAAGAATCATTTCTCTAAATTCATAGTCATGACTTGTCTGGTCAAAGCAAACATATTCCTGCAAAACATCAAAAGAAATGATGAAAATGATCAACAATCTGGAAAGATACAAACAGAGCAATGCAATTCTTGAACCACTGAGTAACCGGGCCATTTCACCTAAAAAGTGATTTGTTTCGCGTCAAAAAGTGGAAATCAAAGTTTTCAACTCTGTATAAGATAATGAAAGTTAAACCACTAAGTAATCAGGAGATCTTGCATCTGATCAATGTGATCTCTTGCACTGAAAAGTGAGATTTAACTAATTTATTCTTGTATTCTTTCACAGTTAAAAATGAAAGAAAATCAAAAAGACAGGATAGAAAAGCTTAAGACCTTCATAAAGTTCATGTTTACTGAGTTTAGACCTATTATTTTACATTGTGTTAAACTTAAAGCTCCTAACATCCTTGTTAAATATTTCTGCTCACTCATATAGGTCACTTTATTTCACATTTGCATCATTATTTTAACACATTCAGATCATTATACTTTGCTATACTTTGTGTTGAGTGTGTCTTTGTGATTAAACTTTATTGCACAATACAAAAAACACAATCATTTCTCTCATTTGATAATATCATTTTATCTCATTTACTTTGATCATTCCTGACCATTCCTTACTCTATTTCATTTCTTGGTCTCCAACCATC
>CM024758.1:116863395-116985258 GCA_014218235.1 Colocasia esculenta | reverse complement strand
TATATCCCGGCTGGTGATCTTGGCGGCAAGCGATCTTGACGCCAAGTTCTCTGGCCTAAAACCCTGCAGAAACCCTAATCCAGTTCTACAGGTTTTCCAACCGTTTAAACTACAGAGAAACATATAAAAAAACAGTTCCTTTAACATACCAGAACCCGAAACAACCCATTACAACATGCTCCATTCACTAAATTACTCAAACCACCCATTAACCCCACATGGTGCAACTTAATCCAAAAATACAATAATAATGCTGGTTCAAGTAATTAAGTCGTGTTTTAATGTTTCTAACAAGTTAACAGGGCTCGACCCCTACCTCAGAAACGCAATTAAACTCCCGAAGAACCTCGAATCACGCCGAAACCCGAGAAACGTCCCACGAACACCACGCTCCAATCCATCATTCCCCGCCCGATCTGCCGCTACCACGCGCACCACGGCCTTCCCACGAGCTCCCGCCGACCGTCAGAACTCGTGAAGAAGCTCAAGGGTGAAGGTGGGGGAAGAGGAAAGGAGAAGGAGGAGAAAGAACAGAGCTCGGGTCTACCATAAAAACACAGGCATGTCAGGTTAACGTCAACCCTTTGGCCGTTTAACCAGACCGCCACAACTAGACGTCCACAAAGCCTGACGCCAAGTTCAACAGTCAACGTCCTCATCGATGGACGTTAACACCATGTTAACGGCACACCACTGCCGCCAACACACAGTCGACGTCACCCACCTGGACGCCAACACACTGTGTCCAGCAAGCTGAACACCAACACGGACCCAACCAACCCGGTAAGGATCTAGTAAGAAACACACAACACTAATGGGCCTCACATGGCCACCAAACCCGCTAAACCTGGATCCACAGGGATCCGAAAAACGCGCGACGTTACATTACTGTTTTCATGTTTTGAGACTGTTAGACCCGATTGATTACTATTTTCATGTCAGATTAAATTATCTTATTAAATTGCATGAGATGCCTGTTAAATGTTAAAAATAGAGTTACTATCATGAAAATTCTGAAAATTAGACATATAATATGTTCCATGCGTAGGATTTATGGTTAAAATTTAGGACTGTTTTGATATCTGTAGGTACTGTTTGCAATTATAAAGGTATTAAAAGCCACATTATGCATGATTATTAGGGGTGTTCATAATTTGGTCCAACCCGAAAAATCGAACCGAACCGGCCAGTTTGGTTCGGTTCAATTCGGGTTGGACATCCACCAGGTTCGGTTCGGTTTTACATTGTAGAACCGAAATAAACTGAATATATATATAATACTTGTTTTATTTAATCAAATGTTAAGTAGGCCAGTTGGTTATAGCAAGGTCCCAGGCGAGTGCGCCTTCTGCGATGGGAGGAGTTTGATTCCTCCCTCCACCATCAGGTTTTTTATTATCATAAAACATGTGCCAAAAGTGCCTTTTTTGTCCAAAAGGCACCCAAGCTGGGATTCGAACCCCCAACCAAGGAGTTGAAGAGTCGATGCTTAACCTCCAAGCCAAGCACCTAGTTGTGTATCATATGGCATTAGACTTAGGTTTGAACCGAACCGAAGGTTCGGTTTGCATGATATTTCGGTTCGGTTTCGGTTTACCTAAAAAATAGGGTGAACCAAACCGAACCGGACCGGACCATTTACATTGATTATTCAAGAAACGGTAATTTTCAGTGATTAGTATCATGTTTATGTACTGTAATGTATGATTTAATACTGTTAGACAGTCATGATGGGTTCTGTAAACTGAAGTATATGTATTTGAATGGTATGCATGTGAAAGGACCAAATAGTGCATGTAAAATGATGTAAATCAGGTAATTAATTGAAATAATGTGATTAAGTGAAATGTGTGTCGAAATTGACACTACTACCATAGAAGGCTGTGGAACCGTACTATAGAAAAGTCCCTATGGGAACTCAATGTGTATGTGATATCCTGTGGGCATCAGGATGAAATCCTGGAGGTGGACAAGTACCACTGGTTAGGGTGGAGAGGGCTTCTCCTGATTCTGCGCAGTTACCAAGATTCGTCACTATAATGCCTAGGTGACGGGTATGTGTTATGTGATATGTGTGTCCTTCTTTATGGTGGTTCGGACTATGTGTCACGGCAAAAGAAAGATAATGTGTAAAAATGTGAAATGTGTGTGAATGTGCAAAGTGTTCATGTGAAAGAGATGTGCTAACATGTTACAATGTGAAATAATGTGAACTCATGTGATCATGTTATATTTATGTTAAAACAGCAAGAAAAATGTGTAATTATGTGATATAAAAGCATGTGAAAAATGATAGACATCATGCTAGGTATACTAGCAAGCATGTGTTTAAATCCATGTTCTAACTGTTTAGAAATATGATGTGAATGAATTGTAATTGATACCATGAATCAAGTTAAAGACCATGTGTAGATAGCATGGTATAGGTTATTTATTGTATTTGTTTGTTATGACATGAACCATGCGGTAAGAATTATTCTTGTTGTTAAAAGGATAGCATGAATGTGATATAGATATGTGTAAGGATGTGCAAATGGGTTACTTGCTGAGTCTTTTGTGAAGACTCATACTTGCTTTAACATACAGGTGAGTCAGGTGTCCCCGTGCTTGAGGAGGACATTATGAGGAGCGACTCCGAGCGAGAGGAGTAGTGAGATTGTGGAGGACTATTGCATAGCTTGTACTTTCTTTTACTAGTATGTGGACAATGTTATGTTATGGACTTGTATAATTATGGACTTTGTTTATTTTCATTGCTACTATATAGACTGTGGAATGTGTGAATGATGATGGAATAAGAATCTCTTTCAATTCCGTTGTACTTCTTTTGTTATTTATGTACATCTCTACCTACTGTGTTGTGTTGGGTACATTTCCCACTGTGACGGCGCACTTTATATCGATGTGGATTGGTATAATCGTACCGGTATAAAGAGGGTCGTTACAATAATATTTTCTCTTAGATGATTTCTGTGATACCTCAATTCTCTAGGTAGTCCTTCATGTGTTTCTTCTTGTTGTTGCAGTTCTTCTAGTGGAGGATCTTCCTTATCTTCATCTTTTTCTTCAAGAGAAGTCTGTTCCAAATCCCTGCACAATTCTTCAACAACGTCTTCTTCTTATATTTTCTTAATAGAAGATTTGTTTCATCAAATAAAATATGAACTGGTTGTTCTATAGTTAAAGTTCTTCTATTAAACACTTTGTATCCTCTAGGCTTTGAGATATATCTTAGTAGAAAACCTTCATCACTTTTAGCATCTAATTTTTCTAAATTATCTTTACCATTATTCAAAATGAAACACTTACAACCAAAGGGTCGAAGATGACTGACATTTGGCTTTTTCTTCTTGTATAGCTCATAGGGTGTCTTCTTCAGTATTGGTCTGATCATACACCTGTTGATGATGTAGCAGGCTGTGTTGACTGCTTTTGCCCAGAAATATCTTGGTAGATTGTATTCTATTAGCATTGTTCTGGCCATGTCTAGCAGTGTTCTATTCTTTCTTTCTGTTACTCCATTTTGTTGAGGTGTTCTTGGTGCAGAGAAATTGTGTTCTATGCCATTTTCTTCACAGAATTTGACAAACTCTTTATTTTTAAATTCTCCACCATGGTCAGATCTAATACTGATTATTTCAAACTTCTGGCTCTTCTGTACTAGTCTACTAAACCTCAAAAAGGCTGAAAAGGTTTCTGATTTGGCTTCCAAAAATGATACCCAAGTGTACATTGAATAATCATCCACAATTATATAGCCATAAGCTTTTCCTCCAAGAGTTACTGTTTTTATAGGTCCAAACAAGTCCATGTGAATAAGTTCCAATGGTTTGGAAGTTGTTACTAAGATCTTGGACTGAAATGATGTTTGGTTTGCTTTCCTTTTGTACAGGCTGTATAGATTCCATATTTCTTCAGTTTAAGTTTTGGAATGTTGGGCTACAATGTGTATGATGACATGTGCATAAATGTTTTTGATGATGTGTGACATAATTGATGTTGTGTAAATGTTTGGAACATGATAAAAATGACAAAGACTTGAAAAAATAAATAAATGGAAATCATGCTTTTATTGATCACCTATGTATTCATTGTATCTCACTTAGAGTGTTTCTCAGTGTAGGTATGAATGCATACAAGCCAAGCAATAAGATCCAAGTGAAAAAGAACAAGAAATAAACTTCAAGTGATCACCTGTCGACAACCAAGAATATACCTGTCGACAGATGGACCATCCAGCAACAAACAAGCTACTGGAAGCTCAAATGGAGTAGTAGTTGTCCACAGATGGAGCTTACCTGTCGATAGATTCGACTGCCTGTCAACAGCCAGGGATCGCCTGTCGACAGCCCCAGTGTTCCAGGAACTTACATGGTTCTGGGAACCAGTTTTGAGCAGTAGCTGTCGACAGCTACATGGTGCCTATCGACAGATGAAGAGAAAGTCAGATCCGATGGTCAAGATATGATCTGTATTGGGGTGATCTCTTCAAGCACGACTCTCCATACTTGGACACCCATATATATAGATCATATGAAGGTATTTTCGCAGCAAGAAACCACCATACCAAAACCTAAGCAAAACCCATGAGAAAAGCTTCTCCCTGCTGCTCTACTTCAACCCTCCGTCCAGTTCGTGGAAGATCCATCTCACGAGTGGAGTTGAAGTCAGTTCGTCCATGATTCAAGCTTCTCCATCAACTGGGCATCATCTACACGAAGCTTGGAGTTCTTCTGAACGACCACCAAGAAGAGTTCTTCATCTGGATTTGTTTCTAAAACTCAGAACTCTTCTCTTCTTCCACTTTTTCACTACTTTGTGTGTGTGGTTGTGGTTCAAGCGTCCCTTGTGCTTGATCCACGTGTGGGTTGTTGTTCTGATTGCCTCTTTGCATCAGACAATGTGGGTGTGTGTGTTGTAGAGTTGAACTCGCTGATAAGCAGTTGTTCTGCGTGTGTGTGTGGACGGTGGACATAGGATACACAAGTTGTGTACTCCGAACCACCTTAAATCTTAGTGCCCCATGGTTTGAACGTTTCACGGTAGATGTTTGGTAGGCACGTGGATTATTCACATGCTAGATAGATTGGTATTTGCTCTACTCACAATCAGCACACATGTCATAGTTCGAATCTGATATAAATCTGTTTAAGATTTCGATAAATCAGTGTTGGATAATAAAAAAAAAGAAGGCTATAGTGCTTTTAATTGGTAGTAATCTATTCAACCCCCCTTTTAGATTATTGTTCTACATAATTCCGCATATCTTTCAATTGGTATCAGAGCGAGGTTTCTCCAATTACAGCTTTAAAAGCTTGATCTCATGATCAGGAGAAGTTCGATCTCATGGAACCTAACAAGGGTTTATGGCTAAAGGACTACACTTATTGGAAAAATCGTATGCAGGTCTTTCTGAGAGCTCAAGACTACGAGCTGTGGAAGATCGTCAGCAAAGGGCCTTATGAGCTGCCTACTGATGAGGACACCTGGACCAGAGAACAGATCCGTAGAGGTACATTAAATTGGAGCGCATTGAACATGATGCAGTGCGTCGTACATCCGAAAGAATATTCGAGGGTCTCCACATGTAAGTCAGCAAAAGAGATGTGGGACAAATTGGAACTCATATACGAAGGTACGTCTGAGGTAAGGGAAACCAAAGCAAGCATGCTAGTTGTCACGCCCCGATATTTAGCAGCGGAATAAATACCGGGGGACGTGAACGATACAAACAAACGTATCACAGTTGAATAGCGCAGAGTCACAATTGAATATAATAACACATTTGAGACTGTAATATGGTCACCAAAAGTATACTTTATTCCATTCCATTCAACTAGTTACAACCTTACATAAGAAGAACTTACTGAAAAGAGTTCATTATTCAATAACAATGTTTCTCTAATACATCAACTACTTAATTGTCTATTTCTAAACTGTCAACTATTCATATGACGGGTGCTCGTCACTCTTGTCCAGTCCCATCTGACTCCACGGTTCTTCATCACTACCTGAAAAAGGGCAGGATGATAGGGGTGAGCAAACTAGCTCAGTAGGATTTACATCTCAATAACGTACGGGCACTAATATACATGATTAACATTTTAAATAGGCAGATATGCACATCAGTATGATGACAATGTATGCAATACTAACAGATCGAATAGCAAGGTAGAACGGATATCATATCAGATCAAATGTCGAGTTCCATATACAATGGACGGATAATTCAAGAATAAAATCATGTCAGAAGAGATTGGCCATATTCAAGCAGAGCTCATGTGTTCACAAGAACAAACGTATCATATCACGTCAAGTCAAACTTATCATGTCAAACAGGAGGCACATTTTCACAATCTTGCATGTCAGTGTGCTATGCCAAGCACCAAGAGTCCATACTCCTGCGGTTAACAAGTACGTTGGGGCGCTCCTCCCCAGGACCGGACAGGGCCCCTATTGCACAGGCATTGGATCAAGTTTTGGACCGGAGTCCCACGTTGTACCGAACAAACAGATTCATATTATGGCCACAGAGTTTCAACAACAAGCTCGTAGTAAAAGGAACATGATCATTCATACAGTCAAGGAATGACAAACAGCTCAAAAGAACAAGGCAGGATAACGACGTATCTTATGTTTCATAGTTCATTAATGTCTTGACGTGAGGATGTTTCTAAAGACAGATCATATGTAGAACATGTACTTTCCTAACATGTATGCATATGACAAATAATCAATTGAACACCGGAAAACATGTAGCCATGAAACTCATATGCAAATCATAACATTAACACCACTAACATGTCCATACTAACATGTATTTATCCCCACATTCATATCATATTCTTATCTTATCAATTGACAATAAGCAAGATCGCAAGATAATCCAATGAACATAAGGACAATCAGGATTACACATTAGAATCATATTCGTATCATTACCATTTTCTTCAATGGGTTGATTTATTTTAGGTCCATGCATACTATATAACATCATGCTCATGCTTGTAGACACCATGGAATGATCAGACCCAAAATATGCAAAATCTTGTAAGGGTAGTGTCGACACTAGATCAAGTGGTGTCGACACGATGCTTCAAACACAAGACAAAATAGTGCAAAACTGGTCAAGTAGTGTCGACACTAGATCAAGTAGTGTCGACACAGTGCTTCAAATACAAGGCAAAAAGGTCAAGTAGTGTCGACACTAGTTCAGGTGGTGTCGACACTAGAGACAGCTTCCAGAAAACCTTTTGGCCAATATGGGACAGTGTGTCGACACTAGATCAGGTAGTGTCGACACTAGATCAGCTCCCAGAAACTTTCTGGGTCAAACTGGGACAGTGTGTCGACACTAGATCAGGTAGTGTCGACACTAGAGAGCTTCCCAGAACACTTTCTGGGCTGTTTTGGGACAGTGTGTCGACACTAGCCCAAGTAGTGTCGACACTAGTGCCCTTCCAGAACAAAACTTATAAGTCATGTGGAACCCGAAAACACATCTCATGTAGTGATTCACTTCCAACTCTTATAACTCTCTAACAAATGACATTTAGACAACACGTTCAACATAAAAGATGAAGAGGACAACTAGTAGAAGAACTTTGATGTGGGGGTTTGATCTAATTCGGTCTCGAATCTCAAGAAAACATATGAAGAACAGAAAGTCAAGTGTAGCCGAAATCGCAGTATCATGCAACGACTCTCTTCCCATGCCTATAACTCTCTAAAAAAATACTTTTGGACAAAATGTAAAACATAAACGATGATCGTGACTTCATGTAGAAGAACTTTTATGAAGGAAGTTTAGTCAAATTCGGTCCTGAATCATGTGCATAATAAGAAGAACGGGAAAAGCCCTAACTGTGCGAGACTTCGGGAAACTACGAATACACAACGTATACTCCATGAAATTGAGTCTAACCAAATGCAAATGTTCCTAGACTCAGAGAACTACATGATGGTGTTGCTTTTCTTTAATCTTGGCCCGAGAACACCTACCTTTAGGAAGATCTAAGACTAGTCGACGTTCTGGACACAGCAGAGGAGGAAGTGGATGAAGCTCCGGGTTCCCAGCCTTTCTCCTTCTCCTCAGAAGCTCTAGCCTGCCTCCAAACGACCCCAACTTGTTGTTAAACCTTCCCCAAGAGTTTGAGGACGAGTTCTTATAGATTTAGATTGTAGTTAAGAGTCCTAACGAGACTAGGAAAGGGGCTGCGAATCTATCCTTGTTTTTCCCAGAATCTGGGACTCTTTCCTCCAAAAGAGGTAGTAGTGGTTTAGGAAACCTCCTCTTAGGGTTGGGTCCGATTTTGGCTTACCATGCATGACTAATCACCCTTATTTTAACCCTAAATTGCCCTTTTTAATTATGGCATAATTACCTACACGAATTTCTGGGTAATTCCCTGTCCCAGCTCATTTATATCCTTGGGCCAAATGTGTTCTATAGGCCCAATCTTGTTAATGGATCATTATTACATGGTGTTGGAAGTCTCTCCCATATGTTTAATTAATTTATCCCCCTTTATTTCTGAAATTTTTAAATTGCTAAATTTCCGGGGTGTTACACGAGTATCTGAATATGAGATGTTTAGAATGAAAAATGAAGAAGAAACCATTTCAGATATGTTTGCTAGATTCATGCTAATAATAAATCGGTTGAAAGGTCTCAAAAAGTAGTACTCAGAGAGTGACTTAGTAAGGAAGATACTTCGGTCTCTTCCATCCTCTTGGCATACTAAGGCCACTGTCATTGAGGACTCTAAAGACCTTTCAACAATGAAATTGGATGAGTTAATAGGATCCCTGATGACTTATGAAATAACCTGAAAAGAAAAGAAACTGAGGTTAATCCTAGAAAATCCATTGCTTGAAAAGCCTCTAACAAAAGTTCTTCAAGTTCAAGAAAGAGGCACAAAAGGAAAGTGATGAATCTGAATCGTCTAGTGATAGTGAGAATGATGAAATGGCCATGCTCACTAGACAGTTCAAAAAAATCCTCAGGTCAAAAAGAAAGGCTCAGGTAATGTCACGCCCCAACGCGAAATATCGGAATGCGAGGCAGTTGCAAATAAACAGGTTCAGAGAAAGTACTAGACATCAAACCATTGCACAATGAATAATACTAAAGATAATCCTTCTCATTGATAACTTTCAAATGTCTAGTTACAACCACTAATATCAGAGCCATTCTATAAGGCCCAATTTCATTTAAATAAAAGTAAAAGACTAAACTAAGACTCTATCGTAGCACTAGGACACTAGGGTACTCTTGACATCACTCCTGGTCGTTCCCGTCCTCTTGAGTGTATAGTTCATCCTCGGTCTCACCTGAGAACACAACGACAAATAACGCAGGGTGAGCGATAACACCCAGTAGGACTTAAATCTCAATAGTCAAGCAGGCTTTAAATGATTATGTATTAAAAGGCAGAGTAACTAATGATAGAGCGAGAGAGTCAAATATAAGATAGCAGGATAGCATGTGAACGAAATAGCACAAATTTCTAATATAGCACGAGAGTCGAGTATAGCACAAAATAGCAAGATGGTCATAGCACAAATAGCACAAAGTATAGCAATAGCACAACGGGTATAGTATAGCACTTTTGTCAATAGACAACAAGAGAACATAGCACTTTTTTATTGTCATTTAGATAGTCGAGATAGATAGCACTCGAGTGTAATGTCAAAACACTCTGATCATTTAACTCCCATGGGCACTAGCACTTTCAGGCACACATCTCAGGACCAGATCGGGCCCTTTATATATTGCCAGGTATTGGTTATATTGTTTATCTTTAGACAATCAGTCAATGGCCAATATAGAGCACCAAGAAATAGATGAGAGCACTAGATGAATAGACAAGACAGTAGAGAGAACGTGAATAGATGAGCGAGTAGAGTATAGAGGAGAGCTAGTGGACCTTGCACGTAACACGTCGAGTAAACAGGCGATAGTAACAGTTGCACAACACGCACACTTGGTGTTGGCAGTCAGGTGGAACTCACGACTCTACCACTGGCCATGTTAAGCACAGGTCCAGAGGTCCGGCATGATTCAAGATAAGAGCGAACTTCTAATAGCCATTTGGATCATGTTGATCCCTAAAGGGTATCATAGGTGTTAGGGTACAACCGGCTCGTCGACCATGTGGGAATCCATGGACAGAGGAGACTTACGGAGGCCTTGAACAAAGACTCACTAGTCCGGCAGAAGGAGTATCCGACGGAGAGTTCGTCCAAGTCAAGAGAGAGTGTGTATATAGAAACAAGTGCTCGACGTTCTAGAAGAATTCTAGAATAGTGGAGTGTCGGTATCGGTGTTCCAAAACATCGCGAGAAACGTACACAAGTATATTAAGAATGAGGCAATTTAATGACATAAATTACCAGATAAATTATGTAACATGTTCATGCCAATTAAGCCATATTTGGATGGTTCAAAGTGTGTGTGCATGTGAATAAGAAAATCATGGACAAGATAGATCATGTGATTGACTTAAATTAATTAAAATATATTCTATATTTACAACTTCTTCTTTTAGTGTTTAAAACAGTTAACAGGATATGGGAATAGCTGAAGAACAACAAGACTTGCAAAAAGATGGGTTTTCCTGCAAAAAGTCAGATCGTGACACACCCTAATGAGGGTCGCGACAGGGTCAACTGAGATCGCGACGGGGTCCTGTACAGGTCGCGACGGGCTTGTCGGTTCAGGCAGGCAGGTCGCGATGGGGTCATGTGAGGGTCCCGACGGGCTCAGGCAGACCGGGTAGCAGATCGCGATGACAGGCCCTGTCGCGATCAGATCGTGATAGAAGGAACTGTCGTGATGGCCCTTGTGAATGCGGCCTATCAGGCCGTCGCGTTCACAGGGTCTGTGTCTGAGTCCGACAGGGAGAGTATAGTGCATTGGATTGTGGACCTGACTTACCCTATTTTGACACAGGGTGATTCAGAAAAACATATCTAATTGTACAGGTGATGAAAAATTGTGAAACCAATTGCAAATTGTTCTAGACATGCTTGGGTACTTACAGTAAATAGGAATTTGAAAACAAACAGGGTTTCGACATGTTTTGGTCATGGTATTCATGAAGGACTTAGAACAGTACACAGATGAGATCAACGAATTAATTCACATGATAGGATGGATGGAAATTAGGGCTTTCATGGGCAAAAAAAGACTAACGACCATCAGAATCTCCAATAAAAATTTTGTGGCATGAGATCAAGTGTACACGGAGAACGAGATTTAACAAGGGGGTTCGGGGTCAGGATGAGTGCAGAACTTCGAAAAGTAAGAAGTAATTATTGACTCCATGATAAATCATGAAACTTGAGGGTATTTTTTCTGGTACATGGAACGATCTACAGTCAAAATCTCATTAGTTTTGCTCGTAATAATGCCTACCTTTAATGGTTTTTCTCTTCTAGGGTTTGAACTTGAAGAACTCGGGTAAGAACTTGAGGGATCCTTCTTCTCCATGAATTCTCCTTCCCTTTGGCTCCTTCCCACGTCCAGCAAACCCTTGGCACGAGCTAGGGCCGGCCATGAGGGTTTTAGAGGAGTATTTAAGCATCTCCCCATTCCCTTTCCTATTTTAACTCCAATTCCTAATAAATTCCGAATTTCCTATTTCCCTCTCCCCTTTTTAGGCATGAGATCTCCTAATTTCAGTTAGGTTGGGACCCAAATTCGTGGCCAACCTATTAGGGTAGGTTTAGGAATCCAAATCTAACTCAAATTAGCTTCTTAATGCATTAAATACCCCTTTTCTATTTAAGTAATAATTTAGTTACGAATTTAGGGTATTTTCCTATTATTTCTTTTTTAAAAATCTCTATTTGGCCCACTAATTTCTAAGGGGTCCATTTAACAAAGCTCATTACTTCTTTTCATTTAATGGGTTCATTTAATTCTCTTTTATTCTATTTACTAATTGCTTTTATTTTTATTTTTATTTTTGAAAAATCCAGGTTGTACATCCTCCCCCTCTTAAAAAGAATTTGGTCCCCAAATTCATATGATCATAATAGAGGGAATGTCTTACCGAACAAATCGGGGTAGTTCCGTCTGATGGTTCCTTCCGGTTCCCATGTGGCTTCTTTCACTCCGTGGTTATTCCATAAGACCTTAACCACGTGGATGGGACGGTTCCTGAGCTGTTGTACCTTCCGTTCTAATATCTTGACTGGCTTCTCTTCATATGTCACATCCTTGTTCAACACCAGCTTCTCGTGGCGAATGATGTGTGTAGGATCATATAATATTTCCTGAGCATGGAGACATGGAACACATTGTGTACACATGCCAGATCCGGTGGCAATGTCAGTCGGTATGCAGCCTCACCAATCCTTTCGAGTACTTCAAAAGGACCAATGAATCTAGGACTGAGCTTTCCTTTCACTCCAAATCTTTGGATG
The DNA here is from genome assembly GCA_014218235.1 of Colocasia esculenta. Taxonomy (NCBI): domain Eukaryota; kingdom Viridiplantae; phylum Streptophyta; class Magnoliopsida; order Alismatales; family Araceae; genus Colocasia; species Colocasia esculenta. Next base: position 116,972,826 of record CM024758.1, on the reverse strand, counting down.
CCACGTGTAGGTGACACCTTTAAGAACACATGATCACCGACTTGGAATTCTAAGTCCCGCCTTCTTTTGTTGGCATAGCTCTTCTGTCTGGACTGAGCAGTCTTAAGCCGATCTCTAATCACTTGTATGTCATTTGTGGTACGTTGCGCCATGTCTGGGCCTAGCCACTGCTGTTCTCCAACCTCATTCCAGCATGCAGGAGATCTACAATTCCTTCTGTAGAGTGCTTCGAATGGTGCCATCTTGATGCTCGCCTGGTAACTGTTGTTATAGGCGAACTCAATAAGGGATAGGTGCTCGTTCCAATATCCTTGGAAGTCTATAGTGTAAGCTCTCAACATGTCTTCCACTATCTGGTTGGTTCTTTCAGTTTGCCCATCAGTTTGTGGATGGAATGCGGTACTAAAGTTGAGTTTAGTACCCAGTGCACCTTGTAGTCCTTTCCAAAAATGAGATGTGAATCTCAGATCTCGATCCGAGACAATAGATGATGGAACTCTGTGCAGTCTTACTATATCCTTGACATATAGGTCAACTAGTACCTCCACCGACCACTTACTCTTTATAGGCAGAAAATGGGCGGATTTGGTTAGTCGGTCCACATGACCCATATGGCGTCGAGTCCACCACAAGTCTTGGGTAAACCATGATGAAGTCCATGCCAATGCTTTCCCATTTCCATTCCGGAATATCTAGCAATCTGAGTACACCAGCAGGGTGCAGGTGTTTGCTTTTACTTGTGGCAAGTAAGGCAGTGAGCGGCATGTTCAGCTACCTCTCTTTCATGTTCGACCACCAAAATGTTCTCTTCATGTCTTGGTACATTTTGTATCTCCAGGATGAATAGTGTACTTCGTCTTGTGAGCCTCATCCATTAATCTTCTCTTCAGTTTTTCATTGTCAGGTACGCATGTCCTTCCTTGAAAGACAAGCCTTCCATCTTCAGTCATAGCAAAGTCCGGTCTTTCAGCTAGAGTTTCCTTGACGTGAACTAAGAATGGATCATCATCTTGTTGAGCTTGATCTTTTAGCAGATCAGATTGAATCTTGATATTGGAAACCAAGACTCGATCATCCCTATGTTCAATATTTAAGTCTTACCTTGCGAATTGTTCTAGTAGTTGCATCTCGCCAAGGACTAGACTTGAAACAGATGCCATCAACTTTCTACTAAGAGCATCGGCCACGGTGTTCCCTTGCCTGGATGGTATTGGATGTGAAGTCGAAATCTTTTAGGTATTCTAACCATCTTCTCTGTCTCATGTTGAGTTCCTTCTGGGAGAATAAGTACTTCAGGCTTTTATGGTCTAAGTAGACAGTGAACTTCTTCCCATAGAGGTAATGTCTCCAGATTTTCAAGGTGAAGACCACGGCAGCCAACTCCAGATCATGCACGGGGTAATTGACTTCATGAGTCTTCAATTGTCTTGAAGAATAAGCAATAACCTTTTCCTTTTGCATCAATACACAACCTAGCCCAATTCCCGAGGCATCAGTGTAGACAGAGAAGCCTTCTCCCTCTATTGGCAGAGTGAGAACAAGTGCTGAGGTCAGGCAATCTTTAAGAGTTTGAAAACTTTTCTCACACTCTTTACTCCAGGAGTATGGATTCTCCTTTCATGTTAGTTGCGTGAGAGGAACGGCGATCTTGGAGAAATCTTTGATGAACCGCCTGTAGTAGCCAGCCAGTCCTAGGAAGCTTCGGATTTCGGTGACGTTGGTGGGTCTCTCCCAGTTGAGTACGGCTTCGACTTTGGAGGGATCAACTGAGATGCCATCCTTTGAGATGACATGGCCCAAGAAGGACACTTCTTCGAGCCAGAATTCACACTTGCTAAGCTTTGCGTACAGTTTGTTGTCTCGCAAGACTTGCAGTGCAATCTTCAGGTGTTCTTCATGCTCTTCCATGGTCTTTGAATAAATGAGGATATCGTCGATGAAGACGACCACGAAATTGTCAAGGTATGGCCGATATATGTTGTTCATGAGTTGCATAAAGGCTGCAGGAGCATTGATTAGACCAAAAGGCATAACGATGAATTCATAATGTCCATACCTGCTCCTGAAAGCCGTTTTGAAGATATCGTCATCCTTGATACTCTTTGGTGATAGCCAGATCGAAGATCGATCTTGGAGAATATTTAGCTCCAGATATTTGGTCGAATAGCTCATCGACCCTAGGCAATGGGCACTTGTTCTTGATGGTAAGCTGATTGAGTTGACGATAGTCGATGCATAGTCTCATCGATCCATCTTTCTTCTTGACGAATAGCACAGGTGCTCCCCATGGGGAAGTACTCGGTCTAATGAACCCCTTCTCTAATAGCTCCATCAGCTGCGTCTTCAACTCCTTTAGCTCGTAGGTGACATCCGGTACGGTTGGCATGATATCGGGGCAGCTCCAGGGATCAACTCTATGGCGAAGTTGACATCACGTTCTGGAGGAATCCCTAGCAGATCTTCAGGAAAAACATGGGTAATCCTAGACTATGGATGTCTTCTATCTTAGAACCCTTCTTTTCAACAACTACGGCTGCTAGGAAAGCAATGCATCCTTTCTTATCATGTTGTGGGCTTTTATGGCGGAGATTAGAGACATCCGTCTCTTATGTCTAATCCCAGAGAATGCCAATAGGAAAGTCACTAAAAGTAACCTTCCCTTTCTTACAGTCGACACTTGCCCCATATGTGGACAACCAATCAGCTCCCAAGATTACATCATAGCCTTCATAGGCATACACACTAGGTCAGCTTTTAGGTTATGGTCTCCGATCATTACATCTGTAGATGGAAAGTATTTATTCAATTTCTCCTTCTCTCCTAGTGGCGTTGTGACAGAGAACTCACAACCCATGGATATAGGTTTTGTAGTTAGGGTATCAGCAAAATGTTGAGATATAAATGAATGAGTTGCTCCAGTATCAAATAAGACAAATGCTGATAAGGAGAAAACTTGTAGGGTACCTTCTACCACGCCACCGTCCGTAGCGGGTCCTCATCATGCAGGGCTTGCAGTCTTCCCTGTTTCTTAGGCGTATTAGGACGCCTTCATTCTCTTTCAGTAGCGGGCACTCGGATGCGGTGCTCGCGACTTCCGCAGTGCAGACATGCGCCGACTTTCTCCAGCACTGTCAGCGGTGTGACCTGGCTTGTCACAGTGCTTGCAGTATTTTTGTTGGAGTGTTGGAGACTGGGATCTTGGGTTTCCTTTCTTGGCTGGGTCCCTCCGTGATGTTGAAGGGAGCTTCTTGCCATTGTTCGGCTTAGAAGATGATTGTCCAGAGGTCATTTCCTTTTTCACGAACTTTCCTTTGATACGGTCGGTGAAGTCCGTAGCATCTTCCAGCAGTTGAGCCTTTTTCACCATCTCAGCGTAGGTCTGGATGTCGAGAGGTGCTAGTTGGGTAATGTATTGAGGCTTAAGGCTGTTGAGGAAGCGCTTAGCCTTCATTCTCTCCGTGTTCACCAGGTGTTCAGCATACCTTGCCAGTCTAGAGAACTGGGCTTCATATTCGGCCACAATCAAGCTCTGTTGTTTCAAAGCAGCGAATTTCGCCGCCTTCCTTTCTTGGACACGCTCCGAGAAGTATTTGGAATTAAAAGCTTCCTTGAACTCGGTCCAAGTGAACTGACCATTAGCTCTGGTCACTTCAACAGACTCCACCAAGCGCGGGCATCCTTTTAAGTTGAAAGGTGGCTAGTAGCAGCTTATCCCCCGCTGCGCATTGCATGACACGGAAGATTCTTTCCATTTCTTTGAGCCAGTGTTCTGCTTCATCCGGATCCATGGATCCACTGAACCTAGGTGGGTTCAGACTCAGAAAGTTACGATGCAGATCGCCTGCACCACGATTGCCACCTCCTTGGGTAGCTTGCACAATGGCGCGAGTAAGTTCTTGAATGGTTTGTTGCATGCCCCTCATTTGAGCACGTTCAGCCGTCTTCTTGATTGCTTAGTTCCTACAAAAATAACTTATTGTCATGATGTTGTGTGAAATTTAATTCGTGCGTGTGTGAGTTCATTTTAGCTATTACCCTGGCTCTAACCACAACTCACATAGGTAGGATAATTGACTCTAGTCGAGGCTGGTCAACCTAGATCATCCTATACTTAAAAATAACCTAGGCTCTGATACCACAAAACTGTCATTACTTGAAAAGCCTCTAACAAAAGTTCTTCAAGTTCCAAGAAAGAGGCACAAAAGGAAAGTGATGAATCTGAATCGTCTAGTGATAGTGAGAATGATGAAATGGCCATGCTCACTAGACAGTTCAAAAAAATCCTCAGATTCAAAAAGAAAGGCTCAGGTAATGTCACGCCCCGACGTGAAATCAGAATGCGAGGCAGTTGCAAGTAAACAGGTTCAGAGCAAGTAATAGACATAAAACCATTGCACAAGAATAATACTAAAGATAATCCTTCTCATTGATAACTTTCAAATGTCTAGTTACAACCACTAATATCAGAGCCATTCTATAGGCCCAATTTCATTTAAATAAAAGTAAAAGACTAAACTAAGACTCTATCGTAGCACTAGGACACTAGGGTACTCTTGACATCACTCCTGGTGGTTCCCGTCCTCTGGAGTGTATAGTTCATCCTCGGTCTCACTTGAGAACACAACGACAAATAACGCAGGGTGAGCGATAACACCCAGTAGGACTAAATCTCAATAGTCAAGCAGGCTTTAAATGATTAATGTATTAAAAGGCAGAGTAATAAATGATAGAGTGAGAGAGTCAAGTATAAGATAGCAGGATAGCACGTGAACGAAATAGCACAAATTCCAAATATAGCACGAGAATCGAGTATAGCACAAAATAGCAAGATGGCTATAGCACAAATAGCACAAAGTATAGCAATAGCACAAGGGTATAGTATAGCACTTTTGTCAATAGACAATGAGAGAACATAGCACTTTTTATTGTCATTTAGATAGTCGAGATAGATAGCACTCGAGTGTAATGCCAAAACACTATGATCATTTAACTCCCATGGGCACTAGCACTTTCGAGCACATCCTAGGACCAGATCGGGCCCATTATATATTGCCAGGCATTGGTTATATTGTTTATCCTTAGACAATCAGTCAATGGCCAATATAGAGTACCAAGAAATAGATGAGAGCACTAGATGAATAGATGAGATAGTAGAGAGAATGTGAATAGATGAGCGAGTAGAGTATAGAGGGAGCTAGTGGACCTGCACGTACACGTCGAGTAAACAGGCGATAGTAACAGTTGCACAACATGCGCACTTGGTGTTGGCAGTCAGGTGGAATTCACGACTCTACCACTGGCCAAGTTAAGCACAGGTCCAGAGGTCCGGTGTGATTCAAGATAAGATCGAACTTCTAATAGCCGTTTGGATCATGTTGATCCCTAAATGGTATCATAGGTGTTAGGGTACAACCGGCTCATCGACCATGTGGGAATCCATGGACAGAGGAGACTTACGGAGGCCTTGAACAAAGACTCACTAGTCCGGCAGAAGGAGTACCCGACGGAGAGTTCGTCCAAGTCAAGAGAGAGTGTGTATATAGAAACAAGTGATCAACGTTCTAGAGGAATTCTAGAACAGTGGAGCATCAGTATCGGTGTTCCAAAACATCGCGAGAAAAGTACACAAGTATATTTAAGAATGAGGCAATTTAATGACATAAATTACCAGATAATTATGTAACATGTTCATGCCAATTAAGCCATATTTGGATGGTTCAAAGTGTGTGGCATGTGAATAAGAAAATCATGGACAAGATAGATCATGTGATTGACTAAATTAATTAAAATATATTCCATATTTACAACTTTTCAGTGTTTAAAACAGTTAACAGGATATGGGAATAGCTGAAGAACAACAAGACTTGCAAAAAGAGGGTTTTCCTGCAAAAGTCGGATCGCGACACACCTAATGAGGGTCGTGGCAGGGTCAACTGGATCACGATGGGGTCTTGTACAGGTCGCGACGGGCTTGTCGGTTCAGGCAGGCAGGAGGTCGCGACGGGGTCATGTGAGGGTCGCGACGGGCTCAGGCAACCGGGCAGCAGATCGCGACGATAGGCCGTGTCGCGATCAGATCGCGACAGAGAGAACTGTCATGATGGCCCTTGTGAACGTGGCCTATCGGGACGTCGCGTTCACAGGGTCTATGTCCGAGTCCAACAGGGAGAGTACAGTGCATGGATTGCGGACCTGACTACCCTATTTTGACGTAGGGTGATTCAGAAAAACATATCTAATTGTACAAGTGATGAAAAATCATGAAACTAGTTGCGAATTGTTCTAGAATGCTTGGGTACTTATAGTAAATAGGAAATTGAAAACAAATAGGGTTTCAACATGTTTGGTCATGGTATTCATGAAGGACTTAGAACAGTACACAAATGAGATCAACGAATTAATTCGCATGATAGGATGGATGGAAACTAGGGCTTTCAGGGGCAAAAGAAGCCTAACGACCATCAAAATCTCTAATAAAATTTCGTGGCATGAGATCAAGTGTACACGGAGAACGAGATTTAATAAGGGGGTTCGGGGTCAGGATGAGTGCAGAACTTCGAAAAGTAAGAAGTAATTATTGACTCCATGATAAATCATGAAACTTGAGGGTATTGTTCCTGGTACATGGAACGATTACAGTCAAAATCTCATTAGTTTTGCTCGTAAGAATGCCTACCTTTAATGGTTTTTCTCTTCTAGGGTTTGAACTTGAAGAACTCGGGGAAGAATTGGGGATCCTTCTTCTCATGAATTCTCCTTCCCTTTGGCTCCTTCCCATGTCCAGCAAGCCTTGACATGAGCTAGGGCCGGCCATGAGGGTTTTAGAGGAGTATTTAAGCATCTCCCCATTCCCTTCCTAGTTTAACTCCAATTCCTAATAAATTCTGAATTTCCTATTTCCCTCTCCCTTTTTAGGCATGAGATCTCCTAATTTGGGTTAGGTTGGGACCCAAATTCGTGGCAAACTATTAGGGTAGGTTTAGGAATCCAAATCTAACTCAAATTAGCTTTTTAATGCATTAAATACCCCTTTTCTATTTAAGTAATAATTTAGTTACGAATTTAGGATATTTTCCTATTATTTCTCTTTTAAAAATCTCTATTTGGCGCACTAATTTCTAATGGGTCCATTTAACAAATCCCATTACTTCTTTTCATTCAATGGGTTTCATTAATTCTCTTTTATTCCATTTTCTAATTGCTTTTATTTTATTATTATTAAATTTTATTTTTTTGAAAAATTCAGGTTGCTGCAGGTAACTTCAAAATTTTCCAAAGAAAGATTTTGCAAAAAATTTAATTCTAACAAAAAATCTGACATGATTGTCTGCTATAAGTGCAAGAAACCAGGGCACATGAGAGGTGAATGTCCAGAGCTAAAGAAAAAGCTGAAAAAAGGACAAGTTCACTTTCAAGAAAGCCAAGGCAATGTTGGCGACTTGGAGTGACGAAGATGAAGACGAGAATGCACAAGGAAGCTCTGGAGATGATGAAATTCAGTGCTTAATGGCAAGGAGTGAAGAATCAAATGAGGTAAACTCTTCCTTTGAAAACTATACTGTGATGAATGGGAAGAGGCATACACCTTGCTCTTGAAAAAATTTTGTGAATTCAAGTCTGACAATAAAGCATTGAAAAAGAAAATCACTAATCTTGTTTCTAGCACAAGCACTGATGAACAACTTTCAATCATGTCTAAAGAAATGACTTACTAAAAATTGAACAGGAAGGTCACTATGAAGAAATGGATTGCATGAAAGAAAAATTGCAAGAAAATGAAAAGGAAAAACAAAGTCTAATCAATTCTCTTGAAAAACTTCAACATGAAAATCAAGAGATTCAGAAAAAGTTGGAACAAGCTGAAAAGGAATTAAGAGGAAAAACTGAAGACCTTTCAAATTTTGTAAAAGGAAAGCAAAATCTTGATGTTGTTTTGGGAGTTAAAACAAATGTAACAAGGCATGGACTTGGATTTCAACCAGAAAAACAAAAGAAACTAGGAGAAAAATTGATTACATCTCTTGTAGATTGTAGTCCAAGTACAAGCAAGCAAGATCAACCTACAGGTAAGCAATTGAAAAACAAAAAAAAAATCATCATCTGTTCAACAAGTGAAGAAATCTGTCGACAGACCCAATGAGAGCTGTCGACAAGCCTGGAAACATATTGCAAAAGGAAAGCCATCTAGGCAACAAAAGGCTAAAATGCAAACTCAAGTTCAACAAAACAGTAAAAGAAATGTCTTGAGAAAAACTCCATATCATGCAATTACTGTAAAAAACTTGGTCATACAGAAAATCAATGATGGAATAAATTAAACAAACTGAAATGCAAACAAGTTTGGATTCCAAAGCATTTACTTTTTGGCATGAATGATAGAATGGGACCTAAAGTAATTTGGGTACCAAAATCTCTTGTCTGATCCATCTATGCAGGAATGCCTAGCAGCCCAAAATCAAAACAAATGGTACTTGGATAGCGGCTGCTCGAGGCACATGACGGGCGACAAAGAAAAATTCTATCTGCTGGTGGAAAAAGGCAGAGGACAAGTTGTCTTTGGAGGTAACAATAAGGGCCAAATTATTGGCACAGGTAAGGTTGGTAAGTATGCCTCTAACTCAATAGACAATGTGCTTTTAGTTGATGGTCTTAATCACAATCTTCTTAGCATAAGCCAATTGTGTGATAAAGGTCATAAAGTCATCTTTGAAACTAATGAATGTCAAATTGTTTATAAGAAATAGGAAGTCTCAAGTTTTCTAGAAAAAAGTGAATAACATCTATTTAGTTGATTTAGATGAACCAGAAAAACAAAAATTTGTGTCTTGTTGCAATAAAAAGGATGAATTGACTTTGTGGCATCGTAGGCTAGGCCATGCAAGCTACAATGTTTTGCACAAGATCAGGATGAAACTGGTAAGTGGTCTTCCTAAGATTTCTTTCAATAAAAATGAGTTTTTGTGATGCATGTGCTCAAGGAAAACAAACCAGAAAGTCCTTCAAATCAAATGCTCATTTAATCACCTCAAAACCTTATGAATTGTTGCACATGGGCCTTTTTGGACCTACTAGAACACTAAGCCTCAATGGTAAACATTTTAGATTTGTCATTGTAGATAATTTTTCTAGGTTCACATGGGTTAAATTTCTGACTCACAAACATGAAGTACTGAAAAACTTTCAAGAGTTCTTCAATAAGATTGAGCATGCCAACACAAACAAAATATGCTCAATCCGCACTGATCATGGGGGAGAGTTTGATAATATTTCATTTTCTGAATTCTGCAGGAACCAAGGTATAGATCATAAGTTTTCCTCTCCAAGGACTCCGGAACAAAACGGCGTAGTGGAGAGAAAGAACAGAACTTTGGTGGAAATGGCTCGCACTCTTCTGGTTGAAAGCCAACTTCCAAGGAGCTTTTGGGCAGAAGCTGTGAACACTTCATGCTACATTCTAAATCGAGCCATGGTAAGACCTGTCATGAAGAAAACCCCATATGAGCTCTTGAAAGGTAAGAAACCAAGTATTGGATACTTCAGGATCTTTGGCTCCAAAGTCTTTATACATAATAATGATAAAGTTGATTTAGATAAATTTGAAGGCAAGAGTGATCCAGGTATTTTTCTCGGATACTCAGAACATTCTAGAGCTTATAGAGTGTATAACAATAAAAACAAAACTATGGAAGAGTCTCCACACGTTATTTTTTATGAGTATCATGCAAAAACTAACAAATCAAATGTTTCCAGGTATGATGATGATGAATGAAAAATACTTGAAGATCAAGATGAAAAGAAACTGTCAACAGACCATGAAGAGGTTGTTGACAGGCCTGAAGACAATCCACAAGACCAAACTCTTCAAGAACAAACTCCCCAAGTGCAAATTCTTCAAGAGCAATATCCTCAAGACCAAGACCAATCAGGTCCTTCAACAATCAGAAATGTCAGGTACTCAAAAGATCACTCACTTGATAATGTAATTGGAAATGTAAATGATAGTGTTCAAACTAGGTCTCATTTTAGACACATTGTTGAACAAGATTTTAGCATTTGTATCTCAAGTGGAACCTAAAAATGTTGAAGAGGCTCTAAAATAAAATTCATGGATAGATGTTATGCATGAAGAGCTTGGGCAATTTGAAAGAAACAATGTATGGAGCTTAGTTCTTAGGACCCCTGGAATTTCTGTAATAGGAACAAGATGGGTATTTAGGAATAAGCTAAATGAAGAGGGTAAAGTGATGAAAAACAAAGCTAGACTAGTAGCAAAAGGATATAATCAAGAGTTTGGGATAGATTTTGAAGAATCCTTTGCACCTGTAGCTAAGCTTGAGGCAGTTAGAATTCTGTTAGCATATGCATGCTCAAACAAGTTTAAGCTTTTTCAAATGGATGTTAAAAGTTCCTTCTTGAATGGTTGCATCAAAGAGGAAGTCTATGTTTCTCAACCACCTGGATTTGAGAATAATGATAAGCCTAACCATGTTTATAAATTGCACAAAGCACTCTATGGTTTGAAACAGGCACCCCGAGCTTGGTACGACAGACTGAGCAATTTCCTGGTTAGTAAAAACTACTCAAGAGGCAAAGTGGACCAAACTCTTTTTACTAAATGTGTTCACAATCACATCATTGTTGGTCAAGTCTATGTGGATGACATTATCTTTGGTTCCACTAACCCATCACTGTGTGAAGAGTTCTCAAATCATATGTACAGTGAATTTAAGATGAGTTTAATGGGGGAGCTTCAATTTTTTCTTGGCTTGCAAGTAAAACAATATGAAGATGGCTTCTTCATAAATCAAGAAAAATATGTCAAGGAGCTACTGAAACGATTTCAATTCGAACAAGCCAAGCCAGCATCTACACTAATGAGCACAAGTGCAAAACTAGAAAACGATGAGAAAGGTAAAACGTAGATGCAAAGCAATTCCGAGGTATGATTGGCTCACTCCTTTACCTTACTGCAAGTAGGCCGGACATTCAGCTCAGCATTTGCCTTTGTGCTAGATACCAATCTAGTCCAAAGGAAAGTCATTTGACTGCAGTCAAAAGAATTTTCCGATATCTCTCAAGTACACATGATTTGGGTTTATGGTATCCAATAGGTAGCAATTTTGATTTAATCTCTTATTCTAATGCTGATTATGTTGGGTGTAAAATTGATAGAAAAAGCACTAGTGGGTACTGTCAACTTCTAGGGGGTTTTATGGTTTCTTGGGCATCCAAGAAGCAACACTCAGTTGCACTCTCCACTGCAGAGGTAGAATATGTTGCTGCAGGGAGTTGTGCAGCTCAAGGGTTGTGGATCAAAAGTTAATTGTGTGACTACAACATTGACATTGGATGCACACCTATTCTATGTGACAATACTAGTGCTATAAACCTTTCCAAGAACCCAATTCAACACTCAAGGACCAAACACATTGAGATTAGACATCACTTTTTGAGAGATGAGGTAGCCAACAAATCCTTGGAGCTTAGCGTCATACCTACTGAAAAAATTTGATAGATATCTTCACCAAACCTCTTTCTGAAGATAGGTTCACATCATTGAGAAGAGAATTGGGCTTGTGCAAAATTCAATGAAACCAATGCCCACTTATGGAGTAAATGATCTTTGTGTATAGTGACTATGTGGTATATCAATGGTGAGATGTGAAGAACAAGTTAGGCTTGTTGGGAAACTATCATTATGCGTGAGGAAACATCCTCCGCCAGTATCCATAGTCAAGTTGCATATAAGATCATCAACTTCAAATGGGGTATTTAGTTTCTTTCATTTTTGGCTCATTTATCTCTGAAAAAGGATGAAAGTTTGGTGCTCATATTTTTATGGATGTTAATTTTCTGTGAAAATGCTTACTTGAATGTGTACATCATTGTTTGAATTGCTTGAATGTTGAGTCGTCTCATGCATACACGATGGGGGAGTAAGTCAAAGTAGGTTGAGTGAAATGCTTGAGAGAAACTCTTCATATTCATTGTTTAATTATCTCTCAAAATCTTGGCCTTCATCTCACTCAATTCAAAGCCTCAAAACCCATTTACCAAGTACCTGTCGACAGCCAAACCACCAGCTGTCGACAGATCCCCTCATCCAGAACCACATTTCTTCTGTGAAACAGTAGTTGTCGATAGCCCCTTCTTCAGCTGTCGACAGATGGGCTCTCCCAGAACACCAGTTCTTCTGTTTCTCACTAGCTGTCGACAACCACATTCTTACTGTCGACAGATGCCCTTCAATTTTGAAAACATCAACATTTCTTGGCAATTCTTCATGAGTATGTTCATATTATTGATGCAAGGGGAGAATTGGGAATTAATATTCATTACAACCTTTCATACTCACATAGTATCAAAGACATTGAATTAATCACAATGATTTTGAAATAATATTTTGTGCTTGAGTCTAGGTTGTGTCATCTAGAAGACATTGAGCAAATCTAATGATTTTAACCTAACTCACTTGAATAACTCCCTTGTGGATGATCATGTTTCTAAAATGGATTGATAAGTAAGAAGGTTATTGAACTTAATGTTCTTATATTGGCCTTTGACCTTAAATACTCTTTGACCTTGATTTTCAAATTTAAAAAAAATGGGATGAAAGCTACCTATTTCTAAACTCAAAAGTTCAAACAAAATTTGTGAAAAGGGACAAAGGCAGAGCAATGATGAGCATTATTGAGTAACCGGGGACATGGGCATCACCAATGTCTATCTTCGCGTCAAAAAGTCCTTCCATTATCTCTGCACAATGGTATGATGGTCACTCACAATGAGTCACTGGGGGTACGGGCATCACCAATGTCTACCTTCACGTCAAAAGGTGTAAGTGATCCTAATTATCACTTTTTCCACTTTAATTTGACAAAAGAAAATCGTTAAATGTTAGAAATAGAGTGAAGCCTCCATGATTTCAAATCAAGGCCAACATGTTATTTATTGTCAATTGTTCATGTAGACATTGCCTTCATTACCAACTGAACATCACCACTAAGATATATGATTTTCTTCAATGGTTTTATTCAAAGGGGTTATCTTAGTTTCATAAGCTTTTGAACGATGTATTTTATATGCCATAACTTAAGATTCCCGGAATATTATCTCTCAACCATTGTAGAATTTTTTATGTGTCTTAATACTAGTGTTTATGACACTTTGTAATGGGTATAAACCTATTCTCAACCTTAAAATCTCATTCGGACACTCATTTCCCTCTTAAATTCATCAAAAATTTGTTCTGGCACACTTTTGGCCAGTAGCTGTCGACAGCTAAAAGGCGCCTGTCGACACCCGGCGATCTGGGCAGTTCAGAGGCCCAAACGACCGCCTTTTGTCGAATTTTGTGGGCCCCCTTTACTTCAAATCTCTGTTAAAAAACATCCAAAGGGGGAAACGCCACCTTCACCCCCTCACCTTCCTCCACAAGGTGTTCTCCTCCCTCTCTCAACCCTAACCCCTCTCCAAGGGGCAAGAACCCAGAATCTGATTCTTCCTGTCTCTTCTTTCTCCGGTCTTTCTCCTCTTCCAGGTTCTTCTCTACCACGTGCATCTCATTCTCCATGGCTCCCAAGAAACGTCTCGTAACTCATCGGCGTCTCATCTCGCCCGAAGTTGGCAAAGGTTCAGGGGCACCTGCGAAGCGCAGGAGCAAACATCGGGACGACCGTCTTCCGGAGCTTGTCATTCCTCAGGGCTTACACCTCACCAGGGTCCGGGGTTCTTTCACTAAATTCATCCAGCCCTAGTATGTGGACTTCGTGTCTCTGGAGGACATGTTTCCAGGTCTCCAGCCCCTGTTTGACACCCAGGGTTGGACAGTTTTTCTCTATTCTCACAAGCGGTATTCTCCAACCGCTGTGACCGAGTTCTTCAATAACATGGAGATGACTGCTAGTAAGGATTTGTACACCACGGTTAGAGGTATTCCCTTTCAGGTCACATCTAATCTCTTTAGCCGTGCTTTACAAATTCCAAACTCTGGGGCCGATGTTTCTGTCTATCACCCCCCTGCCTCGGAGTACTACACTCTCATCACCCAACAGCCTTATGACACCACCTAGGACCATATCAAGCTTAATGCTAACTCCTTTCCTCCTCTCAACCGTCTGATCCATCACATCTTCACCACCCTTGTTTCTCCCAAAGATGGAAGTAGGGAACCCATCACTACAATACACAAGTCCCTCTTCTTCTTCTTCCTCAACACACAGCAAATCAACCTTCCTCAACTTATGGTGGACTTCATCACACAATGCTTCACAAATCCCAAGAGGTCTATGCCATATGCCTGCCCCATTACTTCACTACTATCCTTCATTGGCATTCCCATTTCTAATTCTGAGTGTGTCACTCTTAAATCCTGTAGTGCCTTTGACCTTACTGCGGCACATAGGATGGGCTACAAGTTAGTGGATGGGAGAGTCACCAGGACTCTCGAGGGTAAGGAGCAGGAAGTTGAAGAAGAATCTTATGGTGATGAAGCGGGTGATGAAGACCAACCAGAGCCCATGGATGCTCAGGAGGTGATGATGATGATGATGATGTTCCTGAAGACCAAGCTCAACCGGCTCAAGAACCTTCTCTTCGGGATTTTATTGCCAGTCAGATGGCCCATATGCAACAAAGTATCACTACTGGCTTTCAGCATCTCAATGCCCGCTTTGATCAGCTGCAAGAGTATGTCGACACCAGAATGGATGACCTTGCTGACACTCATGTGCAAATTCAGCATCGGCTCACCCGACTCTCTACTGAGTTTCACGAGTTCCGTCATCCCACTGCTCCAGGGAATGACGATGTTTAGAGAGTCCAGGACAAAGTGTGGAGTCATCTGTGTATTTTTCTTTTCACTAGGTTTGGGTCAGGAGTTAGGTTGTCTTGTCAGATATTTCATTTCCCTTCTTTTGCCTTTATTTCCTTCATGTATTGGATGTCTTCTTTTGTAACTGTGTGCACCTTCAGATCCATTAATGAAATCACAGTTCAATGAATTCTCAGTTCTTATAATCCATGTGTTCATGTACTATCTTTTTTAATGATTGTCAAAAGGGGAAGAAACATTAATTGTAATTTTGTCATCATCAAAAAGGGGAGAATGTTGGGCTACAATGTGTATGATGACATATGCATAAATATTTTGATGATGTGTGACATAATTGATGTTGTGTAAATGTTTGGAACATGATAAAAATGACAAAGACTTGAAAAAATAAATAAATGGAAATCATGCTTTTATTGATCACCTATGTATTCATTGTATCTCACTTAGAGTGTTTCTCAGTGTAGGTATGAATGCATACAAGCCAAGCAACAAAATCCAAGTGAAAAAGAACAAGAAATAAACTTCAAGTGATCACCTGTCGACAACCAGGAATATACCTGTCGATAGATGGACCATCTAGCAACAAACAAGCTACTGGAAGCTCAAATGGAACAGTAGCTGTTGACAGATGGAGCTTACCTGTCGACAGATAAGACTGCCTGTCGACAGCTAGGGATCTCCTGTCGATAGCCCCAGTGTTCCAGGAACTTACATGGTTCTGGGAACCAGTTTTGAGCAGTAGCTATTGACAGCTACATGGTGCCTATCAACAGACGAAGAGAAAGTCAGATCCGATGGTCAGGATATGATCTGTATTGGGGTGATCCCTTCAAGCACGACTCTCTATACTTGGACACCCATATATATAGATCATATGAAGGTATTTTCGCAGCAAGAAGCCACCATACCGAAACCCTAAGCAAAACCCAAGAGAAAAGCTTCTCCCTACTGCTCTGCTTCAACCCTCTGTCTAGTTCGTGGAAGATCCATCTCACGAGTGGAGTTGAAGTTAGTTCGTCCACGATTCAAGCTTCTCCATGGACTGGGCATCATCTACACGAAGCTTGGAGTTCTTCTGGATGACCACCAAGAAGAGTTCTTGATCAGGATTTGTTTCTAAACTCAAAACTCTTCTCTTCCTCCACTTTTTCACTACTTTGTGTGTGTGGTTGTAGTTCAAGCGTCCCTTGTGCTTGATCCACGTATGGGTTGTTGTTCCGATTGCTTCTTTGCATCAGACAATGTGGGTGTGTGTGTTGTAGAGTTGAACTCGCTGATAAGCATCGTTCTGCATGTGTGTGTGGATGGTGGATGTAGGATACATAAGTTGGGTACTCCGAACCACCTTAAATCTTCATGCCCTGTGGTTTGAACGTTTCACGGTAGATGTTTGGTAGGCACGTGGATTATTCACACGCTAGATAGATTGTTATTCGCTCTACTCACAATCAGCACACACGTCATAGTTTGAATCTGATATAAATCTGTTTAAGATTTCAATAAGTCAGTGTTGGATAAAAAAAAAAAAAAGGCTATAGTGCTTTTAATTGGTAGTAATCTATTCAACCCCCCTTCTAGATTACTGTTCTAGATAATTCTGCATATCTTTCATGGAAGACCTTCAACTAGATCGTGCTTGATTAATTTCTTGATCACTGATGTGCTTGCATGTCCTAGTCTTTTGTGCCATAAATCAGTCTCTTCACTCTTGGTAGTTGCAAGGCATAAGTTGATTTCTTTCAATTCTGCTAATTGTAGAGTATACAAATTCTTGACTCTTTGAGCTTCAAAGACTATTTTTCCATCCTTTTGAATAATGCATTTATCATTTTGAAACTTCACCAAGTGACCTTTGTCACACTACTGACTTATGCTAATAAGGTTATGTTTTAGACCTTCTACATACATAACATCTTCTATCAAATCCTTTTCTTTTGTTCCTACTGTTCCACATCCTATTACTTTATCTTTTCCATTATCTTCATAAGTGACTTGACCAACCTCATCTCTAAAACTTATAAACAGCTTTCTGTCACCTATCATATTCCTAGAGCACCCACTATCCAAATATCATTTGGATGCTCTCAAACGTCCCTGCAAACAGAATTAAATTGTGACTTTTGGTACCCAAATTTTCTTGGGTCATTGATGGTTAGTCTTTGGAAACGAACACAAGTGCCTAGTTGTGCAGGTGTTGATTGTGCATCCTAGTTGATTACAGTAACTACAACATAAATCCTATGCATTCTTTACATGTGTAGTGTTATTAGATTTTAGTTTTTGTTTGTAGATATATTGATTGACTTTTCTAGGATTTTTAATTTCCTTTTCTTTTACAAACTTAGGAGTTGGGTATTTTTCAGGATAAACAATATTTTCTACATTTGTTGGAGGTGTATAACCTACTCCATACTTCTGTTTACCTGTTCGAGCACCTTTCAGTTTTACAACTAGAGATGTTTTACAGTTAGTGATTCTATCTATGGTAGCTTTTAGATAATCATTTTCTTCTCTTAATTGTTCTTCATCTTTCAATTCTTTTAGATTCGATTCGAGTTCCATAATTTTACTGTTTTTAATTTAAGTCTTCACACAGTAGTTCATTTGATCTTTTAGTTTCAGTTAAATTTTGTCCTAACCTTTCTACTTGATTTTTTAGAAAATGTTGGATTTTTCTTGATTTAGTAAATTTAACTTAACTATTTTCATCTGTTTAATTACTATTTTATATTTCTCATATAATTCATTGAATGCATCTTCTAGACTATCAGAATCAAATTCAGAACATGATGTAAAGGAGGTTTTAGAATTTACCTGGTTTAGTCCTGCCATGAGGGCTAGATTGACTTGTTCCTCTTCTTCTGATTCTGAACTTGAAGAGTCTGAACTTGTAGGTTCCTCATTATCCTAAGCTGCGACCATTGCCTTCTTCTTGTACTTCCTGAATTTTCTTTCTTTATCTTTCTTTTTCTCAAATCTTTCAGCTGGATCTTTCTTCTTGAGCTTAGGACATTCTGACTTGTAATGTCCTGATTGATTGCACTCATAGAGGTTGGTTCTTTCTTCTTTTCCTTTTTGAAGTATCTCTTCGAATCGAACTTCTTCTTCTTGGCAAGAATCCTTTGGAGTTTTCTTGACAGCATGGCTTCATCATCACTGTCTTCAGATTTCTCTTTGAATCCTCAGAGGAAGAAGAATCTGTAGCTTTCAAAGTATTTGGCATTTTCTTTTTTGAAGAGCTTTCAGAAAATCTTTCCATGTTAATTTCATGAGCCATTAAAGAACCAATCAATTTATCAATAGAAAGTTCGGTTAGATCATGTGCCTCTTCAATAGCATGACCTTAGAGGTCCAGGTATGAGTTAATGATCTTAGAATTTTTTTTACTATTTCTTCATTAGTAAGATTTTTACTAAGTGAACTCAAACCTACAATTATATTTGAGAATCTATTATACATTTAAGTTATATTTTCATGAGGTAGCATTTTAAATTGTTCATATTGGAAAACAAGAATATCTATTCTAGTTTTTTATCAGTTCCTTCATAAGTTACTTGTAGTTTATCCCACATTTCCTTAGCAGCTCTACAAGTAGATAATCTGTTAAACTCTCTTTTGGATAAAGCACAACATAGATAATTCTTGGCTTTATAGTTTAGGGACATATTTCTTTTGTCAGCTATAGATAATGCAGAAGTTTCATCAGCAAGTATAGTAAAGTCACATTGCTCAATTACCTGCCACAGACCGAAATTTGTGCCTCGGATGAAGTATTCCATTCTCAACTTCCAATACTGGTAATCTTCACCATCGAAGAATGGTGGTATGGTGACCGACTGACCTTCGTAGTTGTGAGCTTCAGCTGCCATCTCTTCCCAAATCTCTCGATTCTTCTGAGAAGACCTCGCTCTGATACCACTTGTTGGATCGGGATGACACTTTAAATGTCCTAAAGGGGGGTGAATAGGACTTCTTGCACTTTTAAAAATTATTTGAAATAGGTAACACTAAATAAGTTGTTAGTACTTAGTGTGGTGTGTGTGAAATAAGTGAGAACTTGGCGGAAACAATCACACAATTACACAAGAGATTTTATCCTGGTTCGACCTTTCCCACATGGAAGTCCTACGTCCAGTCCTCAAGAACCTCTTGGGATTTCACTAACTACCAAGAACACTTGGCCTTCTCTCAACCTGAGAGGTATTACAACCCACTTGCACCCAAGCAAGTCTTCCATTTACCAAGGGGTACAAAGACCAACTACACCAGTAGGTCTTCCCTTCACAAGAGGGGCACTACAGGGAACAAACCCCCTGCTGGTTTTCTTACACAGAAATGACACAGGTGTGTCTGCCGAAAAGAATGACCAAACACAGAAAATCAGAAAGAGATACAAATAAGAATTGAAGCTCTAACTCTTTCTGACTCTAAGAGAGTGGACTGAAGAGATCTGAATTTTCAGAAGGCCACTGAAAGAAAAGGCTTCTAAACAATCAGGAGAGCTTGGAAGTCGAAGCTTGAGAACAGCAGGCTTTCTCCAGATCTTTAGCTCTTCTCTTTTCTTTTCTATAGAAGGTGAGGTTGTGTATGTAGTTGTATCTTCTAGTGTATGTCTCTCCTTCTGACTTGTTGTTTTGTTCAAACTTTAGCTCCCATATATAAGCATCAGAGACTGAGCTTCCCATTTGAAACTGAACGTTGGAAAGTAGCTGTTTGAATCTTGGGAGATGAGACAAAGAGGTTTCTGAGTTGTCCATCAGATCTTCAGCTCTTGAGGTCTCAACGGCTTCAAGCTATGCAGATAGCTTCAAGGTTCTATAGACAGCTTCATTAAATGTTCTGCAGGCTCCATACCATGACTGACGGATTAGCATGCTTCAGTGGGTAGCTGCATATCTGGGAGGACAAGAAAGACACTGATATCTCCATCCTTTCGGAGGTAGGTGAGATAAAAATATATAAAGTAGAAAAGAGTTCAGATGGACAGTTGTTCAGAGCATTTAAGGATAGACAGACACTTGTATGGGGAATTCAATGACTTTTCTTGAAAGTCATGGAGTTTTGACAAAAAGAGGATGTGGTAGGTGAGCTCTGACAGATAACACATGCTGCTTATACTTACCATCACATTAAACTCTTAGCCATCTGTCGAACAGAGATAGAACTATCCTTCTAACAGTGAGAGAAATAGTAAGTACATAAATCCTTCAGTTTTCAAAAGAGCAATTTAGATGAGAGTAAAATTTAAATACAATATTTTTCCGCTAAAAGGATATTTGAATTATGATAGCAGAGAAATAATCATATGGATCACATAAGACATTTGTATTCATAAGAGATCCCAAAGGAATAATGAAAATCATTGAAATAATCAAGATTATGATTATTGGATTCTATGAGAAATGACAGATACATAAAAATTATTTAAGTACAAGTACACAAAAGTTGATATATGATATTTCGACTTTCAAGGAGTCAGAGTGAGATTTAATAATACTTCAACTATATAGAAGTTGCAGTGAGAAATTGATAGATGTCAGAATTCGACTTCTGGGGAGTCGGAGTAGAACAAGTTTGTCAATCAATCGATATCATACTTCGACTTTTAAACATTCGGAGTGAAATGCAATAGTCAAGACTTCGACTTTATGGGAGTCGAAGTAAAGTCTGACTTTGACTGTTGAAGAGTCGGAGTAAGATACAATCAACAAGACTTCGACTTTTCAGAAGTCGAAGTAAGGTCCAACTTCGAATGTTAAAGAGTCGAAGTAAGGGCCAGTTGATAAGCAATCGGTATCAGGACTTTGACTTCTTAAGAGTCGAGTTATGCCAAACTTCGACTTCTCCAAAGTCGGAGTACGACCCGTTTGTTCATCAATTGGTACAATACTTTGACTTTTCTAAGTCAGAGTCTTTAACTTTTCTAAAATCGGAGTTAGTATGGTATACAATACACTGTGGACTTAGAAAAAATCTTTACAATGTGTAACAATGTTGATACTTTGATTTTGTGTATGCATAAATTTTGGCTAAAATATTATACATTATTATATATGTGTGCCTTTATATTGTCATATTAATTTTCATAAATTGTAGTATAAATCAATAAATTGATTTAGGAGATATTAAAAGATTTTGTCATAGCAAAACATAATGATTAAATGTTTAGCAATATTTTTAAGGATAGCTGCTCAACACCATTCAACTCCCCCCCCCCCCCCCCCCCCGGTTAGGTGTCCATAGCATGGCCAACAAGAGAATCTTGTTACACAGCCCCAAACCCATGAGGCCCAATAGCAGAACAAGGCCCAAAAGAAGGCGGGACTGTCACTTCAATATGGGGCCATCCAAGGAGAACCAGGCTACAAGCCAAGCCCAAAGAAGCACTATGAAGCCCCACGATGCCCCCCAAGGGGAAAAGTCATTTCTAACTCAGCGATAGTCCCTGAGAAAGGCAAACTAAGGTGCATGGAAAGCTCCTACGACAACGTACTTGAAATGCGCAAAAGCAAGGGACATTAGTCTAGAGCTCAACCCCCCCAACTATAGAGACCCACATCTCGGGAGACTGACCCTCACCTAAAGGACCATTAGCCTAGGGGTCTCTACCCTCCATGGAGATTTAGCCCAACAAGGAGAGAGTCAGCCCCGTGGGTCCTTAGCCCGGTGAAAGCGAGATCGACCCCCCCCCACGTCCTTGAGTAATGATGATGTTAGAAGCTACCCCAAAAGGCAAAAGGATAAAAGAGGTAAGGCTTTGGGATTCACCCCCATGGTTACTCTGTCATATTGGATCAAACACCAAACAGCGGGTGGACCTTCCCTAGGAGCATAATTAGTCTGTCGTATGTGGGGCATGGCCCTCAGTTGGACTGTCATTGTCACGCCCCGACGCGGAATATCATAATGTGAGACAGTTGCAAGTAAGAGAGTATAGAGCGTATAATAGACATCAAACCATTGAATAATTGAATAATACTAAATCAAATATATTTCATTGATAATGCAACTAATGTCTATTACATCCACTAATTCAGAGTCATTACATAGGGCTCAATTGACATCATTACAATGTATGAAAGTTGTCACGCCCCTCCAATTTAGCAGCGGAATAAATCAGAGGGAAACGTAAGCAACGAGTATGGTAACGTAAATTGCGCATACAGACGCAAACATCAGAGCATCTATTGAACAATAATTGAAATAAACTCTTGATTTCATTATAAAATCACTAAGACCATTACAACCACTAATTCGGAGCCAATACATAGGGCTCAATGACACCATTACATTGGAAAAGAAATCTAAAGCAATAACTATTAGACTCCATAGTACTAGGGCAACTTCATCAACTGACTCCAGGTCGCTCATCACTCTGGTCCCGTCCCATAGGTGCATGTAACGTCATTGTCCGACTTACCTAAGACACAATAACAAATAACAAAGGGTGAGTGATAACGCCCAATAGGACTTAAATCTCAATAGTCAAGCAGGCTTTAAATGATTAATACTTTAAATGGCAGAGTAACTAATGATAGAGAGAGTCATGTAAAGTCGAGAAAGTAATAGCACAAGTAACATGGTTCGAATAGCAGATGAATCAAGTATAGCATGATGAATAAAGTCTAGTCACGATAGAAATGATAACAACAATAGCAAGTAACGACATTGTCAAGAAATAGCAAGCAACAAGTATAGTAAGGAGAGAAATAGTAGTTGGTCATGTAAAGAGTAAATTGCACTTTGATTGATTTACATCAACCGAGATAGTATAGCACTTTTGATTAACTTTCGACAATCGAAATAGTAATGGCACTTTGGTTATCCGTAGATAGCCGAGAGAGAATATAGTACTTTGAAAGCGACTAAGTCAGGATAGAACGCAATAACTCAAGATAGCAAGTATCAAGTATAGCATGAAGAGTGTACGACAGTAGTCGCTCAATAACAGGACAGTAGCAGTTCAGTAACAGTCAGTGGCAGTACAGTAACAGTGCAGTACGTCTGAACTAACAGATTAACAGTAACAGTTTAACAGTCAGATGTCTAACTAATTCAGAACAGTCAGTCAGGACCGGTGCAAATGCAAACACTGTCAATAGCCCCTGCAGGTATTTTCGGGTGGCTCTCTGCCCCAAGACTAGATTGGAGCCCCGCAGACACTCTCCGTACCCTCAACAGCATGCATTCAAATCAGTAGAGTCACAAGAGCCATTTTTTGTGCTAGACGGTCAAGAACAGTTCAAACAGTAGGAGCCACACAGCTCAAAGGGTACCAAGAGTACTAGATGAATAGACGAGATAGACGAGATAGTAGAGTGAACATGAATAGATGAGCGAGTAGAATATAGATGAGATCTTATAGTCATTTCACATGAAACGTCGAGTAACGAGCGATAGTAACAGTTGCACAACACACGCATACGGGGTTGGCAGTTAGGTGGAACTCACTACCCTTCCACTGGCCATGTTACGCACAGGTCTAGAGGTCCGGCGTGATTCAAGATAAGAGCGAGAGCAACTAAGGCCGTTTGGATCTTGCTGATCCCTACAGGTGTCATAGGTGTTAGGGTACAACCAGCTCATCGACCATGTGGGAATCCATGGACAGAAGAGACTTACGGAGGTCTTGAACAAAGACTCACTAGTCCGGCAGAAGGAGTATCCGACGGAGAGTTCATCCAAGTCAAGAGAGAGTGTGTATATAGAAACAAGTGCTCGACGTTCTAGAGGAATTCTAGAACTGTGGAGTGTCGGTATCAGTATTCCCAAAACAACGTGAGAAACGAAGACAAGTCTTATTTAAAATATTACAATTTAATTACATAAATTACCAGATGCATTATGATAAATTTACATGCCAAATTAGGCCATATTTGAATGGTTCAAAGTGTGTGCAAGTGTTATGAGAAAATCATGGACAAGATAGATCATGTGATTAACTTGAATTAATTAAAATATATTCAATAATTACAACTTTGTTTTTCTGTGTACAAGACAATTAATAGGACATGGGGTGACTGTATAATAATAAAACTTTCAAAAAGTTGGGTTTTCATGCAAAAAGTCAGAACGCGACGCACCCTTGTAAGGGTCGCGACGGGGTTCAGATAGAACGCGACAGGGTCTTCTGAGGATCGCGACAGGTCTATCAGGTCGGGCGGCCAGAACGCGATGGGGTACCCTGTCGCGATCAGATCGCGACAGGTTCCTGTGTCGCGATGGCCCTGAGAACGCGGCCTATTGGGCCATCGCGTTCTCAGGTTCTGAGCCTGTATTCGAGCGGGAAAAGGACTAGCATGGGATTGCTTGCCAACTTAACATATTTTGACACAGGGTGATTTGAAAATTCATAACTAATTGTATAGTCAATGAAAAATCATGAAACAAGTTGCATATTGATCTAGACATACGTGAGTACTTACAGTAAATAGGAATTTGAAAATAGATAGAGTTTCGACATGCTTTATTCAAGTTAAACATGGAGTATATGACACAGTGGGCAGTTGAGATGAGAGAATTAATTCACGAAGTAGGGTGGATAAAAACTAGAGCTTTTAGGGGCGAAAGATTCCTAACATTCATCAGTATCTCTAATAAAAATTTCGAGGTATGGGATAGAGTATTCAAGGAGATATAAATTAAACATGAAGGTTCGGGGTCAAGGTGTTTGCAGAACTTCAAAAATCAAGAACAAAAGATATGCTCCATGGAAAATTATGAAACTTGAGAGTTTTGTTCCTAGTAGATGGAACAATCTACAGTCGAAATTTATTTAGTTTTGCTTATGAGAATGCCTACCTTGACTCAATTTCCTCTTCTAGGGCTAGAACTTGAAGAATGAGGTTGAAGCTTTGATGAAGCCTCCTTCCCACAAATTCTCCTCCTTCTTGGCCTCCTCTCTACGTCTTGAAACCCTTGGCAATGAGCTAGGGTCGGCCATGGGGGATTTAGGAGAGTATTTATGCTTCCTATGTTTCTATTTCCTAATAGTACTCTAACTCATATTTAACTCTGAATTTCCTATTTCTTAGCCTCCTTCCAAGCTTTCCACTTCCTATTTGGGTTAGGATGGGAGTTAAATTTGTGGCCAACCTATTAGGATAGGTTTAGGAATCCAATTTCATCTTAAATTACTTATTTTAATGCTTTAATACCCTTTTCTATTTAAGCAATATTTAAGTTACGAATTTAGGATATTTTCCTATTATTCCTCTTTTAAAAAATCCTTATTTTGGCCCAATAAATTCTAGAGGGTCCATTTAACAAAACCCATTCTTAATGAAATTTAACTTAAGAGAATTCTCCATTTTAGATAAGGGAATAATAGAATTTCAGAATTTATTATATTTCTTTACTTGAATTTATTCATGGGCCATGAGAGGTCCATTGGTCCAATTTCAATAATGGGTAATCATTTCATGATGTTGGAAGTCTCTCCGACATGTTCGTTTAATTTATGGGCGCGTTATCTTTCCGTGTTAACGGTTTTCTGACTTAGTTTCTTAATTTGGATAATTAGTCACATTGTGACGTACATTTGGCCAATCAGATTTTTTGTTGCTTGAATTTCTTAGTAGAACACTTAGGAATAATGTCTGGGGTTGATTTATAATTTTTAAGGAATTTTCCGATGTATTCTTGCACATAGGATAGTAGTACGTATGTTTCTATTGTTTCGATTTAAAGAAATTATTATTTCGAATTTTTTTAAGTATTAAATTTTCCGGGTTGCTACAAAAGTAAATGACTAAACTAAGACTCTAAGATAACACTAGTACGCCAGGGTACTCTTGATTCACTCCTGGTCATCCCCATCCTCATGAGTGTACGTGTCTTCCTCAGTCTCACCTGAGACACAAATAACAGATAACGTAGGGTGAGCGATAATGCCCAGTAGAATTTATATCTCATGGTGAGGGCATACTTTACATGATTAATATATTAAAGAGCAGAGTCTCTAATGATAGAGAGAGAGTCAAGTAATGTCGAGTAAGAGATAGCACAATAGCATGATTCAAAATAACACAAGTTTCAAATATAGCTCAGAGAGTAGGATGGCCATAGCACAATAGCACAACATGATAGCACAACATGATAGCACAACGAGTCGAGTATAGTATAGCACTTTGATTATCATTTATGTGAGGCCCTCGAATTTTGTGCATTTAATATTATTTATTTGGTGCATATTATAAATATTTACTTGCCTATGTGCATGAGTATAATATATGCTATTCTTGTGTGTGTATACTACATTATGTACATTGTGTATTTAAGTGATGTAGTGCATATGGTATGTAATTATTATCGTATAGCATATAAGTATACACAAAATTATTTTGTATATGAATTTTATTTAAATGTGCAGGCATTATCAAGATGTAGAAGTACATAGTATACTTATTTAAATCTATGCAAGTTGAATGTAATTATGTTGAGTACATGTATATAGGTATGTGTTTAACTTTGTGCATGTAATATCTACTTATTTTTATAACCTTTAAGTTGCTTATGATGTGTTAGTACATTTATTTATTGAATATTTAAATTCTAGCTGAGATGCCCAGTTGGCGGCAGCATCTTGCGCCACTGACTGAATGGCCATGGAGATTGGCGTCCAGATCGATGGACGTCTACTTTGATGTTGGCGGCACCAAAGGTGGACGCCTACTTTTCCAGCTGTGTGCATTTTCAGATCTGAAAACGGTTGCGGTTTGGCCGGGTTCTTGTTTTGGAAACCTTCCCAACGGGAGGATAACCTGCCCTAATGCGTCCTCGACCCCCTTAGGTTTTATAAAAGCACCCCTTTAGGATGGATTAGGTTCTTTTGCTCTTTGTGAAAACCCTAGAAAACCTGTGAGGAAAACCAAAGTTTGGGGGTTTTGATCCGGCGACCTGGTGTTTGTCTGGCATTCTACCACTTCGGGGAGGAGGTCTGATCATAGAAGAAGGCTTCCCGACGGCGGGGTGCAATCTACTTCCTAACAGAAGCCGAATCGAGGGGTGATTGAGGGACTTCTTGGCACTAGCCGAGGAGAGCTTCTCCGGCAATTGGATTGCATATAGAATTTTCTTTAAGGCAAGTAACTTGATGGTTCAAGCCATAGACCTACCCTTAGGGTTTTTATTATTTTTCGGATTGTATTCTATGCTTGGAACCCCCCTTTTCACCATGATTTCATGCGTTCAGTCTGTGTTTTCATAGACAGGAACTTAACGGCAGGATCATGTGTCGTTAAGATCCCTGGTTGGTGGCGTACTACTGTGCCGTTAAGCTGAAATTAGAAAGAGGTAATTATAGTTGAATTAGGAAGAGATCTTGCATTCTTGGCAACCCAATTCGTGCTTAACTATGGGGGGAGTTTCCTAAAGCCTCACACACTCTAATGGAGGAAGAAATCCTCAAATTAGGAAACTAACAAGCCAAAACCGCAACTCTTCTTTCCTAGTTACAATAGGACTCCTAAACACTTTGGTTGCTTAAATACTCTTCACCAAACCCTTGGGAACGAGTTTACATCTTGTTGGTATCGTGTGGAGGAGTTCTTGGCGGCTGGGGAGGAGGGAGATCGTCCACACCAAGCCGTTCTTCTTCCCCTTCTCGTCTGCTGCGACCTGCACAAACCGTCCACTTGAAGTCGACCAAAGGTGAGTCAAACCATAACCAAACCTTGCAAGGCCTATACCCCTGGAAAGAGGGTCAAGTCTATGTTCTAACCCAAGTGGAATGCCCAAATTCCATGCAGCATACATGGAGTATTCAGTGTTTTCCTCCAAGTGGTCTGAACACGGGTTTTATGGAAAATGGGACTTCTTCAACCCAAAAGGTAGGTTTTCTCGGGCCAAACCTTAACATATCCCATACCATGTGTGTAGAGCATCAAGTTAAATTTCGTTTCCCACTGGTTTCATCGAATTCCAATGAGTAGATTTTGAATTATAAGCGTTTTTCCCAAGTCGCGCACTGTCAGGGCTTTTCCCGTTCATTATATGTTGCATGCAATTCAAGACCGAATTAGAGTAAACACACAACATGAAAGTTTTTCTACTAATTTTATCGTCATGTTTTGTGTTGAATGTTTTGTCTAGATATCATATTAGAGAGTTATAGGTGTGGTAAGAGGGTCGCTGCATGATACTGCTTTTTCAGGTTGCACTTGGCTTTTATGTTGTGTCGAATTATCATGCATCTCGAGATTGTTTAAAATTATTTAAAAATTATAGTCTGCATCTATTCCATGTTCCCAACAACTTTCATGATGAGACTTTTGTCCTACAAGCCCTAATTATTTTGGCATCATACCTTGCAAAGTAAATCTTGCATTTGACTGTTCTCAGTCTTCTATACCTCATGTTAGACTTGATTAAAGCCTATCGAAACCATCAGTGTTTTCTAATTTCGATTTACTGGAAGCACCCTTGCATGTCTAGGTTGGTTTAAAATTAGTTTCGTTATTTTTCATGTACTGTACAATTTGATCTCTATTTTGGAAGCACCATGTGTCAATATAAGGCAGTCCTGGACTGCAATCCAAGAACATGTCTTTTCTCTGTCGGATTCAGGCGCAGACCCTGTGAACGCGACAGCCTGATAGGCCGCGTTCTGAGGTCTTGTCGCGACATCAAACCCGTCACGTTCTGAATGCGACGAGCGCCCTGTCGCTATCTCTCTACCTATTCAGACTGCCTTGTCGCGTTCTTCACATCCCCTTGTCGCGTTCTGTCCCGACCCCGTCACGACCCTTACTAGGTGTGTCGCGTTCTCAGAATTTTGCGTGAAACACCACTTATTTCTTTTGCAAAACTTACCGCTATACCCGAGGTCTGTTTAACATGGTGTTTAATGTGTAAATTGCATGTTTTTGGTCTGGTCATTACATGATGGTTATTTAATGGCTTAAAAGTGATTAACCCATTTAAAAACTATAATTACATGAACAGTATTCTATTATTCTCTTAATGACGTGATCATTCATGAAACTTGTGATTCGCTCTTGTTACTGTTCTAGCTTGATTAAAATGATAATTATTATCTTAAAATCTTGCAAACCCATGTGTAGTTAAATGCATTGTTCATTGCATGTCATCATGTTAAGTGTTTTCCGCGAGATTGAGACCGATGGATGTGAATTGACACGTGTACATCACTACACACTTGCACTTCTAGGCAGCCCTTTCTTGGGGATTTGGAAGCTCTCTACCGGTCATTCCGAATCGGTAGACTAGTGACATTTTCTCTAAGACCTCCGTAAGTCTCCTCTGACCATGGATTCCCACATGGCCGACGAGCAGGTTGTACCATTGAAGTACCCAGAAGTTAGTGTGCACTTCCTTTCTCTTCTTGTTCTCGTGAGTGTGATTTACAATCTAGACTAAAGCCATTAATGTAAAGATTGAATTAATATAAATCGTACCGTTTGCTACCGAATTTATCTCTCGACCATTGTTCTCATGAAATCATGTTCAATTTACTTATTACTGTTCTCATCATCATCATGAACATGACATTACACATGCTTACTTATTGAAACTCTCATTGGCCATTATTAGTGACTGTGGGTATCTACATTTAAAATTTAAGTGAGATGCTGACGGGCACGGCGAGTGTCCAAGGGCTCCAGTCTAGCCCCAATGACGGAGAGTCATAAATATACTGTTAACCATGGGGTATAATGATTACTGGCGTTGCATCTGCGCTGGGAGTTGTGCGTGTCGTGTTGAATGATAGATACAATAACCACATACACGTGTCCTGGTGTACATTCTTGATGGATCTTTTCTTGGTGTACATTAGTGTCTACGTGCCTAATTAGTGTTACATGATCGTGCTCGTGTGTGCTTGCTTGCTTACGTGATATGGCCATCCTGCATTTATTGCAATTAGTGATATCTTGCGTTCTTGAAACTATTGACATCAAGTGAAATCTTGCGTGCTTGTACAGAGTGATCTATTGCTAGTTCTATCTTGTCATCTTGTTCTAGATCTTGTTCTATCATGATCACTCTATCTAACTTGTTCCATGTATCATGTTTTAACAGTTTTATTCGCACATGCATATCATGACATTCATCGTGCTTACCTAGTTCTAAATTGTTAATCACTTATATCATTGCCCGCACATTGAGATATAAATCCTACTGGGCTAGTTTGCTCATCCCCTACTTTTACCCAATCTAGGTGACTATGACATTCAAGAGGAAGAGCAAGTCGAGGATGGGAATGCGTCCGAGTGAAGAGCATCCCAACTATGAGTCTAGTTATAGTAGTTTTCTTTGAGTGTTAGACTCATGTAGTAGGAAGTGAGGAATAAATGTACTTTTCCTTTTATTGAGTCTTAGTCCTGTAATAGTTTCCATTTGGAATACAATGAGTTGAGATTTGAATACAAGATTAGTTGAGTTCAATATTAGGACCCTATTATGATGATGTATGTTGTTATACATTTAGTGCGTGCTAGCTAAAGGCTTATTTGTCGACTGTTCACGTCTCGATATTCGACTCGAATTATATTCGCATCATTAATATCCGCTGCGAAATTCTCGGGACGTGACAGTTTAGTGGTATCAGAGCCTAGAAAATCAAATAGGATATATGTCTCAGTTAGAGATACCTATGGAACCTAGGTCATGGAAATTAAATATAGTACCTGGTGAGAATGGGTAGAGACTGGGGATATGATAGAATGAACAAAACACTCCTACCCATTGACTCTGATAATGTATCTAGAGACATTAATTGGTTTCCATCTTTTCCTCTGGAACCCTCATAACTCTTACACCCAATTGCAATGGCTCGCAATCAGTGGCGAGCTATGCAAGAAACCGTGGCTGGATTGACTTAGGCTTTACAAAATGTGGTTCAGGCTGGAAATCAGGCTGCAGCTGCTAGGAACGGAGCCAGTGATATGCACCAGAATTTTAGGAGTTTAAACCCTCCTCGCTTCTCTGGATCCCCTGATCCAGACGAAGCGGAGAATTGGCAGGAAGAAATAGAAAGGATTTTCCAAGTGATGTAATGCACTAATAGGGAGAAGGTGGTACTGGCCACTTTTCAATTCACTAAGGATGCCCGAGCATGGTGGAAGGCCACATCGGCCCACCTATCTAATGTTGGCGAACTGGAGTGGGCAGGATTTCTGGAGATCTTCCGGGAAAACTTCTCTAAAAGAGTTAAGGAAAAGAAGGCAGCGGAGTTTGCCGCACTGAAGCAGAAAGGAATGTTCGTGGCTGAGTATGAGGCTCAGTTCGCGCGTCTAGCTGTGTATGCCACACACTTGGTGGAACTGAAAGACTAAAGGCTAACCGTTTCATGGATGGGCTCAGGCCATGTTCATTGAAAAGCTCGGACCACACAACATCCAAACCTACACTGAGATGGTCCAAAGAGCTCAACTGGTAGAAGATACTATGGCTAAGGTGGAAGGCATGAGGGAAAGACATCTCAAAGCCGACCTTTACAAAAAGGGGAGCAGTCGATACAACTGGAACTTTCCCCAATAACAACAATAACACAACACAAGTCCAACCACTGGGAAGGACTATGGCATGGAGAAAAAGATCAAAGTAGAAGAAACAATGACGGTGGATTATTGTAAATTTTGCAACAAGCCTGGGCACCAAGCGGACAAGCTGGAAGAAGGCCGGGGCTTGCTTGCGATGTGGGAGTCATGAACATCGTATACCGAACTGTCCCATGCTAAAAGACCAAGCTGGAAGGAACCAGGAGGGGTAAAGCGTCCAGGACACGTGAATGCAATAACGCAAGCGGAGCTCCCGGAAGGAGGTATGATTGTGAAACCCCTTAGACTGATCTTATGATGTTTTCTTATTAGTACATTTCTAAGTGGGGGAGATCATTAAGGAGAAATTAGAAGGGAATAATCTAGTAATTATACCATAGTTCATCTGGTGGATCAAGATGGAGTTATAACAACCTTGAAAGGAAAACAGGAGTGGAAGGAACCAAATGAATAATATGGGTAGCCATAGGTGTAGATGTTGGACTAGCATCCACGATGATTGAAACAAGTTAGAGGAATTAAATCTAAAACCAACTCAAGGATCATAACTTTCAAAAGCTAATTAATGATCAATGAATTGGGGACCAATTCTCTTAAGTGGGGGAGGGTGTAGCACCCCGGAAATTTTAATTACATAACAATATAATAAATAGAAATAAATCATTTCCACAATATCAGAGTATTTAAAACATATGTATCTTATCGTACGTGCTAAAAGAATCGGAAAATTCCGTAAAAATTATAAATCAACCCACACATTATTCCTAATGTTCCACAAAGAAATTTGTGCCAAGAAAAATCGGATTAGCCAGTTTAAGTGTTTCACGACTTATTATCGTAATTCATGAATAAGTCGAAAAATCATTATCACACGTACTTGGATGAGTCAGAAAATTAAATAAAAATCATGAAAAGACTTTGTGCACTTCAAAAGTACACAAAGTGCAATCCACATGGGCAACTAGCCCATGTGGCACCATCCACATGGGTTGGTAGCCCATGTGACACCCAAAAAAGTGGTGACACATGGGCTAGTTGCCCATGTGGATTGCACTTTGTGCACTTTGAAAGTGCACAAAGTCTTTCTCAAAAATCATATATGGACTTCAATAATATCCTCTAATGACCCATCAAGAATTTGGGTCAATAAAAATCATTTGGGCTAGGTTTAGAATTATTGTGACTGATTATCCAAATCAGGAAACAA
Source organism: Colocasia esculenta (assembly GCA_014218235.1). Lineage (NCBI taxonomy): Eukaryota > Viridiplantae > Streptophyta > Magnoliopsida > Alismatales > Araceae > Colocasia > Colocasia esculenta. The sequence continues at coordinate 116,940,263 of CM024758.1, read as the reverse complement.
GTCGGAAAACCGTTAGCACGGAAACCTCGCACGACAATAATTAAATAAAATGTTGGAGAGACTTCAACATTATATATTAATGACCCAATATCATAATTTGGCCAATGGACCACATATGGCCCAAAAATCAAATAAAGCTAGAAAATGCATGGAAATTCGTAACTTTAAATAGCTGAAATTAGAAAGAGGTAATTAGAGTTGAATTGGGAAGAGATCTTGCATTCTTGGCAACCCAATTCATGCTTAACTATGGGGGGAGGTTTCCTAAAGCCTCACACACTCTAATGGAGGAAGAAATCCTCAAATTAGGAAACTAACAAGCCAAAACTGCAACTCTTCTTTCCTAGTTACAATAGGACTCCTAAACACTTTGGTTGCTTAAATACTCTTCACCAAACCCTTGGGGACGAGTTTACATCTTGTTGGGGTCGTGTGGAGGAGTTCTTGGCGGCTGGGGAGCAGGAGATCGTCCACACCAAGCCGTTCTTCTTCCCCTTCTCGTCTGCTGCGACCTGCACAAACCGTCCACTTGAAGTCGACCAAAGGTGAGTCAAACCATAACCAAACCTTGCAAGGCCTATACCCCTGGAAAGAGGGTCAAGTCTACGTTCTAACCCAAGTGGAATGCCCAAATTCCATGCAGTATACACGGAGTATTAAGCGTTTTCCCCCAAGTGGTCTGAACACAGGTTTTATGGACAAATGGGACTTCTTCAACCCAAAAGGTAGGTTTTCTCGGGCCAAACCTTAACATATCCTATACCAATGTGTATATAATCAAGTAAATTTCGTTTCCCACTGGTTTCATCGAATTCCAATGAGTAGATTTTGAATTATAAGCATTTTCCCCAAGTCGCGCACTGTCAGGGCTTTTCCTATTCATTATATGTTGCATGCGATTCAAAACCGAATTAGAGCAAACACACAACATGAAAGTTTTTCTACTAATTGTCATCGTCATGTTTTGTGTTGAACGTTTTATCTAAATATCAATAGTTAGAGAGTTATAAGTGTGTTAAGAGGGTCGTTGCATGATACTACGTTTTCGGGTTGCACTTGGCTTTTACGTTGTGTCGAATTATCATGCATCTCGAGATCGTTTAAAATTATTTAAAAATCGTAGTCTTCATCTATTCATGTTCCCAACAAATCATGATGAGACTTTTGTCCTACAAGCCCTAATTATTTCGGCATCATACCTTGAAAAGTAAATCTTGCATTTGACTGTTCTCAGTCTTCTATACCTCATGTAGACTTGATTAAAGCCTGTCAAAACCATCAGTGTTTTCTAATTCTGATTTACTAGAAGCACCATTGCATGTCTAGGTGGTTTAAAACTGGTTTCGTTATTTTTCATGTATACAATTTGATCTCTATTTTTGAAGCACCATGTGTCAATATAAGGCAGTCCTAGACCGCAATCCAAGAACTGTTTTCTCTATCGGATTCACGCGCAGACCCTATGAACGCGATGGCCCGATAGGCCGCGTTCTGAGGTCTTGTTGCGACAGCTAAACCGTCGCGTTCTGAACGCAACGAGCGCCCCATCGCTATCTCTCTGCCTGTTCTGACTGCCTTGTCGCGTTCTTCACATCCCCTTGTCGCGTTCTGTGCTGACCCCGTCGCGACCCTTACTAGGGTGTGTCGCGTTCTCAGAATTTTGCGTGAAACACCATTTATTTCTTTGCAAAACTTACCGCTATACCCGAGGTCTGTTTAACATGGTGTTTAATGTGTAAATTGCATGTTTTTGGTCTGGTCATTACATGATGGTTATTTAATGGCTTAAAAGTGATTAACCCATTTAAAAACTATAATTACATGAACAGTATTCTAATTATTCTCTTAATGACGTGATCATTCATGAAACTTGTGATTCGCTCTTGTTACTGTTCTAGCTTGATTAAAATGATAATTATTATCTTAAAATCTTGCAAACCCATGTGTAGTTAAATGCATTGTTCATTGCATGTCATCGTGTTAAGTGTTTTCCGCGAGATTGAGATCGATGGATTGTGAATTGACACGCGTACATCACTACACACTTGCACTTCTAGGCAGCCCTTTCTTGGGGATTTGGAAGCTCTCTACCGGTCATTCCGAATCGGTAGACTAGTGACATTTTCTCTAAGACCTCCGTAAGTCTCCTCTGACCATGGATTCCCACATGGCCGACGAGCAGGTTGTACCATTGAAGTACCCAAAAGTTAGTGTGCACTTCCTTTCTCTTCTTGTTCTCGTAAGTGTGATTTACAATCTAGACTAAAACCATTAATGTAAAGATTGAATTAAAGTATAAATCATGTCGTTATGCTGCCGAATTTATCTCTCGACCATTGTTCTCATGAAATCATGTTCAGTTTACTTATTACTTGTTCTCATCATCATCATGAACATGACATTACACATGCTTACTTATTGAAACTCTCATTGGCCATTATTAGTGACTGTGGGTATCTACATTTAAAATTTAAGTGAGATGCTGACCGGGCACGGCGAGTGTCAAAGGGCTCCAGTCTAGCCCCAATGACGGAGAGTCATAAATATACTGTTAACCATGGGGTATAATGATTACTGGCGTTGCATCTGCGCTGGGAGTCATGCGTGTCGTGTTGAATGATAGATACAATAACCACATACACGTGTCCTGGTGTACATTCTTGATGGATCTTTTCTGGTGTACATTAGTGTCTACGTGCCTGATTAGTGTTACATGATCGTGCTCGTGCGTGCTTGCTTGCTTGCGTGATATGGCCATCCTGCATTTATTGCAATTAGTGATATCTTGCGTTCTTGAAAACTATTGACATCAAGTGAAATCTTGCGTGCTTGTACAGAGTGATCTATTGCTAGTTCTATCTTGTCATCTTGTTCTAGATTGTTCTATCATGATCACTCTATCTAACTTGTTCCATGTATCATGTTTTAACGAGTTTTATTCGCACATGCATATCATTACATTCATCGTGCTTACCTAGTTCTAAATTGTTAATCATTATATCATTGCCCGCACATTGAGATATAAATCCTACTGGGCTAGTTTGCTCATCCCCTACTTTTATCCAATCTAGGTGACTATGACATCAAGAGGAAGAGCAAGTCGAGGATGGGAATGCGTCCGAGTGAAGAGCATCCCAACTATGAGTCTAGTTATAGTAGTTTGCTTTGAGTGTTAGACTCATGTAGTAAGAAGTGAGGAATAAATGTACTTTTCCTTTTTATTGAGTCTTAGTCCTGTAATAGTTTCCATTTGGAATACAATGAGTTGAGATTTGAATACAAGATTAGTTGAGTTCAATATTAGGGCCCTATTATGATGATGTATGGTGTTATACATTTAGTGCGTGCTAGCTAGAGGCTTATTTTCCGACTGTTCACATCTCGAGATATCGACTCAAATTATATTCCGCATCATTAATATCCGCTGTGAAATTCTCGGTACGTGACATGAAATGAAATATTTAGCATATTTTGGCCTTATAAATTAATGTTTACATAGATCCATGTTGAATTAGATATTTAGAAAATTTTTGTGAGTCATATACATATATCAAGTCACATCATGAAATTATGGCAAATTTCTATTTACCGTGTGAATTATTGAAATTTCTGGAAATAGCACAGTAAGCACGAATTATCTGTTTTAAATTCCAAGTAAAATGCATTGTGCATATTAATATGTCAGAATTCTTAAGTGAAGTTATGACTGCTGAATACAGGTTCTGGAAATGCTAAATACATTTGTAACACTGTGATCCATGGTTAATTGGTTTTCTTGATAAATCTGCTGAATGCTTGTTTTAATTGCTATAATTTAGATATGTTTCTAAAAAATCTGAAATTTTGTATATGCAATGATTAACCTGTGAATAAATAGTGGTAAAAATTTTATACTGTTTGGACAACAGTAAGTATTGTTTGTAAAGTTCACAGAAAAATGACCATGTGAATATGTTTAATGTGATTAGGTGTAACTCAATAAATTTCAGTATGGTTAGATCCTTATTATGATTATTATCAATTAGAACAGTAAGATTAAATCAGTAAATGAGAACTCATGTGTGTATGTAAAATGCATGTGCCCATAAGACACTGCCACCCTAGATTAAATGGAGTTGTACCGTAGTAGTGCCCCTATGGGAAAGCTCAATTATGATAAGTGACACCCGAGGCAACGGGTAGAGAAATCCTGAAGGTGGACAGGTTCCACTGGTAATGGTAGGGAGTGCTTCCCTCGGTTCTGCAGTGACCAAGACTTGATCACTTTGCCTGGTGATTAAGTAGCGAAAGTGAAAGTGTAAATGTTAAAATGATCTTTCTAGTGGTGATTTGGGTTGTGTCTTGGCAATGTATAAAAAATGAATATGTGTAAAATGTGCAAATGATATGTGAATATGGCACAAGGTATGTGCACATGATATGAGAATGTGGCACATGTTATGTGCAAAGTGAAATGATATGTGATTGTAAATGATCAAGTGAAAACCTATATGAAGACCATATGAAATCGTATGTAAATGAAAGTGTTAAAGTGTGCAGATGAGTGCATGTGTGCATGTCATGAGAAAATTGTACAAGTGTAAATGTTAATATTGTTAAATTGATATCCTATTTAGTACCATGTACAAATGTGTGTTATCATACTCATGAATTAGATCATTCCTTGGTGTGCATGTGATATTATGATACTTATCAAATGGTAAAGGTGATATTGTGATAGTACCAAGTGTAAGTGCATGTTTTTTTTTATATCCATGAATTATAACTACTTGATGTACAAATGTGTAGTATTATGTTGTGTAGTTTAATGTGGGCTATATGCAAGTGTCATATAATTGTGATAAATTTTTTTATATAAAAACAGCAAGCTAGATATATTGTAAAGCATTATATTTGTACATGAAGTGAGTTAGAGATCATGTTAAGAGTGCTATCTATCTTGTACATGATTCCATGACTTAATTTGTAGAATTACACAATGATTTGAATAAAATATGAAAGCATGTGTTGATATGTTTGTACTTATGTTAATGATTCCATGTTATTAGTAATCATGTTAGATTTATTGCTTTACATGTATTAGAATAATTGCTTAATACGACTTCATGATAAATTATTTATGATATGGCATGAGCATGTATGACTTTAATTGCTGAAATTTATAGTGATAAATTGTTAAAGAGCATGTGTGATAGATGTATAGTTTGAATGTTAAGTTACTTGCTGAGTCTATTGTGTAGACTCACCCTTGCTAAACATTTCAGGAAATTTAGAAGCCGAGGAGATAGCAAGATTCGTCGAGGAGCGTGGAAATTTATTGAAGACTTGTAATTTATTTTTTTCAATATGTAATTTGAAATTTGAACTTTGGGTATGTAATTGGAACTGGCTACATGTTAATGTTTATTATGTTATGTCTTTTCTTTCTCGAACTATATAGACTGTGGTATGTGGATTAAAGTTGATGGAATAAGAGATGTTTATTAAATCTCCGTTGTATTATTCATTTCTATTTGTGTATATCTCAGCTCACTTGTATATCGTTGGGGTTTTCTCCCCTGTAACGGCTTGCTCTCATCCGATGTGGGTTGGTGTAACCGTACCGGTGGAAGTGGGTCGTTACAATTTAGATAGTCGAGATTGATAGCACTTGAGTGTAACGCCAACACTCTGGTCAATTACCTCCCGCGGCAAATAGCACTATTGGGCGCACCTCCAGGACCAGACTGGGCCCTTTTTATTGCCAAGCATTAGTCATGTTTATTATCTTTAGACAATCGGTCAAATGGCCATAAAGAGTACCAAGAATAGAGAAGAGTAATTGAAGAATAGACGAGGGTATAGAGAGAATGTGAATAGATGAGCGAATAGAGTACAGATGAGCACTATAGGTTAATGCACATGAAACAACATTTAAACAAGCGATAGATACAGTTGCACAACACACATGATTGGTGCTAGCAGTCAGGTAGAATTCACTTAACTATCCACGGCCATGCTACGAACATAGTCCAGAGGTCTGGTGTGATAAAGGTAAGAGAGAAATTTAAGGCTGTTTGGATCATGTCGATCCTTAGGGGTGTTATAGGTATTGATGGTACAACCAACTTGGTCTCCATGAGGGAATCCACAGAGTACGGAGATTTACAGAGGTCTTAACAAAAGGTTCCTAGTCTATCAGAACGGAATGTCCAACAGAGAGGTTTCAACTTGTCAAGAGAGAGTGTGTAGGAAACAAGTTTGCTCGATGTCCTAGAGGAATTCTAGAACAGTGGAGCGGCGGTGTCACGCCCCAACGCGGAATATCGGAGCGCGAAGGCAGTTGCAATAAAAGGTATAGAGCAATACTAGACATCAAACCATTGCACATTGAATAATACTAAATCAAATCTTTCTCATTAATAACTTTTCAAAAGTCTAGTTACAACCACTAATATCAGAGCCAATCTATAAGGCCCAATTACATTTCAATAAAAGGAAATAACTAACTACAACTCTAAGATAACATAATGACTCGAGGGTACTCCTGGCTTCACTCTTGGTCATTCCCTTCCTCGTGAGTGTATGTGTCATCCTCGGTCTCACCTGAGAACACAACATCAAATAACGTAGGGTGAGCGATAACGCCCAGTAGGACTTAAATCTCAGGCTCAAGCAGGCTTTAAATAATTAATGCATTTAATGGCAGAATATCTAAAGACAACAGGTACAAGAGAGTCAAATATAGCAAGAGATAACACAATAGCACGAGAGCGAGTATAGTTTCCAAAGTAGCACAAGTATCGAGTATAACACGAATAGCAGGATGGCCATAGCACAACTAGCACAAGTATAGTAATAGCACGACGAGTATAGCACTTGTTTGTCATTCTAGACATCGAGAGAGTATAGCACGTTTTGTGTTTTTGATTGTCATATAGATAGTCGAGATAGATAGCACTTGAGTGTAATGCCAAACACTCTGATCATTTAACTCCCATGGGCACTAGCACTTTCGGGCGCACATCCCAGGACCAGATCGGGCCCTTTATATATTGCCAGGCATTGGTTATATTGTTATCTTTAGACAATCAGTCAATGGCCAATATAGAGTACCAAGAAGTAGATGAGAGCACTAGATGAATAGACGAGAAAGTAGAGTGAACGTGAATAGACGAGCGAGTAGAGTACAGATGAGAGCTAGGGGACATTGCACGTAATGCGACGAGTAAACAGGCGATAGTAACAGTTGCACAACACGCGCACGTCGTATTGGCAGTCAGGTGGAATTCACGATCTTTCCGCTGGCCATGTTATGCACAAGTCCAGAGGTTCGACGTGATTCAAGGTAAGAGCGAACTTCTAATAGCCGTTTGGATCATATTGATCCCTAAAGGGTATCATAGGTGTTAGGGTACAACCGGCTCGTCGACCATGTGGGAATCCATGATCAGAGGAGACTTACGGAGGCCTTGTGCAAGAGTTCACTAGTCCGGCGAAAGGAATATCCGACAGAGAGTTCACCACAAGCCAAGTAAAGTGTGTATATAAAAACAGGTGCTCGACGTTCTAGAGGAATTCTAGAACAGTGGAGCGTCGATATCGGTACATAAACAACGCGAGAAATAAATACAAGTCCTTTTAAAATAGGGCAATTAATGTACTTTATTTTAATAAATTACCAAATACATTATGAGATATTTTCTGCAAGGTTTCAGCCATATATGGATGGTTCATGTGTGTGCAAGTGCAAGAGAAATCATAGATAGAAATAAGTCGTGAAGATGTATTAAAAATTATTCAATATTGCTCCATTTTTAGGCAAGGTTTTTACTGGGGGTATAACTGTAAAAAGGCGTAAGGATTATTTAGAAAGTGACAGAAATATTTTTATGGGTTTTTCACAAAAATTCCTGTGAAGGCGACATAGGGTTGTAAGGATCGCGACAGGTGCCAGGCAGAAAGCGACAGGGTCTTGTACGGGTCGCGACATGGCTTGCAGATCGGGTTCTGAGAACGCGACGGCTCACCTGTCGCCTTCTTGATTGCGACAGGTAGGCTGTCGCAATAGGAGCCCAGAAAATGACATATCGAGGCGTCGCCTTCTGGTTGTCTGCGCCTGACTCTGACAGGAGTCAGACCAGACATTGGATTGCGGACCAGGGATATCAATTTTTGATACAGGGTCGTTCAGAAAATCATAACTAAATATATATGCGATGAAAAATCATGAAATCAGTGGCAAATGAAACTAGACATGCGAGAGTACTTCCAGTAAATAGGGATTCGAGAGAGAGCATGGTTTGAACATGGTTTGAGAACGAACAAGAACGAGTAACATAGAACATGACACAGGGAGCAAGATGGATCTAAATCGAGTAACATGCTCAACAAAAATTAGGGCTTTTGGGGTCAAAAGATCCCTAACAAGATCAAGTATTTACAATAAAAATTTCATAGCATGGGATCAAGTATACAAGGAGATATGGATTTAACATGATGTCTCGGGGTATCATGTTTGCAGAACTTCAGAAATTAAGAACAAAAGATAGGATGGATGGAAAAATATGAAACTTGGGAGTTTCGTTCAAGAGGGTAGGAAGAACCTACAGAAAAAATTCATGGTTTATGCTTGTGAGAATGCCTACCTTTGACTCGATTTGTCTTCTAGGGCTAGAACTTGAAGAACAAGGGAAGAAGCTTCAAGCTCTTCTTCTCTCCACGAAATCCTCTCCTCCTTAGCCTCCTCTCCACGTCCAGCAACTCTTGGCAACGAGCTAGGGTTGCCCAAGAGAGTTTAAGAGGTGTATTTATGCAAGTATGTATTTCTATTCTACTACTACTCTAATTCCTCTTAAATTACAAAATTTCCTTACTCCCACCTTCCTTACTTGCTTTCCAATCTCTATTTAGACTTGGAAAAGATCCAAATTCGTGCTAACCCATATGGGGTAGGTTTAGGAATCCAATTCCAACTCTAACTTCCTATTTAATGCATTAGATACCCCTTTTCTATTTAGGTAATAATTTAGTTACGAATTTTAGGGTATTTTTCTATTATTCTCCCTTTGTAAATTCATATTTTTGACCCAATAAATTCTAGAAGATCCATTAAGCAAAGCCCATTACTCTTTTCCATTTAATGGGTTTTATTTAATGCTCTATTTAAATATCTATTTAGCTAGGTTTTAATTCTTTATTTAAATTTTTATTTTTCACAAAAATTCAGGTTGCTACAGGCGGTAACGGTATTCCAAAACGATCGTGAGAAACGAAGACAGTTCCATTATTAACATGAGGTAATGATATACGATTATTGAAGTAAATTACCAGATATATTATTGATGTATTTTCTACATGGTCTCATGGCAAAGTCAAACGTTTGGTGTATGCATGTGAGAGAAGAGAACATATGATAGTCGTGATCATGTCTTTTAATTAAGAAAACATGTGAATAATATTGAAAGTTTATTAACATGGTTGTGTTGTTTGTCACAGATCATTTACAGGTGTTTAATCATGATTACATAGCATGGATAGCAAAGGTAAACCGAAAACTAAGTTGCTGGAAAGAAAACAGTAAATCGCGACGGGTCTAACCGTCGCGTTTAAGATGATTGATTACTAACAGAAATGCGATGTCATGGTCTGACGCATTCATGACAATCAGTATAAGATGACATAGAAATGCGACGTACAGGTCCGACGCGTTCATGCAACTTACTTAAATTCGAAATAGACACAAATCTTAAAGGCGGGAATAGCACTAAATAGCGACGGTTATGGTCGTCGCGTATCAGACAGACAATGACAACGAGATGGCACATAGTTTGATGCAACGAATCCTGTCAGAACCTAACTAAAATGTGACGGACTAGATGGTCACCTTTAAGGTAATCGCGATGGTCTTGTCTGTCGTGATACCAGTCAAAGAAACGCGATGTCTGAAGTGGTCGCGATTTATAGCTCAAATCGAAAACTGTGAAAACGATGCAGTCTTACATGCATGGCTTATAATTCAAAATCTAGGGCTCTTGGGACAAAACTATGAACATGAAAGTTGTAGAGGATGGTGAATAGAAGAGAACTATACTTTTAGATTGAATCAATTTAGCCTCGATATGCGTAAAACATGAGATAAACACTAAAAGCTATAAACTTACATGATGTTTGGAAACGCTTAATACTTGAAGTATACTTTATGAAATTTAGGCAAATCAAGTGCAATAGAAACTAGACATGATGATCTTTAAGATGATGTAAGAGTTGTTTATCTTTAGCCCGAGAACACCTACCTTTTGATCGATGTAACCTCATATAGTTTTTGGACACAAAGTGCAGACTTGTAGAGCTTCTAGCAGCCTTCTCCCCTTGGTTCCCTCCTCCTATGGCCTCTCCTCCACGTCCAAGCAATCTCAGCAAATCAATAGGGTCGGCCATGAAGGGTTTGCGGGTGTATTTAAGTATCTAGCATTGTTAAATCTTAATACAACTCTAACTTCCTTTAAACTCCAAATTTCCTTGTTTTCTCCAACCTTTCTAGCATTAATCCTCCTAATTGGGTTAGGTTGGGACTCCAATTTCATAGCTAACCAGTTAGGGTAGGGTTAGGACTTAGGAGTCCAATTTAGATGTGTATGAGTTATATTAATGATTCACTTACCCTTTTTAAATTAAGAAACAATAGAGTTACGAATTTTAGGGTATTTTCTTTTATTCCTTCTTTTAAAACTCCTACTTTGGCCCAATAATTTTTATATGAACCATTTAATAAAGCTCATGACTTATTTTTACTTATTGGGTTTTAATTAAATCATATTTCTTTAATATTTCTATTTATTTATTATTTGGAAAATAGCAGGTTACTACAACCATGCTGCTTCAAGAGGCCATGCTATAGGGAACACCCTCCACATCATGTTCGTACTTGCCACCACGTCTCGCATGGACCAATGGGGAAGTTGGCACTTATTTAAACCCTAGTGCACCATCCGATAGAGATAAGCTACACCAAGCTCACTTACTAGTGGAAAGCGATCTTGGGTCACCTCTTCCCCTCTCCGTGTTGCTTTCTTAGCCCACCTTATTTGATTAGGCATCGGAAGGCTTTGCCAAAGGAACCCACCCATAAGGAGCCTTGATTGCTAGTCTCCTTTTTACAGATCTAACCTTGGTGCGCTCACAACTTCCATCCCATTGTCCCCAGACAATTCCACTGTCTATGTCAAGACTTGAGATCGGCCCTCTTCAAAACTAAATAAATATAAAACTTAGTTATAGATTATGGCAAGTTTATATCTATATTTATATTAGACGAGGTAAATTTTGAGAAGGCAACTAAGTATCTGTGAAAGATTGGACAAAAGAAAGGTCTTATACGATGTAATATATCATGATGGGTAGGGGGAGGAAGAGTTTAGGAAAGAAAGAGGATGAGAGAGGGTGCCGAGGAGACAAATAAGGAAAGGGAAAGAAAGGGAGAGGAAGAGGATAGGGCTGCAAATGGATCCAACCTATATCCACTTTGAATCCATATCCAGATCTCCAGATATTTATCCATGTACAGTATTCGACGGATCTTAAATGAATATCATTCAATAAACATAGGGGTTCTTGAATCATCTAATCCACTTTGTTTAAAACTCCACTTCGTTTAAATTGTTGGATCTTAGATCTAAGGGTTGTGTTTGTTTTGATCTAAGGGCTGGGTTTGTTTTGTAATTCTTTAATGTCTTGATAGTTGATGTATGCATATTTTGATAATGAATTATTTTAATATTTAATTTATGATTTTTACTAATTTTTACCTTCATGTTATACTAAAATTGTAAGACCCCGGATTTTTTTTTATTCTCTTTATATATATGTATGTATATGAATGGTGTGTTGGGTGTTCGGTTGTTGTGTGCTTCGCATGCGTAGTTCATTGTGCCTACTTTAAGTTTTATCCTTCTTTTGAATATGAGCATGTGCGAATATCTATATATATATACATAGGTGTATATGATAATTAATGTAGAAGTGAACAATTAGCTAATTAGAGGTGTATTATGAATACCAAGAATCTCTGACTTAGGATACTTGAATAATACTATGCGTGTGTTATCTAAATATTGAAGAATATCCTATACTACCTATTTCATGGAATTTTGTATGGGAGTGTATGAAGTACATATGTGTATGTACGTATGTATGTTATCTTGTGCGTGTGACAATTGTATACCTAATTCTACATGCATAACACCTTGGTGTATTTGTGTATGCATGTGTATGATTAGTTGTAAGCGTTGCTCATTTGCATGGTTTAGCTAATGTGAATATTGTACTACGTACATTGCATATGCATAAAGAGTTCAAGCATGGTAGGTATAATTAGTGGTTTATATTGAAATTCTATACTCCTCAAGAATAACATGCATGTATTTTTATGATATTAGGTGAGAATAGCCAATTGGCTAAATTATACATGTAGTACATATTAAGGAATCCTATGCATGTAGTACTTAAGCAATGTTAGGTAAAGTTGTGTAAGTTAATCTAATTACCGGTGCGCATGTTGTACCCATCTATTCCAAGCATAATGTACATAAGTATGCTACACCCTTGTGTGTATACTATATATATGTCAAATCAAGTGTGTGTGTGCAAGGACTATTTTATCGAATAGATTATTCCTAGTTAACCTAACTCATATCACCTCCTAATGATTTGCGAAGCCCTCATAATTCTTGTCATTTACTTTGCCGGGTGTTGAGTCACACTTATGTAAACATCATGTACGCATAGGTAGATATCTACGTACATCTATCTTAGTGTATTATGTATGCTTGTGTATGCCTAGGTATGAATGATATTGATTGCCTGGTATGGTAATGTACATGTTACACCTTATACGTTGTATGTGTATATATAGAGTAAGCATGGTTTCTGCATGTTTTAAGTCTGGCCGAAGGGCCAATCAGCGTCAATGTGTTTATATTAAATATAAATAAGGTATGTATTGCCTGGTGATAGTATGGATATAATACCATATACATATTGCATGTATATAAGCTTGGTATGCGTGGTTTTCTGCATAATTTAGGGTTCTGGCCGAAGGCACCTTGGCGTCAACCCTAGGCCGTTTATCAGGTGTCAGCGTCCAGACATGGACGCCAATACTAACTCCGGCGTCCAGCGATATGGACGCCAACTTCTCTGACCTGCATGCGTTGCAGAGCCAGAAAATCCGGGAGCAAGGTATGGCCTCCATTGGGGGGATGTCCCCCAACGGCTCTCAGCTTGTCAAATCGGTATGGTGAGTGGGTGAGGGGCTCTCCTTATGGTCTAACCCGAAATTGGTCTCTCCCACTTCTCACTTCACTCTTGCAAGAGGAGAGAGAGGAAGAAAAACCCTAGAGAAAGTCTGTGAGAAAAACCCCATTTAGCACCCTCAAATCCGACCCTTGAGACCTTGATCCGGCGTCCCCCTGCTGCAAGGAGGTTGCTGGACCAACGAGGAAGGCTTCCCCGACATCCCCTCGGCGTGGAGATCATCCAGGAGCCCGGAGGAGAGATCGTTTGGAGGCGTTTCTGCAACTTCTGGAACTGCCCAAGGAGGTCTTCACCGAGCCCTAGATCCCTTGGAGGAATTCTAGAAGGCAAGTGACCTATCTATGGGTCCCCGTATGAGTCTAGGTGGGTTTTGATATTTTTATGGAATTTTCCTCGAGTCCTAGACCCTCCATTTCACCCAAGATTTAGAGCTCGGGTCTGTGTTTCTGCATAGACCTGAGTAGACGGCAGGGTCCCTGGACGCCCAGTTCATCCTTGGTGTCCATCGATCATGCCGCTGACCCTGAGTCAGCAGCCAGAGACCGCCGTCTAGTTCTTCTGGACAGAACAGTGAGCTGTTCTGTCCCTCTTATACATTAAATTGGTATGTTTTATGCGATGAGGATATATTGTACACCTTATACTCTATGTATATTGTGCATTGTGGTTGTGGATGAATGTGGGTTGTGTTGGTGAATGTGGGATAATGATATCTTGTAAACATGTGAGCATGACTTGTAGACAATCTTGTAAAATTCATGATTTATGATTAGGGTTGTGTGAATGCCTTGGTTTCGGTTGATCATGAAGAATAGTGGGTCAGCATATGTGTTTGCAAAATTTAGTAGTTTATCCATGCTTGAGAAATTGTAAATAAGTTCGGTTCGGTAAAATAAAAAACATGCAAAAATGGTTTGTGGTAATTGATTTATAGATGTATGAATAGGGTGATGTTGTATTCTAAAATCATGCATATATAGTAGTCTCTGTGCAAAACAGTAAGTGGATAAATTGCAAAATGTGTTAGACCCATGTTAGCTTAAGTTGTGAATAATATGCTAATTAGGTGTTTGATTTTCTGTAAATCCTATTTAGCTCCGAAAAATCTGAAAATTGAGGGTATGATTTTGAACCCGAAAACAGCATGTGGTTAAAATTTCAGGTCAATTGGAACAGTAAATAAAAAGTTATGTGTTTTCATGTGAAATGTGATAATTCGTGCATATAATTGTAATGTGGTTTGTTATGGTCTAAAACCAACATGATTAGTGTGGTTACTGTATGTTAAACTCTTGAAATTTTGTAGTACCATGTTAAGGAAAAACAGAAATGTTCATGTGAGTGAGAAAGTGAATGAAATGAGAAGAGTTATGTGTAAAACATGTGTAAAACGGTAATGTGTAAAAGTGTAAAAGTTGTGCCTATGTGACACTGCTACCCTAGAGGCATCGGGAGCCGTATATAGAAAAGTCCCTATAGAAGGCTCCATGTGATATAAGTTTGTCCCAAAGGCATTGGGAAAACCCCGGAGGTGGACAAATACCACTGGATAGGGTGGAGAGGGCTTCTCCCGGTCTGCGCAGTTACCAAGATTCACCATGTATTGCCTAGGTGGTGAGTATGTGTATGAGTTGTGTAAGTGTTGTGTCATGTGTTGTGTTATGAGTTGTGTTGAGAGCTGTGCTAAGGAATGAGCACGAGCTATGAGATATTGTTAGTGTCCTCTACTGGTGGTTAGGACTATGTGTCATGGCAAATTGTTTAAGTAATGAAAAATGAGTAAAATGTGAAATATGTGAATATGGCACGTGGTAAGTGCCCAAGATGCACGTGGTAAGTGCAACCGATGTGATATGTGATAAGTGAAAGTGAAAGAGAAAATGATGTGGAAATGAGTAAATTGTATAAGTGTGAACATGTGTACGTGTCAAATGTGTAAAAGTGAACAACGTGAATGAGTAGGTATGAAATCATGTGAAACCGAGAATGTGAGAATGTGTTATTGGAAACCATGTGAAATCAGTAAACTCATGTTGTCATTATCATGTTTATGTGTGCATGAATGCCTAGAATCTATGTTAGGGATAATTAGTGAAAATGAGTGCAAGATAGCTTGATTACTTGTTCACATGATGTGCTTTATGTATTATTGTAGCTCTCATGTGTAGATTTACAGTCATTGAATCATATGAAATCAGCAATCTAAAGCATGTGAAA
This sequence comes from Colocasia esculenta, assembly GCA_014218235.1. NCBI lineage: Eukaryota > Viridiplantae > Streptophyta > Magnoliopsida > Alismatales > Araceae > Colocasia > Colocasia esculenta. Next base: position 116,924,753 of record CM024758.1, on the reverse strand, counting down.
AGGTTCGTGTATGTGTTTAAAACTATGTGAAATCCATGCTAGTTGTGTTCCCTTTCATGTGTGTAAATTGTTCATGTTGATAGCTTTCATGTTTTAGCTCCTTAAAAGACTAAAGTTCCTGAGCAAATGGAATAGAGATCATGTGATAGGTGAATTTCATTTTACAAATCTGAAAGCATGAGTTATGTATAAAATTGTAGAACTTTCATGATAGGTAGAAAACTTGAATTGACTAGCATGCTATGTGTTGTTAATGTAAAAGTGCATGTAAAACCACTAAGACTTGTATGTGTATATCATGAGTAGTGTCGCTTGCTGAGTCTTTGGACTCACTCTTGCTTCGGCGTACAGGTTGACAGGTATCGTGCACTAGAAGGTAGCGTGGCGAGGATCATCATTAGAAGACTATTTTGTGGAGCTGTTACCAGTTGTACTTTTCTTTTGCACAAAAAGGATTATTGTATGGACAATATTTTGGACATTGTAACTCTCTTTATTTTGTATTAATGTGGACATTGTCCTTCTATCTCGCTATTTAGATTATGGAATGTGTGTTGGTGACGGATTAAGAGTTGAGTTGTTTATTTTATTCCGCTGTACTCTATTGCTATCCAGGTACATATCAACCTATCGACCAATGTGGGTAAATGTCCCACTGTGACGACGCCCTTTATACCGATGGGGATTGTTATAATCGTACCGGTATGAAGAGGGTCGTTACAAAAATACTATCTAACTTTATTAGATTATTGTCCTCAAATGTATCCGGTTACTATCCGTATTTGCTCTGTATCAAAAGGATATCTGCATAAAAAGATAGGGGGTAAACGAGCCGATACGTTCGACAAGTAGCTCGAAATTCGGCTCGATAAAGACTCGATTCAACTCGTTTATTTAATTAACGAGTCGAGTTTGAACAACAAAAAAAGCTCGATTCATAAACGAGCCGAGTCTGAACATATATGAGCTCGACTCGATTATGCTCGCGAACAACTCGTTAAGAGCTCGATTAAATGCTCATTAAAAATTTATTTAAATACTCATTAACAATTTGTTTAGGTATTAATTATTAAATAAAATAAATTATTATGTATTTTATAGAAGATATAATTCTTTGTTTACTTTGACACTATGAGATGTAATAGATAAAAATAAAAGTTGGAGGTTGATATAAAAAAGTTAAACATAAAAAGCACCGAAATGTAAGAGATTAAACATAAATGGTATATACATAAATCAACTAATACATGTAAATAAGATATATAGACAAAAAAAAAAGATGTATACATAATATTAGGTCTGTCGAGGGTTCCTAGCACCGCAAGCCATCTTCTTCCTCCCGCCTCCCGACCAGGTGCTCTGTGCGGGCTTGCAGTAGTGAGGGCGCCGGCAGCGGCCGCGCGAGGGCGCCGGCAGCGGCCGTACGAGGGCGCCGGCAGCGGCCGCGCGAGGTCACGAACCCTCCGTCAACGCCGAACAGAGCTCCCGGCGGTGGCGCGATGGCCTTCCAACCTTCTCAACCCCGGCCATTCCAGCTTCTCTCCGGCGGTGGCGGGGCTGCCTTTGAGTTGAAACGGTGCCTCCCCGGCCCTCCCCGACGGTGCCGGATGCCATCCGTGGTGCTCGCGGTGGCATTCTCCGGCCACCAACCCTGCACTGATCGCCCACCCCACCCATCCTTGGCCCCTGCACCAGTTTGGAGTCTGTTCCCAAAGGCCAAAGCCCCTTAATCCCATATCAGAGAAAACAGAAAATTGGTAGTTTGGGTTGCCTACAAAAAGGGACCCTGCGGCCTTTTTCCTTACGCCAATGCCGACTTGGCTCTCCAACTTTGTCTCAAAAAAAGATTATTTTACTTAAAATATTGTTTCACTTACAACGAAGGTGAGTTTCAGACTTGGATTAATGTTGGTCTGTGTTTGAGTTCGATTAAGAGTCATAAATAAGCGGCTCAACGAGTCGAGCTCGAACAGTAAAATAATTAAACGAGCCAAGTTCGAACAGGGTTTGCCGAAACTCGGCGAGTTTCGAGCCGAGTTCGAATTCGTTAAAAAATCCACGAGTCGAGTTCGAGCTGGGTGGTATTCAACCGACTCGGATCGCTTACACCCCTATAAAAAGATCCTCTACATATCTGATATATTTTATAGCAGATACAGTCATCCGGATAACTATCTAGAGCAGATGCAAATCGTGTAATCCCCTCCTTATTTGCTCCATTTAAAGCCCTAAAAGAGGGGGAGCAAAGGAAGAATGGAAGGGGGAGGACGTAAAAGTAAAAGTTTTTGCTTCTATTATATACATATATATTATTATTTTTTTTAGAAAATTAATTGGTTAGGCCAAAGAATTTGATTCTATACTTGTTGATTTGAGTAATTAGATATTTGCTATAAGAGAATGAGAGAGAGAGAGAGAGAGAGTCTACCATTTTGAGATAGTTATATGGGGAAATTAATTAGAAGTCGTTGACTGTAATAGGGAAGTCCTTACTGTAACTTGATTTAACGTATACTATAATCAAAGATAACACTTACTGTAATAAGTTACAGCTCTGTCAGAGACTAGAAAATAAATCAACTATCTGTTAGAGACTCCTAATTAATTTGCCCTAATTATGTTTGGCTAGAGAAGAGAACGAGTCCGAGTAAAACTTTGATGGACTACGCGCAAGGAAGGAAGGAAGGAAGAGGACGAAAACCAAAAAAGTTACTCTTCTTATGTTAGTTAAGAGAAAAGATATATGTTGGTGTTGCTACTCTGCTGATTGTCCAATCTAGGCACAAAAAATTGGGCTCTATAGTTGAGGGCCGAGCAACTGGAAGGGCAGAAAGTTGTCGGGTGTCGGTCGCACAAGCGTCGGATGCCGAGCAACGGACGCCTGACGGAGGGTGTCAAGAGTCGGGCTCCAGACGTCGGCTGTCAGGCATCGGGTGCCGGACGTCGGACGCCAGCCTCCGGGTGCTGGCTGTCGGGTGTCGGACATTGGGCGTCGAAAGTCGGACACCGTACGTCGGACGTCAGGAGCCGGCCGTCGGCATCCAGTGGCCGTCGGGCACTGGGCGCCAGGCGTTAGATGCTGGACGCCAGACGCAGGATGCTGGCAATTGGACACCGGTCGCCGAACGTCGGAAGCTAAGCACTGGGCACCGAGCGCTTGCCACCAGCCGTCGAGTTTTAAGCATCGGACACTAAGAATTATAGTGGAGATTGTAATCACACTCATAAAAATCAAATATGAAAGAGAAATTCAGGAAAATAGTTTACGAAGTCTTATTAAGAATGTCAAAATCTATAATTTTAGGTTAAAAAAAATTATAAATTAACTTTTCAGTGGTACCAAATAAGCTATTGTACGAAGTTTCTCTCGAAAATCTTTTCCAATATGAACTTTTACGTTAAAACAAATGGACGCTTAGTGCATGATCATGGCCGAAAAGTAAGAGACAATAATGTTGTCTTTAAACTAGACATGGCAAAGGCATATGACGGCATGGAATGGGATTTCATTGCTGCTGTCCTTTGTCGATTTGGTTTTAATAATGGTTTCATTGGGTTGATTGAGCCTCTACTTAATAACTGCTGGTTTTTGGTGTTGTTTAATAGTGAGCTTGCAGGTTTATTTAAGTTAACCAATGGATTGTGCCGAGGTGATCCTCTCGCTCCTTTGTTCAAGTCTTGAGTAGGTCTCTCTCCTGGTCCTTGGGGTACGAACAAGGCCGTATTGAGTGGTTTTTTCTGGTCCAAGAAGATGACCTCGCATCCCATCTCTCATTTACTATTTGTGGATGATACTTTTGTTCTGGCTAATGGCTCGGCCTCTTCTATAACAAATATGTTGAATATTATTTGGCAATAAGAAAGTGCATCTGGTCAGCGCGCGGGTGAATGTGCCTAAAAGTTCTTCCTTGTGCATTCTAAATCTTCAACTAGCCTTTTTGCCAAGGTTCACAGATTGACTGGTTTCACTCAACAGTATTTGCCACAAGAGAAACTCTTACTACCCGGGCAAAGCAGTTCTCTTGCCACAAAGATATGTAGGTTTCCCATTGGTGCTAGGGAACTTGATCAAAGAAGGTCCATTTTGCTGGTATCTGTGCTTCCATTTAGAAGCATATCGATGGCTGGACAGGTAAAAGTCTGTCTCAAGGTGGTCGATTGGTGCTTATTAAATATGTTCCATCTTCCATTCCGATGTATTCTTTGTCCTGCACTCCATGCAGGTATTCATAGAGCTCTTGATTGGTCATTTGCTAATTTCTTCTAGGGGTTTTCTAAGGATGATTCGAAGAGGTAGGTCGACTTCTGATGGTGGCTTGGGAGTATCATCCTTGAGGCAAATGGATAGGGTGAAGATGCTTTGGAGGGTACTTCACACATATTCGAAGTGGGCCCAATATTTTAGAGCAAAACATTTGAGAGCTCGGCCTCTGGATAGTGCTGATTTCAAGTCGATCAAGGGCCCATCTAAAAGGGCTTGGTTGCAGGCCAGAGATCTTATTCTACAGCACAGCCGTGTGATAATTGGTGACGGTGAATCAGATTTATGGAATGACATATGGATTGGTGACCGACCATTTGTCCCCTATGGTCCTATACAGTGATTGGGCAACGCCCTTGTGGTCTCAATTTAGCAAATATGGTGTTAAGATTTTAGGCCCGACGACAGGTATATCAGTTTTTAATGTCCTTAATGCTACTGCCACTGCTACCAGGTATGGTGTATATCTTCTTCCCGTCCTTGGCTACGGTTTGTGGGAATTGTGGACTTGCGGACTTCTTTAGTAATGAGTTAGGTTAAAATTAACTTTAACTTAGAACTAAAGTTAGTTCATTTTTAACTCACTTTTACTTTATTTGCAACTGAGTTAACTCATTTGACTATAGTGAGTTAACTTATTTTTCTCAAAATTTTTCTCAAATGTACTTTGGTAAAAAAAAATGAGTTAACTTATATTGAAAAAAAAAAAGTAGTAATTAATGTTGTGTACCGTGAGGGTAAAAAGATAGTTAATTCTGTGGATTAACTCCAACCCACCTCTGGAGGTGGGTTGAAAAATTATGAGTTAACTCACATTTGACCCATTTTTTAATCTAACTCACTTGAGATAACTTTGTAACATTTTCAAATTATTTTTTGAGTTAGTTTTGAGTTAACTCTGAGTTAACTTTAATCTAACCCATTATCAAAAAAGTCGACTCTGAAGACGGATCTATCTCTTCCAACAAATATCATCTAGAAAGGTTGTCTGTCAAGTTAAACAGTTGATGATGGGTGTGCAATTGAAGGAAAAGAATGCTACGTTCAGAAAACATTTGAGTGGACTTTGTCGTGCTCTTGTCTCCACCCACACAAAACAAGTTTAAGCTTGTGAAATGGAGTGTTCCGGCCCCACCTTTTATTAAAGCTCAATACTGATGTGGCGCAGCCCTCAAGTGTCGTCATAGCTCAGGCCAGGTGGAGGGATTTTTAGAGACCACTAAGGTGATTTCCTGCTGGCATTTTCCCACTGTCATGGGCCAAGACCAGAGCTCTCCTCAATGGGCTTCGGTGTTTGACCACATTACTGACGCAACATCTTCTTACTGAATGTGATTCAAAAACACTGGTGGACAATTATCTCCAAAAAGTACCGCTGTCCCTGGACGATATTGGCTTATGTTACAGGCAAATTTGGTCCTGCATCCACGCCGGTTACACATATTTACAGGGAAGCGGAATATGGTTGCTGATAGCCTAGTTGATCTTGCTTGTTTGTCCCATTGTAATCTTTTCTTTGCTAGACAACAGCCTCCTCTTTGTCATGTTCGAGGTGCTGTCAGGTTGGATAAGTTGGGCTTGCCCAGCATCCGGATGTACTAAAACTCCATTTTTATACATAGATCGCCTCCTCTGTCTCTCTACCCCCATTGGAGAGTGCATTCTCCTCTTGGGGAAGATTTTTATATAAAAACTTTTTTATTCAATTTTTATATGATTTAATCACGACGAGACACATCATTTTTTTTGTTCTTCGATGATATGGTCGAAGCCACTACGTTTGTCACGCATAACCCTATGCGCCTGCTTAGCACGCCTCTTTCCACCCCGTTGGATGTTCAACTAAGCCACACACATGGACATGACAAGACACAACATATCTTAGCCCCTCGCCCAACAACCAACTTTATTAACGATATTACAGCTTTTTAAAAGGCAAATTAATTAATAATCCTTGACTATAAATGTCACATCTAGACGCGAAATATCGGGATATAAAGTAGTTAATATAATGCAAGTATAGAGAGATATAAATATCAAACTACTACACAGTTTTAAATAGTATAAAACCAAATATATTTCCTTATTCCTTCCACCGTGTCAGTTACATTTAGGGTTGTCAATGGGTCGGGCCCAGACTAGGCTTAGATGAGCCCGACCCAAGCCCAACTCATCAATATGAAAGCCAAGCCCGACCCAAGCCCGAGCAATGTCGGGCGGGCTGGGTCGGGCCCAATATTTTTACAAAATTGTAAAGCCCGACTAAGGCCCAGCCCGGCCCGAATATTTAAATAAAACTTAAATTAATAATAAAATAATATATTTAATAATATAAAACTTATAATCTCATTCAATTAAGTAGAGTTTTGATGTTCCTTATTTAATTTGTTTGAAAAGAGAGTTCTTAACTTTTAAATAAGTAAAATAACATAATTTTAACTAAGTAAAATTTAAGATTTGAAAAGAAAAAAGGAAAAGAGAACGGGTCAGGCCGGCCCATCGGGCCGAACTCAAAGCCCGAGTTCGGCCCATGGGCCTAGTCGGGCTGGGCTTTTAGGCCCTACTAAAAATTCATGGGCCGAAAAGAGTCTTGCGGCCCGGCCCAAAATCGGGCCAAGCCCGCGGGCCTGTTGGGCCGGCCCGGTCCATTGACAGCCCTAGTTACATTCACTAGCTAGTTCAGAGCCTTAACTATGGGCCCAGAGAACTTCTTCATACTTAAATAAAATTAACTAACTAAACTAAGCTAGACTCTAACAGTCTGAACAACATTGGGGTCACTCTTGATTCTACTCATCCCCATCCTCTTGTGTGTGGTCCTCGTCATCAATATATTCACTTGAAGACAATTCACAATTACACAGGATGAACGATAATGTTCAGTAAGACTTAATATCTCGTAAAATATGCATACTTTAAGTGATTAAAATCTTGGATAGCATGATAACAAGAGAGAACATTCAAGAGAGTCATAGCACATGATAACAAGAGCATAATAGTACTTTTAAAAAAAAAAAGTATAGCACATTTAGCACGTTAAAAGATTGGCCATATCACGAGATAGCACGCCAAGATAGCACACTAGTCAAGATAAAACTTTTGATTGTCTTTAGATTATCGAGATAACTAGCACTTGAGTGTAATGTTAAACACTCTGTCAATTAACTCTCGCGGGCACTAACACTTTTGGGCGCACCTTCTAAGACCAGACCGGGTCCCTTATAATATTGCAGGGCATTAGTCATGTTTATTATATTTAGACAATCAGTCAATAGCCAATAGAGTATCAAGGATAGATGAGAGTAAAGAAAAATAGATGAGAGCATAAAAAAACTTGAATAGATGAGTTTATAAAGAGATCTAAACAGAAACAATAGGTGAAGCACGTAAAACGACAAGTAATATCGACGATAGTTGCATGGCACAGTCGGTACTGGCAGAAAGTTTTGATTCCTTTTCTTCTAGTTGGTGTGTGCATGTGAAGAAGAATCCAAGACAGTGGAATAGATCGTGCACATCTTCCATGGATAGAGCAATTAACATACTTTTAACCTTAATATTACCTGATATTGTTATAGTCTTTACAAGAACTTAAAGACAGACTCAACATGGTATCAAGCAGGACAATTTAGAAATCTGGATTTTAAGGCTAGAGGAAACACTTAGGTTTCGATGTATACGACATGTAACTTATGGAAACAACTAAACAACTCCTAACAGGGTATACTCAAAAGAGATCAAGGTCTTGACAAGAATTTTACGAAGAACAAGAGCAACCAAAAGATCACGGGTACGTGAAATAATAGAACCTGAACATAAAAATCTCACAACTTGAGAGATAAAATCTGGGTCAAACATGGGCATTAGCTACTGGTTGTTGGAAATCTATGAATGAGATTATTTAGGTTTGTGCTTAAGAGATTGTCTACCTTTGGACATTCCTAAGAAAATCTTTTGCACGACGAAGAAGAACGAGGTCTGGGAAGAAAGCTCCGGTTGGGCGATCTCCTCCTTCTCTGGTGCTCTAGGTATTCTTCCACAAGTCCTTTAGCAAGTTGGTAACTCACCCCCAAGGGCTTATGACGAGTATTTATAGATTTATTGTGACGACCCTCATTATACCGGTACGGTTATACCAACCCACGTCGGTATAGAGAGCGTCATCACAGTGGGACATTTACCCAACAATAACACTCAGCTGAGATACACGTGAATATAAGAACAGAGTAGCGGAAGTAAAGAACCACTGTCTTCATTTCATTCATCCTCCACATTTAACATACATGATTCGATAACATTAAGAACTAAAAGTCCACATAATTAACTTGCTGAAAATCAAATACATAATTGTCCACACTTAAACATTTTTCCATGATAATGCTAGTACAATGTTGCAATTACATACTATGAAATCAAATATCACAAAGTACACCGACGATCTAATCTCCACGCTCGGAGTCGGGTCCACTGCCTCCTCCGCAAGTGTGTCGTCACCAACTACACATGTACGCCGAAGTAAGTAATGGGTCTAAAAGACCCAACAAATAACTCTACACATACCATACATATACAGTCATAGCAGGTTTTACATACACATTTGCAAGACACAACATATAGCATGCTTGTGATTGAAATTAACAACCTATCATGGTGATTCTTATTAAACACATGATTCATGCTTTCAGATTTCTAAATCAAAATCTCCTATCACATGCTCTCTAATCATTCCTACACATGAGAGTTCTACTTTCATTAAACCAAAACATGAGAGCAATCTAGCATGACTAGCTTACATACATGAAGAACACATTACTAACATGGTTACTACTCATTCGTACACATACACATAACCATTTCACATGCTTTAAGCTTGCTGTTTGATGTGGTTTAACACTTTACAATCTAACATGTGAAAGCTATGTTCTCATTCAATCCACAACGTGAGGGCATACACACATGGAATGGTTCACACATACGTAAGGATTGTCCCTAGCATGTGTTCTACGCATTGTACACATATAGCACAAAGTCATAACCACATTTATGTTGCTATTCTAACATGATTTCAGATCATCATATCATGGGTTTTCAATTTCACATCCTCACATTTTGGTTTCACATTTTTACACAATTTCTAATTCACATACTTTACTTTTACACATTGCACATTTACACATTCACATTTACACATTGTTCACACTACACAATTGCACATGATCACAATCACATTCACATTTTACACTTTAGTGCCGTGACACATAGTCCAACCACCATAAGAAGGACACATCACATCACATACACATAGACGTCACCTAGGCAATGCAGTGACAACTCTTGGACTGCGCAGACCGGGAGAACAAGTCTCCACCCTAACCAGTGGTACTTGTCCACCTCCAGGATTTCATCCTAATGCCCTTAGGATCACAACACATGAACCTTCTCAGGGGGACTTTTCCCTGATACGGTTCCACTGCCCTCTATGGAAGTAGTGTCACACTTGGCACAATTTACACATTTACCGATTTTTAACTCATATCTTTACACATACACTTGCCTCTCATTCATTTCTCACTCACACAAGGGTTCTATTTTTTTCCTAACATAATTCTACAGTTAACAGGGACTACATGTTCAGAAATTTGCATGAATCAGATCATACACACGTCACATTATTCCCACATTAGCATGCATTTTTTTTTCACATTTCTCGCATGGAAAAATTCATATTTCACTATATAGTGGTCCAAACGACTTGAAAATTTAACCACATGCTGATCTCAGGTTTATGATTCCACATGAAAATTTTCAGATTTTTCTGATTCAAAGTGAAGTTACAGAAAATTTAACATCAATTTCACATTATATTCATAGTGCAAATTAACATGGAGTTGAACATAATCACAAATTTAACAGCTCACTGTCTGCACCCTAGCATGCACAGGGTCACAGAATTTATTCCCAAATTTACCGAGTAACACGCAATTTACTGGAAATTTAACATGACCTACGCATGATTTCTATTTCCCAAAACAGAAATTTCAATAACCATACAAGCATGGGGGAAAATGTCAGAAACTCATAACACAGATAGGATCATACATACATGGTCTAACAAATTTGGGCAACAAAACTTTGCCACGGATCATTAGGATCATGGTGAATATACATTGTCATTCTTTTCGCATACACATTAGATAGACGAATAAACTCACCACCCACAAAATAAATGTTCATTCATTCTCCCATTCATCACATTAGCTAGTATACATAGCATGTAAGAGTTACATTATATCCTCATCGCAAAACACGTCAAAATTAATCAAATAGCCAGGAAGAACAGCTCACTGTTCTGTCCTGGAGAACTTAACGGCGGTCTCTGGCCGTTCCAGGAGTGGACGGCCAGATCGCTGGACGCATACCAGGGATCTCGGTGTCAAGGGCATTGACGCCAAGTTCCTATCTGTGCAGAAACACAGACCGAACTCCAAATGCAAAGGTGAAAGGGGGATCTAGGACACGAGGAAAAATACATAAAAATTGTAAAACCCTACTTGACATCTACATGGACGGAGTGTAAGTGTTACTTGCCTCTGAAAAATACTCCAAAGGGATCTAAAATGGCGGTGAAGCTCTCCTTGGGCAGTCCAAGAAGCCTCCAAAGACACCTTCCTCCGGGTTCTTGACTGATGTAGACACAAGCGAGATCGGGGAAGCCTTCCCTGATGCTCCAGCTATCTCCCAGTCGTTGTAGATGGCCGGATGAAGCTCCAAATTCCCGGATCTAGGCTTGCAAAGTCAGTCCTTCTCACAGAAACTAGGGTTTGTCTTCTTCTCCTTCTCTCCTCTGCAAGGAGAGCCAAGAGAGGGCTGAGGGTTGCAAAAGGGGTTTGTATATAGAGGAGATGAGCTCTCCTCTCACGCAGGTCGGACAAGAAGGCTTTCAGACCATTGGAGACAGCTCCCCAATGGTTGGTAGCTTGTTCCCGGAATTAGGGCTCTGCAACGCATGCAGGTCAGAGAAGTTGCATCCACATCGCTGGACGCTGGGGTTAGTGTTGGCGTCCATATGGTTGACGCCGACACAACATCGACGTCTATTGATATTGACGCCAAGCTGGCCTTCGGCCAGAACTCTAAAACATGCAGAAACCATGCACATCTTATACCTATATATGTGCCATATGTATACGTATCATGTACACACTACCATCATACCATTCATACATTATTTACAAGTAATTATACACATGCATACATAATTATACAACTAGTACTTACGTAGATATTTACATACGTACATACACAACATGAATTATTTACATGCAATACAATAATGCAACAAATTCGAGGGCCTTACACCCTCTCCCCCTAAAAGAAACTTCGTCCTCGAAGTTAGAACGACGCTACTCAAACAAAGGGATACTTCTTCTTCATCGCATCCTCAAGCTCCCAAGTAGCCTCCTCTCATGAGAAGTTCCGCCAGAGAACTTTCACCAACGAAATACTCTTGTTCCGGAGATGCTGAACCTTCCGGTCAAGAATAGCTATTGGTTGCTCGACATACGACAGATCTGGCTGAATCTCCACTGGCTCATGACTAGTCACATGAGACGGATCTCGGACATACTTCCTGAGCATCGAAACGTGGAAAACGGGATGAACACTAGCCAACGCTGGGGGTAAGGCTAGCTCATACGCCACGCTGCCCAAACGTCTGAGAATCTCATATGGGCCAATGAACCTAGGGCTCAACTTACTATGCCTGCCAAATCTGACGACACCTCGAGTAGGCGATATCTTCAAGAAGACATGATCGCCAACCTCGAACTCCAAATCCTTTCTCCTGTTGTCGGCATACTTCTGCCTATCCTGTGCCGCAACAAGCCTCTTTCTGATAACTGGATCTTATCCGAAGTTCCTGAACTAACTTCGGTCCGATCAACTGCCTATCACCAGTCTCCTCCCAACATAAAGGAGATCTGCAGGGCCTACCATACAACGCCTCGAATGGAGCCATACCAATACTGCATGAAAGTTGTTGTTGTATGCGAACTCCACAAGAGGTAAATGGCGCTCCCAATCATCCTTCCAATCCAGAACACACGCCCTCAACATATCCTCGAGCGTCTGGATAGTCCTCTCGGACTGTCCATCAGTCTGGGGATGAAACGCCGAACTGAGCTTCAGCTCTGATCCTAAAGCATCCTGAAGACCCTTCCACAACCTCGAAGTGAATCTCGGATCTCGATCCGAAATGATCGACTTCGGCACACCATGCAATCTATGATACCGCTAACATACAATCTAGCTAAACTCTCTACTGACTGCTTCTTCTTCATAGGTAAGAAATGAGCATCTTCGAGAATCTATCTACAACTACCCAAATCGAGTCATTGCCCCTTCTAGATCGAGGCAAACCCGAAACAAAGTCCATAGTGACAGCTTCCCACTTCCACACTGGGATGTCCATCCTTTGCATAAGGCCGGATGGTCGCTGCCGCTCAGCCTTCACTTGCTGGCATACTAACACCGGGATACATAATCCGCTACATCCCTCTTCATGCCAGACCACCAAAAGGATCTCTTCAAATCCTGGTACATCTTAGTGTTACCTGGATGAATAGAGAATGCGATCTATGAGCCTCCGCTAACACATGCTCAAGGACATCTACTAAATCAGGGACACAAACACGGTGCTGAAATCTACACACCGTCCTCATCACGAGCAATGTCTGCCTTGCCCACTAACTCTAAGAGTCTAGGGTCGGCATTCTGTTGCTCGATCACCTCATCCAAAACCGAGGACCTAAGAGATAACTGAGCTACAAAAGCCTGGCATAGCGATGGCTCTAACTCAGTCAACGCGCAAGCCGCATCCTCCAACATCTTCCATCTTGCTGGAGAATGGCCTCTTCTACTCAGAGCATCTACTACGACATTCGCCTTTCCAGGGTGATACTGAAGGTTGAAGTCATAGTCCTTCAAGAACTCAATCCATCTTCTCTGCCTCAGTTTAATTCCTTTGGGAGAAAAGATACTTCAAGCTCTTGTGGTCGGTAAACACCTCAAATTTGACACCATAAAGATAGTGCCTCCAGATCTTTAGTGCATGAACCACTGCTGCGAGCTCCAAGTCATGAGTCGGATAGTTCTTCTCATGCTCCTTCAACTGACGAGAAGCATAAGCCACTACCCTTCCTGCTGCATTAGCACAGCCTAAACCAATCCGAGACGCATCTATGTAGATAGCAAAACCCTACACCCGCTCGGTAAGACTAACACCGGGGCTGTCATGAGCTTAGTCTTCAGCAATTGAAAACTACTCTCACACTTCTCGGACCAAACAAACTTCACTCCCTTTCTGGTAAGCTGAGTCAAAGGGGCGACGATGGATGAAAATCCCTCAATAAATCGCCGATAGTAACCAGCTAAACCAATAAAACTACGAATCTCCGAAGGGGTCTTGGGAATTCCCAATCCATAACTGCCTGGACCTTTGCTGGATCAATTGCAATACCAGCACCGGAGATGACATTCCCGAGGAAATGAACCTCGCGCAACCAGAAATCGCACTTGCTGAACTTAGCGTACAGCTTGTGCTCACGAAGAACCTCTAACACTACCCTCAAATGCTGACGGTGTGTGGCCTCGTCCGAGAGTAGACCAGCACATCATCAATAAACACTATGACAAAGCTATCTAAATAAGGCCTAAACACCTGTTCATGAGATCCATGAACGCTGCAGGGCATGGTCAATCCGAAAGGAAGGACCAAAAACTCATAATGTCCATAACGGGTTCTAAATGCCGTCTTGGACACATCCTCACTTCGAATCCTCAACTGATGATAACCAGATCGCAGGTCAATCTTAGAAAAGACTGATGCCTCTCGCAACTGGTCAAACAAATCATCAATACGAGGTAAGGGATACCTGTTCTTCACAGTCACTTGGTTCAACTTCTGTGTCAATGCATAACCTAAGTGACCCGTCTTTCTTCTTGACGAATAATACAGGTGCGCCCCAAGGGGAAACACTAGGGCAAATAAATCCCTTATCAAGCAACTCTTGCAACTACTGCCTCCTCAACTGGCTAACTCCGCAGGTGCCATCCGATATGGAGCCTTCGAGATAGGAGAGGTGCCGGAAGCAACTCTATGGTAAACTCTATCTCTCTATCCGGTGACAATCCAGTAAGTCATTAGGAAAGACATCTGGAAAATTCTGCACTACCTCAATCTCTGCAAGAGTAGGTGACTCATCAGCCTCTGGCACTAGTACCACGCTGGCAAGAAAGCGTCACAACCCTTGTTTACCATGCGCATCGCCTTCATGGCAGAGATGACTAACTTTCCCACCAAGTTCCTTGGCAAGGGATGAGAGAACTCGTCCTCACCAGGAATGCGGAAAACATCCTCTTCCGACGACAATCCACTAACGCATAGTGCTTCTCTAGCCATCCAGACCAAGAATAGCATCATAGTCCTTCATCTTTAGCAAAAGAAACACCCATCTAGGATTCTATCCTCAATGCACACAGGTAACGACGGAATGCACTTCCTAGTCGATACCGTACCCGCAGGGGTGTGCACAGACAAAGGACCTCTAAATCCTCAGACTCTACACCTGATCTAGGGCTAACTCCTAGCGAACCGCTCAGAAATGAACGAGTGAGTAGCACCCGTATCAAACAAAACCCGAGCATGCACACCTAGAAGTAAAACCGTACCTTCGGTGACATGCTCCGCCTGCTCGGCGTCCTCGCGTGCAAAAGCAAACACTCGAGCTGGGATCGAGGCCTTCCTGGTCTTCCTGTAGCTGGCGCTGCTGCCGCTACCGCTGCTGGGGCTGGCTCTCCGCGCTGGACTCCCTGCTGAAGTCTTGGGCAATCTTGATCTTGTGGTCGCTGCTTCCGCACTTCAAGCACTTTCCTGTAATCATCCAACATTCGGTACCACCATGTGTCTTCCCACAGTGGGGACACTCTTTCTTCACACCAGGGAACGTACAGAGGGTACCTGAGAACTGTCGACTGCCACTGATCGCTGCTGCGTCGGGTACACCGCTTTCTTCTTGTCCTGCCGTTGGAATGTCGCTGTTGGTCTCTTCTGCGAAGCCTTCTTCTCTTCAAGGTATTGCTCCATCTCTCCCTCCTGCCTACAAGCAGCACTAAGGGCCTCGTCCAACGTGCGGTGGTCAAATGCCACGAGTCTCGTCTGCAGTGATGGCTTGAGTCCCATCATGAACTTCTTTGTCTTCCTGCGCTCATCTGCCACGATATGAGGTGCATACTTAGAGAGTTCAGAAAATCTTGCCTCATACTCTAGCACAGTCATGGAGCCTTGAGCCAAAGACAGGAATTCTTGCTCCATCCGATCTTGAACATGCTCGGGGACGAACTTGGTCCGAAAGAGCCCCACGAACTCGTCCCAAGCAACATCAATAGCTCCATCCTCAAACCGGGTACGCAGCAATGAAGCCCACCATACATCAGCTCTTTCCTGCAGTACACCGCTCATAAGCACCATCTAAACAAATCTAACTTAACAAAACATACAAGCATATAACTAAAACATACCTGTAGCATGTAGGTGGCTAATGTAACCTTATCCTCATCTGCACACCTGATGGCTCAAGATCTTTTCTATCTCCCTCATCCAGCTTTCAGCCAACAATGGGTCGCTCTCCCCCTTAAAAGAGGGTGGTAGCATCCTCTTGAATCTTTCCATGGTAGAAGGTCCACCATGGTCCTGAGCTAGTACTTGAGCCTGCTACAGTACAAGCAAGCAATACACACTCAACATAATATCGCATAATTAAATAAAACAGACTATTAATCATTTATTAGTCTAACCTGAGCCTCCAACTGAGCCTGGAGTGCTGCCTGGGTATGAGCCTGCGTCTGCATGGCTGGCACCAGACCTTGCATGAATACTCCATAATCCACAGGTGGCGATGGGGGAAGTACAGGACCTTGCGGTGTCGGGGCCTGCTGCTCCGCCCGCTCGTCACGTCTCGGCTCGTCCTCACGAGCCGGCGCTCCGCCACGCCTACCTCTCGAAGCCATGGCTGTAATAAATTTCAGCCACCATTAGCTAGGTTACTAAGTTTTCTAACCATTTTCTATCTACTTTTCATTCATTATTAATCAATTCTACACATGTGGACATTCCTATGTAGACTTAGCATGTAATGGGGATGATGACTTATGTATATTCATGTGCAATCTCAACCGGTTGGCTCTGATACCAATATCTGTGACGACCCTCATTATACCAGTACGATTATACCAACCACATCGGTATAGCGAGCGTCATCACAGTGGGACATTTACCCAACATAACATTCAGCTGAGATACATGTGAATATAAGAACAGAGTAGTGGAAGTAAAAGAACCCTTGTCTTCATTTCATTCATCCTCCACATTTAACATACATGATTTGATAACATTAAGAACTAAAAGTCCACATAATTAACTTGCTGAAAATCAAATACATAATTGTCCACACTTAAACATTTTTCCATGATAATGCTAGTACAATGTTGCAATTACATACTATGAAATCAAATATCACAAAGTACACCGACGATCTAATCTCCATGCTCGGAGTCGGTCTCCACTGCCTCCTCCGCAAGTGTGTCGTCACCAACTACACATGTACGCCGAAGCAAGTAATGAGTCTAAAAGACCCAGCAAATAACTCTACACATACATACATGTACACGTCATAGCAGGTTTTACATACACTTTGCCAGACACAACATATAGCATGCTTGTGATTGAAATTACAACCTATCAAGGTGATTCTACTTATTAAACACATGATTTATGCTTTCAGATTTCTAAATCAAAATCTCCTATCACATGCTCTCTAATCATTCCAACACATGAGAGTTCTACTTTCATTTAAACTAAAAAACATGAGAGCAATCTAGCATGACTAGCTTACATACATGAAAGAACACATTACTAACATGGTTACTACTCATTTGTACACATACACATAACCATTTCACATGCTTTAAGCTTGCTGTTTTGATGTGGTTTAACACTTTACAATCTAACATGTGAAGCTATGTTCTCATTCAACCCCAACGTGAGGGCATACACACATGGAATGGTTCACACATACGTAAGGATTGTCCCTAGCATGGGTTCTACGCATTGTACACATATAGAACAAAGTCATAACCACATTTATGTTGTTATTCTAACATGATTTCAGATCATCATATCATGGGTTTTCAATTTCACATCCTCACATTTTGGTTTCACATTTTTACACAATTTCTAATTCACATACTTCACTTTTTCACATTGCACATTTACACATTCACATTACACATTCACATTTACACATTGTTCACACTACACATTTGCACATGATCACAATCACATCACATTTTACACTTTAGTGCCATGACACATAGTCCAAACCACCATAAGAAGGACACATCACATCACATACAAATTGTGACGGATCGCCTCGGTCAAGCCCGTTAACCGATAATGTACTTCATCCGAGTCCGCCTCCCGCGAACGGGCCGAAGCCTCGCAAGGGATACCAAACCACAGTCCGTGTAAACATAAAGGAACACACCACATTTCATATATTTCACAAGTTTACATAGCCAAATTTCCACAAAAACTAAAAAAGAAGTACAAGAGCCTAGGGCATACCCCAAGGTACAACTGAAGAAAGTAAACAACTACAAAACTACACTGCTGGAGCTACTCTGCTGGAGGTGCTGACCCTGCACCGCTACGACGCGGCCCGGAACTGGACGTCGGACGAGAGACGTCCTCCTCGCTCTCACCTGTGGGGGTAGGGGTGAGCCTCTCTAGTCACTGGCTCAGTAGGGAACTCCCCCAAAACCGAGCGAAACAAACACCGCGAGTACGAATAGTAAACAGCACCAACATTAATATAACAGCTAAGCAGGTAAGTAAAGCTGTAAAAGTACTCACCGCCTGCCGACTACGAGAAACAACAGTAATAATTAAACACAAACCAGAACAGGTGTACAAGCTAAAGTAGAGACAGCCAACACGAGCCACGTGAACTAGTTCGCGACACCAGCACTGACTCGGACAACTAACACAGGTCTACCTCTCAGTCTCGCAGCCCGGACGAAAGGTCCAGCTGCCGCTCCACGTAAAAAGGTCAAGCAACTGTGGAGACCAACTAAACACCACCACCTGCAACCACACGGTCACAGGCCCATGCCTGGCACCTCCAGAGACTCTGGCCTGGGCTCGCTAGAGTGAGGCACTGGAAAAGGACTAGCTGGGGTCCAGTATGTCTACTGGTGTCCGTACCCCCAACTACGAGCGCGCTACAAGTGACTAAAAACAAACTCAAGTGTCACTGTCCCACTGTCGTCTTTCCCTCAGCCGGACGTACAACTCTAACACAAGAGTGAGGGTGTCCAGGTCAGACGACACAGACCTCGATGGTACAGCACAAGTACCGGGACAAAGCCCCGAGCTAACAGCCTGGCTCACAAAGAACCTGGGGCACCCCACTGGAGAGGTAACCACGGTAGGCGTCGTACTACTAGCCACGTACACAGAAACCACGCACGTCACAAACAAACCACGTGAAACCTCACGTAAACCACAAGTAACCACTGGTCCACTACACTGAACCCAACTGACTCGCGTACACAACGCACAGTCACCGAAGTAAACAACTAACAGCATACCTTGTATGCTAAACACGTAAACCAAGTGCACTCAGTGCACCTCATGCGTCAACACACATGCATTATCGATAATTATTGTACTTAGTCATTTCTGCTCATATAGAAGTAGGCGGCCACATCGACTGCCGCTTACAGGGAGTCAACGGCAAGGGTTCTGGCCGTTAACTCCTGGCTGAGGATCTTGGCGACAAGCGATCTTGACGCCAAGTTCTTCGGCCATAAACCCTGCAGAAACCCTAATCCGACTCTGCGGCTTTCTAACTGTTCTAACTACACTGAAAAACATGCAAATGCAATTCCTTTAGCATGCTAGAACCCAATACAACCCACAAAACATGCTCTGAACATTAAATAACTCAAACCACCCTTTATCCCGCATGGTGCAACTTGATCCAAACATGCATTATCATGCTGGTTCAAGTAATTATGATGTGTTTTAATGTTCCTACGGAGCTAAACGGGTTCGTCCCCTACCTCAGAACGCGTTAGAATCCCCCGCAATCTCCCGGTTCACGCCGAGCCCTCCGCGAGCTCCCACGGGAATTGCACCACGCCGCGACGTTTCCTCGCGTATTCAGCGATGCCGCGCATTCTATGATCGTCCAACTACTCCTCGGTACCTGTTGGAAGCTTCAAAGACTCGGGGGCAGCAAGCTGGGGCAAGAGGGAATGAGTGAGAGCTGAGAGAACTGCCCTCGGGTGAGCCTATAACCTGCACCATTCTCAGGTTGGCGTCAACCCCCATGCCGCCAACAGCAACAGCCACCCTCTGCATCCACATCTACTGCCGCCAAGTTCATGCAGTAAACGTCCACTAATCTGGACGCCAACAGTTAATGACCACCCCTGGCCGCCAACTTCAACTGAACAGCAGCAGGTCCCGTTCTATTTTCCCTGCGCTGCACCTGGACAAACTACACATCCACACCATGCATTTCACACAACCGACTCACACTGGCCTCACAACGGCCACCACAACCACAACACACACGATCCGCATGGATCCGAAAGGCACGCGACGTTACACAAATAGACGTCACCTAGGCAATGCAGTGACGAATCTTGGACAGCGCAGACCGGGAGAACAAGTCTCCACCCTAACCAGTGGTACTTGTCCACCTCCAGGATTTCATCCTAATGCCCTTAGGATCATAACACAATGAACCTTCTCAGGGGATTTTTCCCTGATATGGTTCCACTGCCCTCTATGGAAGCAGTGTCACACTTGGCACAATTTACACATTTACCGATTTTTAACTCATATCTTTACACATATCACTTGCCTCTCATTCATTTTCTCACTCACACAAGGGCTCTGTTTTTTTTTCCTAACATGATTCTACAATTAACAGGGACTACATGTTCAGAAATTTGCATGAATCAGATCACACACACACGTCACATTATTCCCATATTAGCATGCATTTCTTTTTCACATTTCTCGCATGGAAAATTCATATTTCACTATATAGTTGTCCAAACGACTTGAAAATTTAACCACATGCTGATCTTAGATTTATGATTCCACATGAAAATTTTCATATTTTTCTGACACAAAATGAAGTTACAGAAAATTTAACATCAATTTCACATTATTATTCATAGTGCAAATTAACATGGAGTTGAACATAATCACAAATTTAACAGCTCACTGTCTGCACCCTAGCATGCACAGGGTCACAGAATTTATTCCCAAATTACCGAGCAACACGTAATTTACTGGAAATTTAACATGACCTACGCATGATTTCTATTTCCCAAAACAGAAATTTCAATAACCATACAAGCATGGGGAAAAATGTCAGAAACTCCAGAACACAGACAGGATCATACATACATGGTCTAACAAATTTGGGCAACAAAACTTTGCCACGGATCATTAGGATCATGGTGAATATACATTGCCATTCTTTTCGCATACACATTAGATAGACGAATAAACTCAACCACCCACAAAATAAATGTTCATTCATTCTCCCATTCATAACATTACCTAGTATACATAGCATGTAAGAGTTACATTATATCCTCATCGCAAAACACGTCAAAATAATCAAATATGCAGGAAGAACAGCTCACTGTTCTGTCCTGGAGAACTTAACGGCGATATCTGGCCGTTTCAGGAGTGGACGGCCAGATCGCTGGACGCATACCAGGGATCTCGGCGTCAAGGGCATTGACGCCAAGTTCCGTCTGTGCAGAAACACAGACCGAACTCCAAATGCAAAGGTGAAAGGGGGATCTAGGACACGAGAAAAAATACATAAAAATTGTAAAACCCTACTTGACATCTACATGGATGGAGTGTAAGTGTTACTTGCCTCTGAAAAATACTCCAAAGGGATCTAAAATGGCGGTGAAGCTCTCCTTGGGCAGTCCCAAGAAGCCTCCAAAGACACCTTCCTCCGGGTTCTTGACTGATGTAGACACCAGAGCGAGATCGGGGAAGCCTTCCCTGATCCGCTAGCTATCTCCTAGTCGTTGTAGATGGCCGAATGAAGCTCCAAATTCCCGGATCTAGGCTTGCAAAGTCAGGTCCTTCTCACAGAAACTAGGGTTTGTCTTCTTCTCCTTCCTCTCCTCTTGCAAGGAGAGCCAAGAGAGGGCTGAGGGTTGCAAAAGGGGTTTGTATATAGAGGAGAGGAGCTCTCCTCTCACGCAGGTCGGACAAGAAGGCTTTCAGACCGTTGGAGACAGCTCCCCAATGGTTGGGGTAGCTTGTTCCCGGAATTCTGGGCTCTGCAACGCATGCAGGTCAGAGAAGTTGGCGACAACATCGCTGGACGCTGGGGTTAGTGTTGGCGTGCATATGGTTGACGCGACACAACATCGACGTCTGATATTGACGCCAAGCTGGCCTTCGTCCAGAACTCTAAAACATGCAGAAACCATGCACATCTTATACCTAGATATGTGCCATAAGTATATGTTATCATGTACACACTACCATCATACCAGTCATACATTATTTACAACTAATTATACACATGCATACATAAGTATACCAACTAGTACTTACGTAGATATTACATACGTACATACACAACATGAATTATTTACATGCAATACAATAATGCAACAAAATTCGAGGGCCTTACATTTATAGTTGTCAAGAGTCCTATCATAACTAGAAAGTGGAGTTGCAGTTTTAACTTGATCTCATCCGTGCTTGGAGGATTCCCGTCCCAATAGGAGTGGGAAACCTTTAAAAACTCTCTCTCGATGGGGATGAATTTGGATTAATATGGAAGTCTATTGATGGTTAAATCTTTGGGTTTGCAGTTGTCTAACTCTTGGTAGGAGTCCTATTAGGTTCCAAAACTTTCATAGGAATCATTTCCATAACAGGTCTTCCTATTTGGTTTAGTTCTAGGGATTAGGTTCGAAATCCACTATTGGATTTAGTCACATTTCTATGGTCCATACTTTTTCTTTTTATGATCAGATATATAGTAACACGTGTTTTATAGTCTGGAAGATAACCGGTAACTTCATCATATACGAAGTCATACACAATTTAGTCGTGGATAGTCGAAGCTAACTTCGTCATATATGAAGCTAACTTTGTCATATCCGAAGTTCACTTCATTTTAGTCTTGTTCAGTCAAAGCTTAACTTCGTCATATATGAAGCTAACTTTGTCATATTCAAAGTCAACTTTGTCATATACGAAGTCTACTTCATTTTGGTCTTAAACAGTCAAAGCTTAACTTTGTCATATACGAAGCTAACTTCATCATATCCGAAGTCCACTTCGTCATATACAAAGTCTACTTCATTTTGGTCTTGATCAGTCGAAGCTTAACTTCGTCATATACGAAGCTAACTTTGTCATATCCGAAGTCCACTTCGTCATATACAAAGTCTACTTTGTTTTGGTGTTGAACAGTCGAAGCTTAATTTCGTCATATACGAAGCTAACTTCATCATATTTGAAGTCCACTTTGTCATATATGAAGTTTGCTTCGTTTTGGTCGTAATCAGTCAAAGATTAACTTTATCATATACGAAGCTAATTTCGTAATATCCAAAGTCCAACTTCGGCTAACAACGTTATATTTGGGCCAGTTGATTTGATACATCGATTACTGTTCAACATCGATTATCCTTTAACATCGATTATTTACTAATACCGATTACCATTAAATATTGATTATTTTTAACATTGATTACCTTGAACATCGATTACCTTGGATATCGATTACCTTGGACATCGATTACTGACCCGCCCATAACGATTATTGATTGTTTATCCATTTCTCTGTCGTTTAGTGTGCATTTAATCAGACCTCTTCACAAATTTATTATTATTATTTATTATTCCTATTATTTAGGTTTAAAAAAATTCAGGTTCTTACACCCTCCCCCACTAAGAGGAATTAATTTGGTCCCCAAATTCATATAATCATAATAGGGAGAGTGACTTAATGAATATATCGGGGTAGTTGCGCCTCATTGTTGATTCAAGTTCCCATGTAGCTTCTTCTACTCCACAGTTATTCCATATATAGAACCTTTACCACAAGGATAGACCTATTCTTGAGATGTTGCAGCTTTCGGTCCAGTATTTTGATTGGCTTTTCTTCATATGTCAGGTACTTATGCAGCACCAAGTCTTCATGGTGTATGATATGGGTAGGATTGTACACGTATTTCCTGATCATAGAGACATAGAATACATTGTGTACGAACGCTAAATGTGGAGGCAACGCTAGTCAGTATGCGACTTTACCAACCCTTGCGAGTACTTCGAAAGGGCCAATGAATCTTGGAGTTAGCTTCGTCTTGACTCCAAACCTTTGTATTCCACGAGTAGGATGATGATCAGATTTTCCCCATGTAATTTAAATGAATTACATATCTATTTTAGTTATTAACAAAACTAAGACAATGTACATCTCTAACATATTTCTATGAGATTTGAGCACAGGAAATCTAACAAAGCAAAACAAGCTAAATGGTAAGTATCTTCATACCAGTAATTTAAAGTTCAAAGCATACACTTTTCTAAGTACTCATCGATTTCTAGTTGTTACAATGATTTTTTAAGATCATAACGATTTCCTCATCCACATCGATTTTTGGTTCTATAACGATTTCATAAGTCATTCCAATTTGTTTTGATTTTTATCTCATAACGATTTCATAAGTATCTTATCGACTTCGAGATCGCAACGATTTGTCTCATAACGATTCGCTAAGAGATCGCAACGAATTGTCTCTCATAACGATTCGCTAAGAGATCGCAACGATTTGCCTCTCATAACGATTCGCTAATAGATCGCAACGATTTGCCTCTCATAACGACTCGCTAAGAGATCGCAACGATTTGCTCTCAGAACTATTCGATAAGTGTGCACATCGATTCCGAGTTCATAACGATTTGGTTTTGCATCGATTGTTAAATGAGAACAACGATTTGTTCTCACAACGATTCTTAAGTGAGAACAACGATTTGCTCTCACAACGATTTCGGTCTCACAACGACTCGTTAAGTCACATAATGATTAGATAAGTTACACAATGACTCAATCACTATAACGATTCATTAAGTTACATAATGACTTGGTCGCCGTAACGATTCGATACATTAAACAATGAATCGTTCACTATATCGACTCGATAAGTGAAACAACGATTTGCTCATAACGTTTTAGTTATAATGACTTGTTCATAACGGTTTGCTGATAGTATCATAACGATTTGTCTCTACAACGATTCAGTTATTAATGCATAACGATTTGTGTACATCAACTTGTTTATGAATGTATAACGATTCACATGAACAACGACTCATCCACACATCGGTTTCATAAGTTATGTTCATATCGATTTCATGGTCTATAACGACTTGATATTCAAACCTATTCTCAGATAGTTTGAAAAGTCAAAGTCTTCCCTCGCTTTTCTCTCACATCCATGCATTTATTATGACTGAACATATCACTGCACTGCATGCAAACGATATCTTCTATTTCCATGCTTATACTGTAAACATCTTTTTAGAAGAATAGATGGAATTTCCATTTCCGTATAAAATCACTCTAACGTTGACTGACAACAAGAGATAGCCTAGATGTCTATTGTTTTAGCATTTAATGCGTGCAGGTCTCTGACAGCACACCTCAATACAACGTTGGACAATATGGAAGATAAAGGACATCAAATAAGATCCTCTCTCATTTTACGAGCAGAAAGCTAAAGACTGTTGAACAAGAAGCTCTACAGTACCACAGTCTAACGTAAACAAAAGCTTAGAGATAACGGACACTTCAACGTTCAATTTTCAAATGGAAGACATATATAGAAGACTGAAGCTCCAGAATAGATACAACACTCACAACAATCTTTTACAAGCTTTCTGCGAGCATCTAAAAGAGCGAAGCCTCACTCCTTTGCTTGTCTAGCTCTTAGCTCTCTGCATCATTGTGTTAGTCTTGAGAGCTTCTGTGTACTGAGAGTGTTCCTCATCGTAGAACCTTATCTCTCAGTCGTTGCTTCAGATCGAGCATGGTATTTAAGCTTGATCTAGGGGCTTGTCTTCCTGAACACTTTTTGTGTTTGCTCCCTTCGTGTTGAAGGAAGACCTGGGGGTTTCCAGGGTGTTTGTTTCCCTTCGTGTAGAAGGAAGACCTGGGGGTTTCCAGGGTGTTGTAATTCCTCTTCGGGCTGTGAAGAGAAGACTAGCTGTGGCTGGGTGTGTAAGTGTCCTTAAGGGGGACTGTACCCTTGGGTAGTGAAATCCTGAGGTATTGCTCAGGGACTAGACGTAGGACTCCTGTGGAGAGGAGATCTGAACCAGGATAATTCCTTGTGTCGTGTGTTTGATTGCCTTGTGTTTGCTATCCTATCTTTACTAACACTAACAGTCATCGAAGTGTGTTTTGTGTAAACACTTTTGTGGACAGGTTTTAAAGTGATCAAAATTTTAAAATCCCATTCACCACCCCTCTGGGCTTGCTAGCTGGGCAACAAGTGGTATCAGAGCGAGTCTCTTCGACAAAGAAGAAGATCTAACGATCTGAAGAGAAAAGGATCAAATGGCAGCCCAAGGTCACTTTGAAGGTCAGTCAGTTAACAGGCCACCACTATTCGATGGTGAAGACTACATACTGGAAGACAAGAATGGAGTTCTTCTTACAAGGACTCAACTATCAGATCTGGTCGATTGTTGAAGAAGGTGATATTCTAGTCACAAATGAGAAGGATAAATGAACGGAAGTTGACAAGAAGAAGATCTCTTTGAACTGCAAAGCCAAGAGTATCCTATGTTGTGCTCTTAGCAAGAAAGAGTTCAACCGCATATCAGCCTGCAAATCCACTATGGAAATGTGGGAGAAGCTAAGAATCACATATGAAGGTACTGACAAGGTTAAAGAAACCAGAATAGGCATTCTGGTAAACAGTACGAAAGGTTCCAAATGCAGCAAGGAGAATCTATTACTCAGATGTACAGCAGATTCACTGATATCACTAATGGGTTAGCTGGTCTGGGTAAGACTTATCAGATGGGAGACATGGTGAGGAAAATACTCAGATCCCTACCTGCTCGTGGACTCCAAAGGTTATAGCAATAGAGGAGGCTAATGACTTGAAGATAATGTCATTAGAGAAGCTCATTGGGTCCCTCATGGCCCATGAAATAAATATGGAAAGGTTGGGAGAATCTTCTAGCAGACAGAAGCATTCCAACACACTCAAGGCAGAAGAAGATGAATCAAAGGAAGAATCGTATAGCCAAGAGAGCATGAACAGCAGTGAAGATGAAGAAGCAATGTTGTTCAGAAGATTACAATGAATACTAGCTAAGAAAAAGAAGTATCAGTCCGGGAGAAGATACTTCAAGAAAGGGAAAGACCTCAAAAGGTCTGAAGTCAAAGATTCAAAGAAAAATGAACCAATCTGTTATGAATGTAAGAAGCCTGGACATATCAAGGCAGAATGTCCGAAACTCAAGAAAGCTGAATTCAGAAAGAAAGATAGTTCCAAGAAATTCAGAAGGTATAAGAAGAAAGCTATGGCAACAGCTTGGGACAACAGTAGCGACTCGGACAGCGAGTCAAGCTCAAGCAATGAAGAAGAAGAAGAAGCAAACCTGGCATTCATGGCCAACATCGAAGACAAGGTAACATCAGACTCATCCTTTTCTTCATGCAATGAATTAGATTCTGATAATTTGGAAGAAGCTTTTAATGAACTATATTGTAAATACAAAGACGTATGTAAATTACTAAAAACAAGTAAGAAAAGCATCGCATGTTTAGAAAATACTAACTTAGATTTAAAATCTGAAAATGAGCAAATTGAAAAACAAATTACGGAACTAAAAAGAAGAAATGATTTGTTATGTGAAGATCTGAAAATTAAAAATGAACAGATAGTTAAACTAGAAAAACAGGAAACTCCAGATGAACTTAAAAAAGAAATCAACACTTTAACAGCAGAAAACGAAAAATTATCTAGCACATTAGAAAAAATCACTAATGGCAAAACAACATTAATATTAAAAGGTGCTAGACGGTCAGGTAAAAAAAAACATGGATTAGGTTATACTCCTCCCGATAATGAGGAAACAGTAGTGTACCCTAAAACATATCCAACTCCTAAATTTGTACCTGAACAAGATACAGCATATAAATCAGATCTTAAATACATTCCAAATGAAAAGATAACTAGAAAATCATGTTGTAGCCATTGTAACAAGTTAGGTCACATCAAAATGACATGTCCAACTAAACATAAAAAATAGGTAATTAAGAAGAAAATGGATGATACTAACCAATCAGGACCCAAAAGAACTTGGGTACCTAAAGCTTAGTGTCTTCATTGCAGGTAAACCTTCGAGCATCAAAATGGTATTTAGACAGTGGATGCTCAAGGCACATGTCAGGAAATAGGAAGCTATTTTCTCATCTCAAATCTGAGGAAGGCACAGTCACCTATGAAGATAATGGAAAAGGGACTGTGATAGGAAGTGGATCAGTGAGCAGCAAAGGCAAAACAGTTATTGAACATGTGTTATGTGTCAAAGGACTGAAGCACAACCTTATCAATATCAGCCAGCTGTGCGACAAAGGACATCAAATCAGATTTCAAGAATCAAAGTGCAGCATTATGAAGGATGGTGCAGTCATCTTTGAAGCCAACAGAGAAAAGAACATGTACGTATTTTACCTAGAAGAACTAAAAGATCAGGATATTTGTCTGGCCGCAAGCAAAGAGCAGTCAACTGAACTGTGGCACAGAAGATTGGGCCACTGCAGTCTGGATGGAATGAGAAAGTTGATCAAGAGAAGCTTGGTGGAAGGCCTACCCAAAGTTAGCACAAGAATGGATGGTGTTTGTGGGCCATGTGCAAAAGGAAAGCACACCAAGTCATCCTTCAAGTCGAAGACTATGGTAACAACCTCAAAACCCTTAGAAATCTTACATCTAGATTTATTTGGGCCAATGAGAACCACAAGTCTTGGAGGAAAGAATTTTGGGTTTGTTATAGTAGATGATTACTCCAGATCACATGGGTTTCTTTCCTAGAACACAAAGATGATACCTTGACAGTTTTGTAAGCTTCAGCAAGAAAGTACAGAAGGATAAGAAGTAAGTATAGTATTATCAGCATTCGATCGGACCATGGAGGAGAATTCCAAAATGAGAGATTTGCTAAGTTTTGTGATGATCAAGGCATAGAGCACAATTTCTCAGCACCAAGGACGCCTCAGCAAAATGGAGTTGCTGAGAGAAAGAACAGAACTCTATTGGATATGGCAAGGACAATGTTGTCAGAATATGATCTGCCAAGGTATTTTTGGGCCGAAGCAGTTAACAAAGCATGTTATATCATCAACCGAGTCATGATCAGGCCAATCCTGAAGAAGACTTCATATGAGCTATACAAAGAGAAGAAGCCGAAGATCAGTCATTTCAGGACTTTTGGATGTCCATGTTTCATCCACAATAATGGCAAAAGGGACCTCGGTAAGTTAGATGCTAAATCAGATGAAGATATCTTCATGGCGTATGCCTCTAAACCTAAAGGATATAGAGTATTTAATAAGCGTACCTTGTTAATTAAACAATCAGTGCACATTATTTTTTTGAAACTAACCCTTCCTTGAAAGAGGAAGAAGACTGTAACACCCACCTCCGACTTCACACAAACACATACGTAACCTTTGATCGAAAGAGGGGTTACACCGACAAACTTTCGTTATGGGTAGATATATCCGCGCTTTGCACAAAACTGGCAAACCATCCACAAAGGTATCTTGGAACATATTATAATACACAAGGTCACAAAGTGCTAACACTCATTATTTACAAAAGACAAGTTCTCTCTCTCTAACTTAATACACTATCAAAAAAAGAAACTACTAAAACTACATTATTCTTCTTCATCTCTTCATCGTCCGCAGCGGAATTAGGATTCACATGTAGCTGAGATTATACACACCTTCAATCTGAAAGGGTTAGAGGAAACAAAGGCATGAGTCTAAAGGACTCAGTAGGTATCAGTAAACATAGCGTAGAAGTTTCATTTGCAGAGCTGAATGATATTCAAATAGTGCATACGTGGATCAAAACATAATTGCTCATGAATTTCATACTTAACAAAAACATATAGCTCAAATTGATTTCATAATGAGCTCCAACAAATCACAGAATAAAGTCATATTTGTATTTCAGAATTCAGACCATAACTTAATTTGGAAACAAATTGATAGACATCACTGCTCTCAAGAGGTTACTATATAGACGTAATATACCATCCTCAGTGCCTAGGCGATTCCAGCACCTTAGATCTTGTTCATTGCGCAAGAACGGGGTATAATTATTTTATTGCCCCATCGTCGATTCCTTGACTTGGATTTATATACGTACAAACTGTCGCCCTCAGCTGATCACAAGTAGTGGGTGTTACTACAAGTGATCCTAAACCCTCTTTTGAAGAGAGCACTGTCTTCAGATCATAAACTTATTTTCATGAGCATAACGGAAATGGGAAATCCAAAGGGAGATTTGATTTATGATTAATACAAATATCTTGATGACAAAGTAGTTCATAGTTCAAGAATATGAGAAAGACAATGGCTGAGACAAGGTTATGACTCAAGTCAATAACTTCAGAAGATTTGAATCATATAAGAATCCAAAGAAAATGAAGATCCATAATGGTCATCACAAGTATTCACATCTCATAGGTGTCAAACATATGAACTATCAAGTGGTCAAGTTTTACAAACTTAGATACCGAATACTGAAGAATAGACTCAATCAGAGTACTATTCGTAATTGCTAACTTTAAGAATAACATAAGGGAGATTAAGGTACATAATGTGGGTAAATTGTGAGGTAGTATGACAATAAATACCAAGGTAAATGAGAGGGTAACTTCCTTGGCTTTTAGGATGAAGTTCTAGCATGGATTTAGACATGAAATGGTGCAGAAATTCAAATCAGGGCTGCACCTGTCGACAGCCAAGAAGGGCTTGTCGACATATGGCTGCTGACAGAACAATAGCTTGCTGGACTGTATGTATCTGTCGACAGCAACAAGATGGCTGTCGACAGATGCACACAGTCCCAGTTAAACCAGAGTTCTGGCAGGCTGGCCTGTCGATAGCTATGAGCTGCCTGTCGACAGCCGCCTGTTCTTCACTCATAAGGGACTATGAATGCACTCTAAACATGCTAACCATGGAACCTATGAATCAAGACATGATGTATATCAAATAGAAGAGTCAAATTGTAGATCTCACAGTGGTTTATAGGCTAAACAAGAGACATGGGACAAGAGGGTTGCAATTCAAGCTTGTCTAGCTAGAAACTAGACATAGTATAGTATTGGAAGTGTGGTCTTGATAGCAATAGATTATTGGGAGATTCTTACAAGATGGATACTAAAACACAAGATATTTAATGTTCCAAATCAAGCTTGAGGTACAAACATCTGAATGGAAAGAATCACAATGTTCTAAGATATCGAAATTTCTAGCAAAACTCTATAGCATAATCATGGATCATGGGTGGTATAAGAGGTTAGAAATCTACTTAAATTGTAATGGGAGTGAAGAGGCTCCTTGATAATATATGATTCCAGAGGTAATAGGGAAAATCAAACGAAAGATTCTAAAAGAAACTGGTTAATGAGCTTGAAGGCAACTCATGTAAGGTTATGATCTTTCTAACCAGAGCAGTAGGTAGAAGTATGAGGAGAAGATAGGAATCTACTTTTCCTCAGGTAACCAAAATCCTTGAATACCTATAATCAAAGTGAACCAAAACAAGAAGAACTCTACAGATCATGGTACAAACAAGAGACATGGTTTCTACGAAAGAGGAAACCATGAGCATGTACATAGGAAACTGAGAAGGATTCATGGTATGACACCTACTTGATCTGAAAGAGAACAAAGTTCTCTTCTTCTTCTTTATATAGAGATCAACACAGCAACAAGATGAGGAGTAAGAAGACTGCTGAAACAGGGACCTCGGCAGCTACACCTCCAGCAAAAGTGGCTCCAACGCATACAGCCCCAACAGCAATTCACCAACACCAGGCTTGTAACCACAGCAACAACAGGACTAGGAAGAACAAGAGTGTTGGAAAGATGCATACGATGGGTGTTGGGAAGCTTATATAAGCTCCCAAGTTCCCTTGCAAACTAGACACGTTGGCCATGGACGGTCATGCATGTGAGGCCACCTATCTCATGCAACACACTCTTTGGTTACACGCAAGTAACCTTAATGATAGCCCAACCCTTGGCTAAGCCTTATCCTAATGTGTGTTGGCTTCTCCTAAGCCTCACACGTAAACATTTGAAATTCCCAGAAAAATCCTTACCGTAAATAGCCCATAAATCAGCTGGGCCAAAGATCTTTATGTTTAGGTGTCATAATGACATCTGTTTAACTTGAAATTTCAACCATAGACTAATAGGAAGTTTTACAAATTGTCATGATTTTAGTTTATTTTTAGAATTTATTTTCCGATGGGTGAAAAATCGCCCCAAAAATAGTTGCGTCGACCTTAATCTCAAATCCGGTCGTCAAAAATTCTAAATAAATTACATTTTTAATATCTCCACAATTTTCTAAGAATTATGGTGTTCTCAGATTTTATTTTCGTTACAGTTTTCCGGTGTCGCCCTGTCAGGGGGTGCGCACGACCGAATTGATACCTGGGTATGATAAAGTGTCTTAAACATACCCTTAATCCTAAATATCACAATTAAAACCTAATCGGTTTGCATAAACAAGAATTTCTAAGCAAATCATGGTATTTAAAATTGAGGGCATTACATTTCTCCCCCTGTTAAAATAAATTCCGTCCTCAAAATTGGCAAAATTTACTTACCGAATAGCTGTAGATACTTTTCTTTCATCTCTTGCTCCAATTCCCACGTTTCTTCTTCGATGAATGCGCTTTTCCATAAGATCTTCACCATAGAAACCGCTTTGTTTCTGAGGACTCGTTGCTTTGTTTCTGAGGACTCGTTCTTTCCTGTCCAATATTTTCACTGGTTCCTCTTGTACGGCTAAATTTGGTTGTATTTCCACATCTTCATAACTGATCACATGAGAGGGGTCCATTATATATTTCCTCAACATAGATATGTGAAATACATTATGAATATGCGACCAGAGGGCGGTAGAGCTAACTGATATGCTACTTCTCCTATTCTCTGCAATATTTCAAAAGGTCCTACATATCTTGGACTGAGTTTTCCTTTCTTACCAAATCTCATGATACGTTTGGTTGGAGAGATCTTTAGAAATACATGATCACCTATGTTAAACTCCAGGGCCTTCTTCTCCTATTAGCATACTTCTTCTGTCTGTCTTGAGATATTAGCAATCTTTTCCTAATTAATTTGATTTTCTTCTATTAGTTTCTGATTAATTATGGCCCAAAGAGACTCTTTTCTCCCACTCCTGCCCAACAGAGGGGTGATCTACAGGGTCTACCATATAATGTCTCATATGGTGCCATTCCAATACTTGTATGATAACTATTATTGTATGCAAACTCAATCAAGGTAAGTAATCATCTCATCTACCACGTCAATCCAAACTGCAGGCTCTTAGCATATCTTCGAGTGTTCGGATAGTTCTTTCTGATTGGCCATCAGTTGTGGATGATATGCTGAACTGAATTTTAATTGTGTACCCATGGCTGCTTGAAGACTTTTCCAAAATCTAGCAGTGAACCTTGGATCTCTATCTGTAATTATTGACAAAGGAATTCCATGAAGTCTCACTATTTCCTTTATATACAATTGAGCCAAATCTTCTAATGATTGTGTCTTTGTAATTGCTAGAAAATGAGCCGATTTAGTTAATCTATCGACAATTACCCAAATAGCATCATGCTTCTTCCTTGTCTTTGGTAAACCCATCACGAAGTCCATAGTTATCTGCTCCCATTTCCATATTAGAATTTCAATTAGTTGCATAGGCCCTGCTGGCTTCTAGTGCTCAGCTTTTATTTGTTGACATGTCAGACATTTACTCACAAATTCTGCTATGTCCTTTTTCATTCCATGCCACCAAAATTGCTTTTTCAGATTCTGATACATTTTATAGCTTCCAGATGAATTGAATACTGAGATTTGTGTCCTTCCTTCAATAACTCACTTTTATTTCTTCATTCTCCGGTATGCATATTCTGTTTTGAAATCTAATTATCCCTTGACCATCTCTGATGTATCCTGGTTTATTACCATCTCTTTTAGTTTCTGATCTTGGTTCTGTGCTTCACCAATTCTATCCATCAGTGCCGACCTTACTGTTAATTGTGCCAATATCAGATTTTCTGCATCGCACCTTGGTGAGAATTCGATCAAATCTGTCATTTCTTTCCACTGTTGGTGTAATTGTAATGCTCTTGATTTCTTTCTGCTCAAAGCATCAGCAACTACATTAGCTTTATCTGGATGGTAATTTACTGTAAAGTCATAATCCTTCAAAAATTCTAACCATCTCCTTTGTCTTAGATTCAGTTCCTTCTGAGAAAATATGTACTTTAGACTCTTATGTCAGTATAAACTTCAAATTGTTCCCCATATAGGTAGTGGCGCCAGATCTTCAAAGCATGTATGATTGCTGCCAATTCTAAGTCATGAGCCGGATAATTCCTTTCATGATCTTTCAGTTGTTTAGAAGCATAAGCTACAACTTTCCCATGTTGCATAAGAACACATCCAATTCCTCTTTGAGATGCATCCGTGTAGACTATAAATCCTCCCGATCCTTGAGGTAAGGTAAGAATCGGAGCTGTGGTAAGCTTCCCTTTTAAATCCTGAAAACTGGCCTCACATTTCTCATTCCACACAAAAGGTGTTTCTTTTCTAGTTAACTGAGTCAAAGGCATAGCTATAGAAGAAAAGCCTTCAATAAATCTTCTATAGTAGCCAGCTAATCCCAAGAAACTTCAAATTTCTGATGGAGTTTTGGGTCTTTCCCAATTTAGAATTGCTTCATTTTTACTCGGGTCTACTGCCACACCTTTTCCAGAAATCACATGACCCAAAAATTTCACTTCCTTGAGCCAAACTCACATTTACTTAATTTAGCATACAATTGATGATTCCTTAATGTTTGTAGTACAATTCTCAAATGTTCTTTGTGTTCTTCTTTACTAGAAGAGTATATCTGTAAGGCCCTCGAATTTCTGTCGCATTATTTGTATTTGTGTGTGTGTATATTTGTGCTTGTGTATGTATATACATATTTACGTACGTATTAATTAGTACAATTACGTGTGCATATGTTATACTAGATGTAAATAATGCATGTATTGAATGGTGATAGTATGGATACACTACCATATGCATATTGCATGTATATATGCATGGCATGCATAGTTTTCTGCATATTTTAGACTTCTGGCCGAAGGCCATCTTGGCGTCAACCCCTAGCCGTTGAGGTGGTGTCAGCGTCCAGACATGGACGCCAACACTAATCCTGGCGTCTAACGATGTGGACGCCTATTTCTCTGACCTGCATGCGTTGCAGAGCCAGAAATTCCGGAAACAAGGGAGCTCACCCATTGGGGAGCTGTCCCCAATGGCTCTGAGAGCCATCTTGTCACCTTGTGAGTGGGAGAGAGACATCTTCCCACATGTTAACCCGGATCTGCCTTCCCCAGCCCTCTCTTCACCTTGCAAGAGGAGAAAAGAGAGAAAGAAAACCCTAGAAGAAAAACTGAGAAAACCCCCACCTTGCAACCCAAAGATCCGACTTTCTGGAGCTAGATCTGGCCATCTTCCACGACAAGAGGATAGCTGGAGCAAAGGAGAGGCTTCCCCGACATTCCCTTGCTGTGGAGATCACCCAGGAGCCCGGAGAGGGAGATCTTGGAGGACAGTTGCACCTCTTGGACCGCCCAAGGAGGGCTTCACCAGCACCCTAGATCCATTGGAGCAATTTCTAAAAGGCAAGTGACCTAACCATAGTCCCCCGTATTGTCTAGGTCGATTCTACAATTTTTATGAATTTTCCCTCGAGTCCTAACCCTCACATTCACCCAACTTGAGAGCTCGGGTCTGTGTTTCTGCACAGACCTACATTGACGGCAAGGTCACGGACGCTGAGATTATGCTTGGCGTCCATCGACCATGCGCTGACACTGAGTCAGCGGCCAGAGACCGCCGCCAAGTTCCTCTGGACAGAACAGTGACCTGTTCTGCCCTTCCTATACAACTATTTTCGGTATGGGTTTCCGTGATGAGGATAATGGTATGTATAGCACCCCGAAAATTTTAATTACATAAAATTCAAATAAATGGAAATAAATAATTTCCATAATATCGGAGTATTTAAAACATACGTACCATTATCGTATGTGCTAAAACACATCGAAAATTTCATAAAAATTATAAATCAACCCTAAATATTATTACTAAGTTTCACAAAGAAATTTGTGCCAAGAAAAATCAGATCATCCAAGTTTAAAGTGTTTCGCGACTTATTATCGTAATTCATGAATAAGTCGTAACATCATTATCACACGTACGTGGATGAGTCAGAAAATTAAATAAAAATCATATATGGACTTCAAATAATATCCTCTAATGACCCATCAAGAAATTTGGTTCAATAAAAATCATTTGGGCTAGGTTTAAGAGTTATTGCGACTGATTATCTAAATAAGGAAACAAGTCGGAAAACCGTTAACACGGAAATACGACGCAATCAAAAATTAAATAAAAGTGTTGGGGAGACTTCCAACATTATATATTGATGACCCATTATCATAATTGGGCCAATGGGCAACATTTGGCCCAAAAATCAAATAAAGCTAGAAAATACATAGAAATTCGTAACCATAAATAAGCTGAAATTAAAAAGAGGCAATTAGAGTTGAATTGGGATGCAATCATGCATTCATGGCAACCCAAATTCGTGCCTAACTATGAGGGGAGGTTTCCTAATGCCTCACACACTCAAAGGGAGGAGGAAATCATCAAAAATAGGAAACCAAACATGCCAATCCCGAAATCCTCTTTTCCTAGTTATAATAGGACTCCTAAACACCATGGTTACTTAAATACTCTTCACCCAAACCCTAGGAACGAATTTAGAACTTGCTAGGGTCGTGTGGAGGAGCTCTTGGTGGCTGAGGAGCTGTGGAACGACCACAAGAAGCCGTTCTTCTTCCCCTTCTCATCTGCTGCGACCTGCACAAACCACTCTCTGAAGTCGACCAAAGGTAGGTTTTCTCGGGCCAAATCTTAACATATCCTATACCAATGTGTAGAGCATCAAGTTAACTTTCATTTCCCACTGGTTTCATCGAATTTCATTTAGTAGATTTTGAATTATAAGCGTTTTGCCAAAGTCGCGCATGTTAGAGCTTTTCCCGTTCTTCTTATTATTACACGATTTGAGACCGAATTAGACTGAATCATCAACATCAAAGTTCTTCTACTTGTAGTCACGATCATCTTTCATGTTCAACGTTTTGTCTAAAACTCTTTAGTTAGAGTTATGAACCCCGTAAGAGAGTCATGCATAATACTGTGTTTTCGGGTTTGCAGTTAGCCTTAGGTTCTTCCTGTTTTTCTGAGATTTAAGACCGAAGTAGGTCAAGCCTCCAACATGAAAGTTCTTGTATTAGTCGATATGGTCATCTTTCATGTTAAATGTTTTGCTTAAATATCATTATTTAGAGAGTTATAAACTTCGTAATAGATCATGCATGATACTGCGTTTTCTGGTTGCATTTAACTTTCACTTATTCATGTTTTTCACAAGGTTCAAGACCGAATTAGGTTAAAACCCCAACAACAAAGTTCTTATACTAGTTGTCCTTGTCATCTTTTATGTTAGACGTTTTGTCCAAATGTCAGTAGATCTCATGTTACAAGTCTAACATGTAAGTCGCCATGAAGTCATGCATGTTTAGGGCTTTCCCACTTTCTTCCTATATTTCATGCAATTAGAGACCGATTCAGACCCAGCCCACAACACAAAAGTTCTTCAATAGATGTCCTCGACATTTTCTATGTTGTGAGTTTTCTAAGGTCAGCATATAGAGAGAATAGGCGTTTCATGAATATCACCCTGTGTCAAATCATGGTAGTCTGAACCAAGAGCATGTCAGATCCCTGTCGACTCAGGCGCAGACCCTGTGAACGCGACGGCCCGATATGTCGCATTCTGAGGTCGGGTCGCGACAGTACCTCTGTCGCGTTCTGGTTGCGACAGTACCCATGTCGCCTTCTGCCTGCCTGATCTGACGACCCCGTCGCCTTCCTTATAGGCTATGTCGCGATCTCAGATTTTACCTGAAACCACGTGTTTTCATGCAAGTTTTCCGCATATACCCAGATCTGTTTAAATATGATATTTACTGTGTAAGTTGCTGTCTTGGGTCTGATCATTACATGATTGTTATTTAATGGCTTAAAAGTGTTAACCCATTTAAAAGCTTTATTACATGAATGCTATTCTAAGTGCTCCTTAAATGTTATGATCCATTCATGTTTCTTGTGATTTAATCTTCCTACTGTTCTTCCACGTTTAAATGATAAGAGTTATCATAAAATCTTGCAAACCATGATGAGTTAAAGTGCATAGTTTTATTCCATGTTATATTGTCAAGTGCTTCCTGCGAGTTTGAGACCGATGGTTTGAGAATTGTGACACGCGTACCGCACTACACACTAGCACTATTAGGTAGCCCCTTCTTGGGAAATTGGAAACTCTCTACCGGTCATTCCGAATCGGTAGACTAGCGACCTTTTCACCAAGGCCTCCGTAAATCTCCTCTGACCATGGATTCCCACATGGCCGACGAGTTGGTTGTACCATTGAAGTTCCCTGGAGATAGCGTGCACTTCCTTTCTCTTCTTGATCTCGTGAGTGTGACTTACAAACTAGACTAAAGCCATTAATGTAAAGATTGAACGAAAGTATAAATTGTACCGTTATGCTGCCGAATTTATCTCTTGACCATTGTTCTCATGAAATCATGTTCAATTTAATTATTACTTCTTCTCATCATCATCATGAACATGACATTACACATGCTACGTTTTGAAACTCTCATTGGCCATTATTAATGACTGTGGGTATCTACATTTAAAAATTTACATGAGATGCTGACAGGGCACGGCGTGTGTCCAAGGGCTCCAATCTAGCCCCAATGACGGCGAGTCATAGATATACTGTTAACCATGGGGTATGAATGATTACTGGCGTTGCATCTGCGCTGGGAGTACTTTCTTGCTTGTTGAATGATAGATACATAACCACATACACGTGTCCTGGTGTACATTCTTGATGGATCTTTTCTTGGTGTACATTGGTGTCTACGTGCCTGATTAGTGTTACTTGATCGTGCTTGTGAAATCTTGCTTGCTTGCTTGCGTGATATGGCCATCCTGCATTTAATGCAATTAGTGATATCTTGCGTTCTTGACATCAAGTGAATCTTGCGTGCTTGTACAAAGTGATCTATTGCTAGTTCTATCTCGTTCACCAATCTTGTTCTATCATAATCACTCTCTCTAGCTTGTTTTATATATCATGTTTTAACGAGTTTTATTCGTACTTGCATATCATTCATCGTACTTGCCTAGTTCTAAAATGTTAATCACTTATATCATTGCCCGCACATTGAGATATAAATCCTACTGGGCTAGTTTGCTCATTCCCTACTTTTACCCCATCTAGGTGACTATGAAGTTCAAGAGGAAGAGCAAGTCGAGGATGGGAATGCGTCCGAGTGATGAGCGTTCCAACTATGAGTCTAGTTATAGTAATTTGCTTTGAGAGTTAGAACATGTAGTAGGAAGTGAGAAGTATTATGTACTTTCCTTTCATTGAGTCTTAGTCCTGTAATAGTTTCTATTTGAAATACAATGAGCTGAGATTTGATTACAATTTATATTGAGTTCACATATGGGCCCTATTGTGATGTTGTGTTGATATACATTTAGTGCGCGCTAGCTAGAGGCTTATTTGCCGACTGTCCACGTCTCGGAATATCGACTCGAATTCTTCGAATTAATATCCGCTGCGTAATTCTCGGGACGTGACAGTTTAGTGGTATCAGAGCCTAGAATACCAAATAGGATATGTCTCAGGAATAGGAGATACCTATGGAACCTAGGTCATGAGAATTAAATACAGTTCCTGGTGAGAATGGGTAGAGACTGGGAATATGTTAGAAAGAATTAAACACTCCTACCCATTAACTCTTATAATGTATCTGGAGACATTAATTGGTTTCCATCCTTTTTCTCAAGAATCCTCATAACACTCTCACACAACTGCAATGGCTCGCAACCAGTGGCAAGCTATGCAAGACACTGTGGCTGGACTTACGCAGGCCCTGCAAAATGTAGTTCAGGCTGGAAATCAGGCTGCAGCTGCAAGGAACGGAGCCGGTGATATGCACCGGAATTTTTGGAGTTTGAACCCTCCTCGTTTCTCTGGATCCCCTGACCCAGATGAGGCAGAAAATTGGCAAGAGGAGATAGAAAGGATTTTCCAAGTAATGCAATGCACCAACAGAGAGAAAGTGGCACTGGCCACTTTCCAATTTACTAAAGATGCTCGAGCATGGTGGAAGGCCACCTCGGCCCACCTGCCAAACGTAGCTGAACTGGAGTGGGCCGGATTCCTGGAGATATTCCGAGGAAAGTATTTCTCTGAGAGAGTCAAGGAGAAGAAGGCAGCAGAGTTTGCCACACTAAAACAGAAAGGGATGTCCGTGGCTGAGTATGAGGCTCAGTTCGCACGACTTGCTGTGTATGCCCCACATTTGGTGGGAACAGAAAGATTAAAGGCTAACCGTTTCATGGACGGGCTCAGGCCTATGTTCATTGAAAGGCTCGGACCACACAACATTCAAACCTACACTGAGATGGTCCAAAGAGCTCAACTGTAGAAGATACTATGGCTAAGGTGGAAGGCATGAGGGGAAAGGACATCTCAAAGCCGACCTTTACAAAAAGGGGAGCAGTCGATACAACTGGAACTTTCCCCAATAACAATAATAACAACAACAAAAGGCCAACCACTGGGAAGGACTATAGCATGGAGAAAAAGATCAAAGTAGAAGAAACAACGATTTTTGAATATTGTAACTTTTGCAACAAGCCTGGACACAGAGCAAAGAGTGCTGGAAGAAGGCAGGAGCTTGCCTGCGATGATGCGGAGTCGTGACCACCGCCTTCCCAACTGTCCTATGTTAAAAGACCAAGTTGGAAGGAACCAAGAAGTGGTAAAGCGTCAGGGACGCGTGAATGCAATAACGCAAGCGGAGCTCCCGGAAGGAGGTATGATTGTTAAATGCCTAGACTGATCTTATGATGTTTTCTTATTGGTACATTTCTAAGTGGGGGAGATCATTAAGGAGAAATGGAAGAGATAATCTAGTAATTATACCATAGTTCCTTTGGTGGAGTAAGATGGAGTTATAACAACCGTGGAAGGAAAACAGGAGTGGAAGGAACCAAATGAATAGTACGGGTGGCCATAGGTGTAGATGTTGGACTAACCTCCACGATGTTGAAACAGTTAGAAGAATTAAATCCGAAACGACCTCAAGGATCATAACTTTCAAAATCCAATTAATGATCAATGAATTTGGGGACCAAATTCTCTTAAGTGGGGGAGGGTGTAGCACCCCGAAAATTTTAATTACATAAAATTCAAATAAATGGAAATAAATAATTTCCATAATATCGGAGTATTTAAAACATACGTACCATTATCGTATGTGCTAAAACACATCGGAAAATTTCATAAAAATTATAAATCAACCCTAATATTATTACTAAATGTTTCACAAAGAAATTTGTGCCAAGAAAAATCAGATCATCCAAGTTTAAAGTGTTTCGCGACTTATTATCGTAATTCATGAATAAGTCGTAACATCATTATCACACGTACGTGGATGAGTCAGAAAATTAAATAAAAATCATATATGGACTTCAAATAATATCCTCTAATGACCCATCAAGAAATTTGGTTCAATAAAAATCATTTGGGCTAGGTTTAAGAGTTATTGCGACTGATTATCTAAATAAGGAACAAGTCGGAAAACCGTTAACACGGAAATACGACGCAATCAAAAATTAAATAAAAGTGTTGGGGAGACTTCCAACATTATATATTGATGACCCATTATCATAATTGGGCCAATGGGCAACATTTGGCCCAAAAATCAAATAAGCTAGAAAATACATAGAAATTCGTAACCATAAATAAGCTGAAATTAAAAAGAGGCAATTAGAGTTGAATTGGGATGCAATCATGCATTCATGGCAACCCAAATTCGTGCCTAACTATGAGGGGAGGTTTCCTAATGCCTCACACACTCAAAGGGAGGAGGAAATCATCAAAAATAGGAAACCAAACGGCCAATCCCGAAATCCTCTTTTCCTAGTTATAATAGGACTCCTAAACACCATGGTTACTTAAATACTCTTCACCCAAACCCTAGGAACGAATTTAGAACTTGCTAGGGTCGTGTGGAGGAGCTCTTGGTGGCTGAGGAGCTGTGGAACGACCACAAGAAGCCGTTCTTCTTCCCCTTCTCATCTGCTGCGACCTGCACAAACCACTCTCTTGAAGTCGACCAAAGGTAGGTTTTCTCGGGCCAAATCTTAACATATCCTATACCAATGTGTAGAGCATCAAGTTAACTTTCATTTCCCACTGGTTTCATCGAATTTCATTTAGTAGATTTTGAATTATAAGCGTTTTGCCAAAGTCGCGCACTGTTAGAGCTTTTCCCGTTCTTCTTATTATTCACACGATTTGAGACCGAATTAGACTGAATCATCAACATAAAGTTCTTCTACTTGTAGTCACGATCATCTTTCATGTTCAACGTTTTGTCTAAAAGTCTTTAGTTAGAGAGTTATGAACCCCGTAAGAGAGTCATGCATAATACTGTGTTTTCGGGTTTGCAGTTAGCCTTAGGTTCTTCCTATTTTTTTCGAGATTTAAGACCAAAGTAGGTCAAGCCTCCAACATGAAAGTTCTTGTATTAGTCGATATGGTCATCTTTCATGTTAAATGTTTTGCTTAAATATCATTATTTAGAGAGTTATAAACTTCGTAATAGAGTCATGCATGATACTGCGTTTTCTGGTTGCATTTAACTTTCACTTATTCATGTTTTTCACAAGGTTCAAGACCGAATTAGGTTAAAACCCCAACAAAAAGTTCTTATACTAGTTGTCCTTGTCATCTTTTATGTTAGACGTTTTGTCCAAATGTCAGTAGATCTCATGTTACAAGTCTAACATGTAAGTCGCCATGAAGTCATGCATGTTTAGGGCTTTCCAACTTTCTTCCTGTATTTCATGCAATTAGAGACCGATTCAGACCCAGCCCACAACACAAAAGTTCTTCCAATAGATGTCCTCGACATTTTCTATGTTGTGAGTTTTGTCTAAAGGTCAGCATATAGAGAGATATAGGCGTTTCATGAATATCACCCTGTGTCAAATCATGGTAGTCTGAACCAAGAGCATGTCAGATCCATGTCGGACTCAGGCGCAGACCCTGTGAACGCGACGGCCCGATATGTCGCATTCTGAGGTCGGGTCGCGACAGTACCTCTGTCGCGTTCTGGTTGCGACAGTACCCATGTCGCCTTCTGCCTGCCTGATCTGACGACCCCGTCGCCTTCCTTATATGGATATGTCGCGATCTCAGATTTTTACCTGAAACCACGTGTTTTCATGCAAGTTTTCCGCATATACCCAAGATCTGTTTAAATATGATATTTACTGTGTAAGTTGCATGTCTTGGGTCTGATCATTACATGATTGTTATTTAATGGCTTAAAAATTGTTAACCCATTTAAAAGCTTTAATTACATGAATGCTATTCTAAGTGCTCCTTAAATGTTATGATCCATTCATGTTTCTTGTGATTTAATCTTCCTACTGTTCTTCCATGTTTAAATGATAAGGTTATCATAAAATCTTGCAAACCATGATGAGTTAAAGTGCATAGTTTTATTCCATGTTATATTGTCAAGTGCTTCCTGCGAGTTTGAGACCGATGGTTTGAGAATTGAGACACGCGTACCGCACTACACACTAGCACTATTAGGTAGCCTTTTCTTGGGAAATTGGAAACTCTCTACCGGTCATTCCGAATCGGTAGACTAGCGACCTTTTCACCAAGGCCTCCGTAAATCT
Organism: Colocasia esculenta; assembly: GCA_014218235.1. Classification (NCBI taxonomy): domain Eukaryota; kingdom Viridiplantae; phylum Streptophyta; class Magnoliopsida; order Alismatales; family Araceae; genus Colocasia; species Colocasia esculenta. Next base: position 116,881,112 of record CM024758.1, on the reverse strand, counting down.
CCTCTGACCATGGATTCCCACATGGCCGACGAGTTGGTTGTACCATTGAAGTTCCCTGGAGATAGCGTGCACTTCCTTTCTCTTCTTGATCTCGTGAGTGTGACTTACAAACTAGACTAAAGCCATTAATGTAAAGATTGAACGAAAGTATAAATTGTACCGTTATGCTGCCGAATTTATCTCTTGACCATTGTTCTCATGAAATCATGTTCAATTTAATTATTACTTCTTCTCATCATCATCATGAACATGACATTACACATGCTACGTTTTGAAACTCTCATTGGCCATTATTAATGACTGTGGGTATCTACATTTAAAAATTTACATGAGATGCTGACAGGGCACGGCGTGTGTCCAAGGGCTCCAATCTAGCCCCAATGACGGCGAGTCATAGATATACTGTTAACCATGGGGTATAATGATTACTGGCGTTGCATCTCTGCGCTGGGAGTACTTTCTTGCTTGTTGAATGATAGATACATAACCACATACACGTGTCCTGGTGTACATTCTTGATGGATCTTTTCTTGGTGTACATTGGTGTCTACGTGCCTGATTAGTGTTACTTGATCGTGCTTGTGAAATCTTGCTTGCTGCTTGCTTGCGTGATATGGCCATCCTGCATTTAATGCAATTAGTGATATCTTGCGTTCTTGACATCAATTGAAATCTTGCGTGCTTGTACAAAGTGATCTATTGCTAGTTCTATCTCGTTCACCAATCTTGTTCTATCATAATCACTCTCTCTAGCTTGTTTTATATATCATGTTTTAACGAGTTTTATTCGTACTTGCATATCATTCATCGTACTTGCCTAGTTCTAAAATGTTAATCACTTATATCATTGCCCGCACATTGAGATATAAATCCTACTGGGCTAGTTTGCTCATTCCCTACTTTTACCCCATCTAGGTGACTATGAAGTTCAAGAGGAAGAGCAAGTCGAGGATGGGAATGCGTCCGAGTGATGAGCGTTCCAACTATGAGTCTAGTTATAGTAATTTGCTTTGAGAGTTAGAACATGTAGTAGGAAGTGAGAAGTATTATGTACTTTCCTTTCATTGAGTCTTAGTCCTGTAATAGTTTCTATTTGAAATACAATGAGCTGATATTTGATTACAATTTATATTGAGTTCAACATATGGGCCCTATTGTGATGTTGTGTTGATATACATTTAGTGCGCGCTAGCTAGAGGCTTATTTGCCGACTGTCCACGTCTCGGAATATCGACTCGAATTCTTCGAATTAATATCCGCTGCGTAATTCTCGGGACGTGACAGTAACCCTATAACCTAAGTATACGACTAAATTGTGGTGTGTGGATAGTGTGGATGTATGGTTGGTGAATTTAGAAATTTGTATTCCCATGAAAGTGTAATCATATTTGTTGATAATCTTGACAATCCATGTTTTGGATTAGGATTAGTCTGAATGCTTCAGTTTTGTCAATCTGAAGATTGTGGATCAGTATCGTATACTCAATTTTTGATAAATTGTCCATTCTTGCATCAATTGCTAATACATTCTTTGGTAATAAAGCCATGAAGAAGATTTGTGGTGATTGATCTATGGTTGTATGATTTATGGTAAATTCTATATTCTCAGGTCATGCATATAAAAGTAGTCTCTGTTCAAACAGTAGTGGCAAAATGCATGATGTGTTAAACTCCATGTCAACTTAAATTGTGAATGGCATGCGAATAGGTATTTGATTTTTTGTAAATTCTATTTAGCTTAGAAAAATCTGAAAATTTAATGTATGATCTTGAACTTGAAATAGCATGTGTTTAAAATTTCAGGTCATTTGGACCAGTATATAAGGAGTTATGTATTTTCCATGTGAAATGTAAAAATCTATGTATGTTATCGTAAGGTGGTTAGATATTGTTTAAACCCAACCTAATTAGTGAATTTACTGTGTGTTAAACTCCTGAAATTTGTAGTGTCCTGATAGGAAAATAGAGAATGTGCATGTGAGTGAGAAGGTGAATGAATGAGAGTGACATGTGTCAAACCATGTGTGAAATCGATAAATGTGTAATGTGTAACTGTGCCAATGTGACACTGCTTCCGTAGAGGGCAGTGGAACTGTATCAGGGAAAGTCCCCCTGAGAAAGTTCAATGTGTAAGTGACCCTAAGGGCATTATGGGGAAATCCTGGAGGTGGACAAGTACCACTGGTTAGGGTGGAGACTTGTTCTCCTGGTCTGCGCAGTCCAAGAGTCGCCATTGGAATGCCTAGATGGCGTCTATGTGTAATGTGATATGTATATGTCCTTCTTTGGTGGTTTGGACTATGTGTCACGGCACCTAAAATGTGTAATGTGTAATGTGTATGTGTTCATGTGTAAATGTGTAAGTGAACAATGTGAATGTGTATGTGCAAAGTGCAACCATGTGAAAGAGGAAACTTGTGTAAAGAAAATGTGAAATTCTAAATGAAAGGATATGGTATTGAAATCCATGTGAGACAAATCTGAAACCATGTGAAATCAGTAATTTCATGTTGATATCATCATGTTATATGTGCAAAAATGTCTAGAATCTATGTTAGGGATAATTGATGAGCACGTGTACAAAATAGCATGATTGGTTGTTCACATGGTATGTTTTAAACAACATTGTAGCTTTCATGTGTAGGTTTACAGCCTTTAAACCATGTGAAACCAGCAACTTAAAGCATGTGAAAATGTCTATGTATGTGTTTAAAAATATGTAAGATCCATGCTAGTCGTGTTTGCCTTCATATATGCACAGTGTTCATGTTGGTAGCTCTCATGTCTTGGTTCTTTAAAGGCAAATTTTCACGAGTAAATTGAATAGAGAGCATGTGATAGGTAAGTTTTATTCTTAGAAATCTGAAAGCATGATCCATGTATAATTTGTAAAACTTCCATGAAGGTTGAAACTTTCAAATGACTAGCATGCCGTGTGTTGAAATTTTTGAATGTGCATGTAGAAACCGCTATGACTTATACTGTATCTTATGAGTAGTGTTGCTTGCTGAGTCTTTAGACTCACTCCTTCTTCGGCGTACAGGTGTAGTTGGTGACGTGGCACCGTTGGAGGAGACAGTGGAGACGGACTCCGAGCGCGGAGATTAGTCTTTGGAGTTCTTTGAGACTTGTGCATTTCATAGTATGTAATTTAACGTTGTATTAGAGTTATCATGAAAGAATGTATAAGTGTGGACATTATGTGTTTGAATTTCAGCAATTTAAATTATGTGAACTTTTAGCTTTTAATGTTAATTGCAATTTTCAAGTATGTTTAATGTGAATGATGAATAAATGGAGACAGTTGTCTTTTACTTCCGCTACTCTGTTGTATATTCGCGTGTATCTAAGATGTTTGTATCGTTTGGGTAAATGTCCCACTGTGAGGACTCTCGCTATACTGACGTGGGTTGGTATAACCGTACCGGTATAATGAGGACCGCCACAGAGATTGGTATCAGAGCGACCGGTTGAGATTGCACATGAATATACCTAAGTCATCATCCCCATTGCATGCTAAGTATGTCCACATGTGTAGAAAACACAAATAAAAAGTGAAAGGTAGATGAAAATGGTTAGAAAACTTAGTAACCTAGCTCTAATGTTGGCTGAAATTTATTACAACCATGGCTTCGAGAGGTAGGCGTGGTGGAGCGTCAGCCCGTGAGGACGAGCCGCGACGTGATGAGCAGGCGGAGCAACAGGCCCCAGCACCACGAGGCCCTGTACTTCCCCCACCGCCGCCTGTGGATTACGAAGTATTCATGCAAGGTCTGGTACAAGCCATGCAGACGCAGGCTCATACCCAGGCAGCACTCCAGGCACAGTTGGAGGCCCAGGTAGAATAATGAAACAACTAAGTAGTTTGCTATTTAAATTGCATGATATTGTGTTTATCGTATATTGTTTATTGTTTAATATAGCAGCTCAGGCACCAGCTCAGGACCATGGTGGACCTCCCATCATGGAGAGATTCAAGAGGATGACCCCACCCTCTTTTAAGGGGAGAGTGATCCATTAATGGCAGAAAGCTGGTTAAGGGAGACAGAGAAAATCTTCCGAGCCAGGTGCCCTGATGAGGATAAGGTGACATTAGCCACCTACATGCTACAGGTAGACTTTTATTTTGTGTTTGTATGTTCTGCTTAATTTATAATTTGTTAGTTGGTGCTTATGAAGGTGTATTGCAAGAGAGAGCGGATGTATGGTGGTCCTCCCTACTACGTACACGCTTTGAGGACGGAGCAGTAGATGTGACGTGGGACGCGTTCGTGAGACTCTTTCGAGCCAAGTTCGTCCCAGAGCATATCCAGGACAAAATGGAGCAGGAATTTCTCTCCCTGACCCAAGGCTCCATGACCGTGCTGGAATACGAGGCAAGGTTTTCTGAACTTTCTAAGTATGCACCGCATATCGTAGAGGATGAGCGCAAGAGACGAAGAAATTCGTGATGGGACTCAAGCCATCACTGCGGACGAGACTCGTGGCGTTTGACCACCGCACGCTGGACGAGGCCCTCAGTGCTGCCTGCAGGCAGGAGGGAGAAATGGAGCAATATCTAGAGGAGAAGAAGGCTTCGCAGAAGAGGCCGGCAGTGACTTTCCAGCGGCAGGATAAGAAGAAAATGGTGTACTAGACACCGCAGCGATCCGTGACAGTTAGCAACTCTCAAGTACCTTCTGTATGTTCCCCTGGTGTGAAGAAAGAGTGTCCCCATTGCGAGAAGACACATGGTGGTTCCGAGTGCTGGTTGGTCGGGGTAGATGCTTGAAGTGCGGGAGCAGCGACCAAAAGATCAAAGATTGCCCAAGACTTCAGCAAGGAGCTCAGCGTGGAGCGCCAGCACCAGCAGTAGCGGCAGCCGCGCCAGCTACAGGAAGACCAGGAAGGCCTCGAGCCCCAACTCGAGTGTTTGCTTTGGCACGCGAGGAGGCTGAGCAGGCGGAGCATGTCACCGAAGGTACGGTTTTGCTTTTAGGTGTGCACGCTCGAGTTTTGTTTGATACGGGTGCTACTCACTCGTTCATTTCCGAGCGGTTCGCTAGACAGTTAGCCCTAGAGTCAGGCGTAGAGTCTGAGGAGTTAGAGGTCCCTTTGTCTGTGCACACCCCTGTGGGTACGGTATCGACTAGGAGTGCATTCCGTCGTTACCTGTGTGCATTGAGGATAGAATCCTAGATAGGTGTTTCTTCTTGCTAAAGATGAAGGACTATGATGCTATTCTTGGTCTGGATTGGCTAGAGGAGCACTATGCGTTAGTGGATTGTCGTCGGAAGAGGATTGTTTTCCGCATTCCTGGTGAGGACGAGTTCTCTCATCCCTTACCAAAGAACTTAGCGGGAAAGTTAGTTATCTCTGCCATGAAGGCGATGCGCATGGTGAACAAGGGTTGTGACGTATTTCTTGCCAGCGTTATGCTAGTACCCGATGCTGGTTCGTCACTGACTCTTGCAGAGATCGATGTGGTGCAGGATTTTCCAGATGTCTTTCCCAATGACTTGTCTGGATTGCCACCGGATAGGGAGATAGAGTTCACTATATAGTTGCTTCCAGGCACCTCTCCTATCTCGACGGCCCCATATCGGATGGCCCCTGCAGAGTTAGCCGAGTTGAGGAAGCAATTACAAGAATTGCTTGATAAGGGATTCATTCGCCCTAGTGTTTCCCCTTGGGGCGCACCTGTATTATTCGTCAAGAAGAAAGACGGGTCACTTAGGTTGTGTATTGACTATAGGAGTTGAACCAAGTGACTGTGAAGAACAGGTACCCCTTACCTCGGATTGATGATCTGTTTGACCAGTTGCAGGATGCATCAGTCTTTTCCAGATTGACTTGCGATCTGGTTATCATCAGCTGCGGATTAGGAGTGAGGATGTGTCCAAGACGGCATTTAGATCCCGTTATGGACATTATGAGTTCTTGGTTCTTCCTTTCGGATTGACCAACGCCCCTGCAGCGTTCATGGATCTCATGACCTGGTGTTTAGTTCCGTATTTAGATAGCTTTGTTGTTGTGTTCATTGATGACGTGTTGGTCTATTCTCCGGATGAGGCCACACACACCATCAACATTTGAGGTTAGTCTTAGAGGTTCTCCGTGAGCACAAGCTGTATGCGAAGTTCAGCAAGTGCGAGTTCTGGTTGCGCGAGGTTCACTTTCTCGGGCATGTTATCTCCGGCGCTGGTGTAGCTGTTGATCCAGCAAAGGTCCACAGTTATGGATTGGGAGACTCCCAGACTCCTTCGGAGATTCGTAGTTTTCATTGGGTTGTTGGTTATTATCGGCGATTCATTGAGGGTTTCTCATCCATCGCCGCCCCTTTGACAAAGCTGACCAGGAAAGGTGAGAAGTTCGTTATGGTCTGAGGCATGTGAGCGTAGCTTTCAGCTATTGAAGGCTAAGCTTACTTCTGCTCCGGTATTGGTATTGCCTAGTGGTCCAGAAGGTTTTGCCATTTATACGGATGCATCTCAGATTGGTTTAGGCTGTGTGCTCATGCAGGATAGGGTAGTGGCTTATGCTTCTCGTCAGTTGAAGGAGCATGAGAGGAACTATCCGACTCATGATTTGGAGCTCGCAGCAGTGGTTCATGCACTAAAGATCTGGAGGCACTATCTTTATGGTGTCAGATTTGAGGTGTTTTACCGACCACAAGAGCTTGAAGTATCTTTTCTCCAAAAGGAATTAAACCTGAGGCAGAGGAGATGGATCGAGTTCTTGAAGGACTATGACTTCGACCTTCAGTATCATCCTGGAAAGGTGAACGTCGTAGCGGATGCTCTTAGTAGAAAGAGGTCTTCGCTCCAGCAGGATTGGAAGATGTTGGAGGATGCAACGTGCTCTATGACCGAGTTAGAGCCATCACTGTGTCAGGCTTTTGTAGCTCAGCTATCCCTTAGATCCTCAGTCTTGGATGAGGTGATTGAGCAGCAGAAAGCCGACCCTAGATTGTTAGAGTTAGTGGGTAAGGCGGGCATTGCTCGTGATGAGGACGGTGTGATTAGATTTCAGCACCGTGTCTGTGTCCTGATGTAGTAGATGTTCGTGAGCATGTGTTAGCGGAGGCTCATAGGTCGCGATTCTCTATTCATCGGGTAACACTAAGATGTATCAAGACCTGAAGAGATCATTTTGGTGGTCCGGCATGAAGAAGGATGTTGCGGATTATGTGTCTAGATGTCTAGTATGTCAGCAAGTGAAAGCCGAGCGGCAGCGACCATCCGGCCTTATACAGAGGATGGATATCCCAGTGTGGAAGTGGGAAGCTGTCACTATGGACTTTGTTTCGGGTTTGCCTCAATCTAGAAGGGGCAATGACTCGATTTGGGTAGTTGTAGATAGATTCTCGAAGACTGCTCATTTCTTGCCCATGAAGAAGAGCAGTCAGTAGAGAGTTTAGCTAGATTGTATGTTAGTGGTATCATTAGATTGCATGGTGTGCCAAGTCGATCATTTCGGATCGAGATCCGAGATTTACTTCGAGATTGTGGAAGGGTCTTCAGGATGCGTTAGGTGGAGCTTAAGCTCAGTTCGGCGTTTCATCCCAGACCGATGGACAGTCCGAGAGGACTATCCAGACGCTCGAGGATATGTTGAGAGCGTGTGTTCTGGATTGGAAGGATGATTGGGAGCGTCATTTACCTCTTGTGGAGTTCGCATACAACAACAGCTTCCATGCTAGTATTGGTATGGCTCCATTCGAGGCGTTGTATGGTAGGCCCTGCAGATCTCCTTTATGTTGGGAGGAGACTGGTGATAGGCAGTTGATCAGACCGGAGTTAGTTCAGGAAACTTTGGATAAGATTCAGCTTATCAGGAAAAGGCTCGTTGCGGCACAGGATAGGCAGAAGAGTTATGCCGACAACAGAAGGAAGGATTTGGAGTTCGAGGTTGGCGATCATGTCTTCTTGAAGATATCGCCTACTCGTGGTGTCGTCAGATTTGGCAGGCATAGCAAGCTACCAGGTTCATTGGCCCATATGAGATTCTCAGACGTTTGGGCAGCGTGGCATATGAGCTAGCATTACCCCCAGCTTTGGCTAGCGTTCACCCTGTATTCCACGTATCTATGCTCAGGAAGTATGTCCGAGATCTGTCTCATGTGATTAGTCATGAGCCAGTGGAGATTCAGCCAGATCTTTCGTATGTCGAGCAACCAGTAGCCATTCTTGACCGGAAGGTTCAGCATCTCCGAACAAGAGAATTGCGTCGGTGAAGGTCCTATGGCGGAACTTCTCACGATATGAAGCTACTTGGGAGCTTGAGGATGCGATGAAGAAGAAGTATCCCCTCTTGTTTGAGTAGTGTCGTTCTAACTTCGAGGACGAAGTTTCTTTAAGGGGGAGAGGGTGTAAGGCCCTCGAATTTCCGTCTCATTATTTGTATTTGTGTGTGTGTGTATATTTGTGCTTGTGTATGTATATACATATTTACGTACGTATTAATTAGTACAATTACGTGTGCATATGTTTATACTAGATGTAAATAATGCATGTATTGAATGGTGATAGTATGGATACACTACCATATGCATATTGCATGTATATATGCATGGCATGCATAGTTTTCTGCATATTTTAGACTTCTGGCCGAAGGCCATCTTGGCGTCAACCCTAGCCTTTGAGGTGGTGTCAGCGTCCAGACATGGACGCCAACACTAATCCTGGCGTCTAACGATGTGGACGCCTATTTCTCTGACCTGCATGCATTGCAGAGCCAGAAATTCCGGAAACAAGGGAGCTCACCCATTGGGGAGCTGTCCCCAACGGCTCTGAGAGCCATCTTGTCACCTTGTGAGTGGGAGAGAGGCCTCTCCCACATGTTAAACCCGGATCTGCCTTCCCCAGCCCTCTCTTCACCTTTGCAAGGAGAAAAAAGCGAGAAAGAAAACCCTAGAAGAAAAACTGAGAAAACCCCCACCTTTGCAACCCAAAGATCCGACTTTCTGGAGCTAGATCTGGCCATCTTCCACAACAAGAGGATAGCTGGAGCAAAGGAGGAGGCTTCCCCGACATTCCCTTGCTGTGGAGATCACCCAGAGCCCGGAGGAGGGAGATCTTGGAGGACATTTGCACCTTCTTGGGACCGCCCAAGGAGGGCTTCACCAGCACCCTAGATCCATTGGAGCAATTTCTAAAAGGCAAGTGACCTAACCATAATGTCCCCGTATGTGTCTAGGTCGATTCTACAATTTTTATGAATTTTCCCTCGAGTCCTAGACCCTCACATTCACCCAACTTGAGAGCTCGGTCTGTGTTCTGCACAGACCTGCATTGACGGCAAGGTCACTGGACGCTGAGATTATGCTTGGTGTCCATCGACCATGCCGCTGACACTGAGTCAGCGGCCAGAGACCGCCGCCAAGTTCCTCTGGACAGAACAGTGACCTGTTCTGCCCTTCCTATACAACTATTTTCGGTATGGTTTCCGTGATGAGGATATATGGTAACCCTATACACTATGTATACTTCTAAATGTGGTGTGTGGATGAGTGTGATGTGTGGTGGTGAATGTTAGAAATTTGTATTCCATGATTTGTAAGCATGATTTGTTGATAATCTTGCCAGTCCATGTTTTATGATTAGGATTAGTCTGAATGCCTCAGTTTTGTCAGATCATGAAGATTAGTGGATCAGTATACGTATACTCAATTTTTGATAATTGTCCATGCTTGCATAAATTGCTAATAAATTCGGTTTGGTAAATAAAAGCCATGAAAGAAAGATTTGTGGTGATCGATCTATGGTTGTATGATTTAGGTAATTCTGTATTCTCAGGTCATGCATATACAGTAGTCTCTGTTCAAACAGTAAGTGGCAAAATTGCATGATGTGTTAAACTCCATGTCAACTTAAATTGTGAATGGCATGCGAAATAGGTATTTGATTTTCTGTAATTCTATTTAGCTCAGAAAAATCTGAAAAATTGAATGTATGATCTTGAACTCGAAATAGCATGTGGTTAAAATTTCAGGTCATTTGGACCAGTATATAAGGAGTTATGTATTTTCCATGTGAAAGTAAAAATCTATGTATGTTATCGTAAAGGTGGTTAGATATTGTTTAAACCCAACCTGATTAGTGAATTTACTGTGTGTTAAACTCCTGAAATCTGTAGTGTCCTGATAGGAAAACAGAGAATGTGCATGTGAGTGAGAAAGTAATGAATGAAAAGTGACATGTGTCAAACCATGTGTGAAATCGGTAAAATGTGTAAATGTGTAACTGTGCCAATGTGACACTGCTTCCGTAGAGGGCAGTGGAACTGTATCAGGAAAAGTCCCCCTGAGAAAGTTCAATGTGTAAGTGACCCTAAGGGCTTAGGGGGAAATCCTGGAGGTGGACAAGTACCACTGGTTAGGGTGGAGACTTGTTCTCCCGGTCTGCGCAGTCCAAGAGTCGCCATTGGAATGCCTAGATGGCGTCTATGTGTAATGTGATGTGTATATGTCCTTCTTTGGTGGTTGGACTATGTGTCACGGCACCTAAAATGTGTAATGTGTATGTGTCCATGTGTAAATGTGTAAGTGAACAATGTGAATGTTGTGCAAAGTGCAACCATGTGAAGAGGAAACTTGTGTAAAGAAAATGTGAAATTCTAAATGAAAGGATATGATATTGAAATCCATGTGAGACAAATCTGAAACCATGTGAATCAATATTTCATGTTGATATCATCATGTTTATATGTGCAAAAATGTCTAGAATCCATGTTAGGGATAATTGATGAGCACGTGTACAAAATAGCATGATTGGTTGTTCACATGGTATGTTTTAAACAACATGTAGCTTTCATGTGTAGTTTACAGCCTTTAAACCATGTGAAACCAGCAACTTAAAGCATGTGAAAATGTCTATGTATGTGTTTAAAAACATGTAAGATCCTGCTAGTCGTGTTTGCCTTCATATATGCACAGTTCATGTTGGTAGCTCTCATGTCTTGGTTCTTTAAAGGCAATTTCACGAGTAAATTGAATAGAGAGCATGTGATAGGTAAGTTTTATTCTTAGAAATCTGAAAGCATGATCCATGTATAATTTGTAAAACTTCCATGAAAGGTTGAAACTTTCAAATGACTAGCATGCCATGTTTTGAAAATTTTGAATGTGCATGTAGAAACCGCTATGACTTATACGTGTATCTTATGAGTAGTGTTGCTTGCTGAGTCTTTAGACTCACTCCTTGCTTCGGCGTACAGGTGTAGTTGGTGACATGGCACCGTTGGAGGAGACAGTGGAGATGGACTCCGAGCGCGGAGATTAGTCTTTGGAGTTTCTTTAAGACTTGTGCATTTCATAGTATGTAATTTGAACGTTGTATTAGAGTTATCATGAAAAGATTGTATAAGTGTGGACATTATGTATTTGAATTTCAGCAATTTAAATTATGTGAACTTTTAGCTTTTAATGTAATTGTGATTTTCAAGTATGTTTAATGTGGATGATGAATAAATGGAGACAGTTTGTCTTTTACTTCCGCTACTCTGTTGTATATTCGCGTGTATCTCTGTTTGTATCGTTGGGTAATGTCCCACTGTGAGGACTCTCGCTATACCGACATGGGTTGGTATACCGTACCGGTATAATGAGGGCCGCCACAATATCAACACATCATCTATAAATACCACCACAATTATCCAAATAAGCTGAAATACCATGTTCATCAAATCCATAAATACAGCAGGTGCATTAGTCAATCCAAAGGGGAGTACTAAAAACTCATAATGTCTGTATCTGGTTCTAAATGCAGTCTTAGAAATATCATCTTCTTTAACTCTCAGTTGATGGTACCTCGACCTTAATCGATCTTAGAGATACTGTAGCAGACCGGAGTTGATCAAACAAGTCATCAATTCTAGGTAATGGATATTGTTCTTAATTGTGACTTGATTCAACTTTCTATAATCAATGCATAATCTGAGGGATCCATCTTTCTTTCTAACAAATAATACTGGAGCTCCCCATGGTGATACACTTGGCCTAATAAACCTTATCTAACAAATCTTACAACTGCCTCTTTAATTCTATCAACTCAGCTGGTGCCATTCTATAAGGAGCTACGGATATAGGTAAAGTTCCAGGTAAAAGTTCAATGGTAAAGTCAATTTCTCTAATTGGAGGTAATCTAGTTAGATCATCAGGAAAAACTTCTGGAAATTCTTTTACAACATCAATATCTTGAACTGATACCTGTTTATGTTCATTTAGTATAACCATCACACTTGCCAAATAACCTTGACAACCATTTTTCAGCCATTTCATGGCTTTAAGTGCTGATATAGTCTTCTTGTTTCCATTTTCTTTGACATGTATAGCTGAAATCTGCTAATCCCGCCTTTTAAATGTTAAGACTTTCTTATGGCAATCTAATACGGCATGATTTTCTGCTAACCAATCCATTCCATGTATAATGTCAAAATCTTGCATGTTATCCAATACATATACATATGCAGTAAGTTCACATTCTCCATTTTCAGAGTTATTTCTGGAATAACAGAGGTAAGTGTAGCTATTTGACCAGTAGGACAGTCAAGTATCATGCTTCCTACTAATTTCTCTGGTTTCCGAGATATAGAATTAATAAATACCTGAGAAATAAAAGAGTGTGTAGCTCCAGGGTCAAATAACACTCTAGCATACATATTTTCGGTTAGGAGAATACCTTCAGCTATAGTAGGGGTGTCCTGGGCTTCCTCCTTTGTCAGAGCAAAGACTCTAGCTGGTCCTTTAGGTGGTTGTCTTGGGGCTTGCTGGAAATAAGGTTGTGGCTTCTGTGCCTTTGACTGGTCTGCTTTGTGTGACAGTCCTTAATATGCCCTTTCTGACCACATCCATAACATTTTTCTGCTACTTTCCAGCATTCATCACCGGGGTGTCTTCCTCCACATTGAACACACACGGGCCAACTCTTTTTCTGTTCTCCTTGCTGCTTGGTTGAATCAACTTTTCGCTTCTGACCTTTCGTTTCCTTGTTATACACATTTTTCTTCTTACCCCCATTGGTTTCTTTGTTTTTCATATAGTCCTCAAACTCAGATTCCACTATAAATGCAGCCTTGAGTGCCATAGCCATACTTTGGGGATCTAGTGGAGCTACCCTGCTCCTCACACCGGGTTTCAATCCTCTCACAAACTTCTTTACCCTTCTGATTTCATTGTCACAAATATGAGGTGCATACTTTTCTAGTTCAGTGAATTTGGTCTCATACTCTGCCATAGTCATGTCTTTTTGCTCCAACTGTAAAAATTCACTTCTTTCCTATCCTTGACATGTGGTGAGTGTATTTCTCATATATTCTCTTAGGAACTCTTCCCAAGTAATATTATCCCTTCTATTTCTAAATGCATTTCTCATGGCAGATTGCCACCATTCATCTGCTCTATCCTGGAGCATGTAAGTCGCCAACGTGACTTTGTCTTCTTCTTCGCATCTTATGGCCTTAAATATCTTTTCCATCTCTCACCCATCCTTCGACAACCTCAGGCTGGCCATTTCCTTTAAAAGCTGGAGGTCCCATCTTCTTAATTTTTCTAACAAAGATGTTCCAGAAATCCTTCCTCCATTCATGTCATGTTGGTTCTTCATTATGTTTGCACTAACCCCTGAAATGACTGCATAAATGTAGCAAAATTAGGAGTCCCAGTACTTTCTTCTTGAGAATTTCCAGCCAATGGGACATTGTGAACTTCCTCCCTAGAGCTTTCCTCATTGGATGTGTCGATAGCTTTCCCTTTGTCTGCCATTTCCTGGAACACCATCAAACACATCCAATTAATTTCATGCTAACTACTTAAGTTTTGTTAAAACCAAAATGATCTTTAAAGATTCTAGAATACACATAAATTTTTATTTATTTCCTTTGTGAAAATGGTCACAGAGATATCTATCACCCATAACCTTGCTGTGATACCACCTCTGTAACACCCTCATCCGACTTCACACAAACACATACGTAACCTTTGATCGGAAGAGGGGTTACACCGACAAAGTTTCGTTATGGGTAGATATATCCGCGCTTTGCACAAAACTGGCAAACCATTCCACAAGGTATCTTGGAACATATTATAATACACAAGGTCACAAAGTGCTAACACTCATTATTTACAACAGACAAGTTCTCTCTCTCTAACTTAATACACTATCAACTAAAGAAACTACTAAACTACATTATTCTTCTTCATCTCTTCATCGTCCGCAGCAGAATTAGGATTCACATGTAGCTGAGATTATACACACCTTTAATCTGAAAGGGTTGGAGGAAACAAAGGCATGAGTCGAAAGGACTCAGTAGGTATCAGTAAACATAGCGTAGAAGTTTCATTTGCAGAGCTGAATGAATATTCAATAGTGCATACGTGGATCAAAACATAATTGCTCATGAATTTCATACTTAACAAAACATATAGCTCAAATTGATTTCATAATGAGCTCCAACAAATCACAGAATAAAAGTCATATTTGTCTTTCAGAATTCAGACCATAACTTAATTTGGAAACAATTCGACAGGCATCACTGCTCTCATGAGGTTACTATATAGACGTAATATACCATCCTCAGTGCCTAGGCGATTCCAGCACCTTAGATCTTGTTCATTGCGCAAGAACGGGGTATAATTATTTTATTACCCACCATCGTCGATTCCTTGACTTGGATTTACATACGTACAACTGTCGCCCTCAGCTATCACAAGTAGCAGGTGCTACTACAAGTGATCTTAAACCCTCTTTTGAAGAGAGCACTGTCTTCAGATCATAAACTTCTTTTCATGAGCATAACAGAAATGGGAATCCAAAGGGGGATTTTATTTATGATTAATATAATATCTTGATGACAAAGTAGTTCATAGTTCAAGAATATGAGAGTCAATTGGCTGAGACAAGGTTATGACTCAAGCCAATAACTTCAGAAGATTTGAATCATATAAGAATCCAAAGAAATGAAGATCCATAATGGTCATCACAAGTATTCACATCTCATAAGGTGTTCAAACATATGAACTCTCAAGTGGTCAAGTTTTACTAACTTAGATACCGAATACTGAAGAATAGACTCAATCGGAGTACTATTCGTAATTGCTAACTTTAAGAATACTTAAGGGAGATTAAGGTACATAATGTGGGTAAACTTTGAGGTAGTATGACAATAAATACCAAGGTAAATGAGAGGGTAACTTCCTTGGCTTTTAGGATGGAGTTCTAGCATGGATTTAGACATGAAATGGTGCAGAAATTCAAATCAGGGCTGCACCTGTCGAGAGCCAAGAAGGCTTGTCGACAGATGGCTGCTGACAGAACAATAGCTTGCTGGACTGTATGTATCTGTTGACAGCAACAATATGGTTGTCGATAGATGCACACAGTCTCAGTTAAACCAGAGTTCTGGCAGGCTGGCCTGTCGACAGCTATGAGCTGCCTGTAGACAGCCGCCTGTTCTTCACTCATAAGGGACTATGAATGCACTCTAAACATGCTAACCATGGAACCTATGAATCAAGACATGATGTATATCAAATAGAAGAGTCTAATTGTAGATCTCACAGTGGTTTATAGGCTAAACAAGAGACATGGGACAAGAGGTTGCAATTCAAGCTTGTCTAGCTAGAAACTAGACATAGTATAGTATTGGAAGTGTGGTCTTGATAGCAATGGATTATTGGGAGATTCTTACAAGATGGACACTAAAACACAAGATATTTAATGTTCCAATCAAAGCTTGAGGTACAAACATCTGAATGGAAAGAATCACAATGTTCTAAGATATCAAAATTTCTAGCAAAACTCTATAGCATAATCATGGATCATGGGTGGTATAAGAAGTTAGAAATCTACTTAAATTGTAATGGGAGTGAAGAAGCTCCTTGATAATTATATGATTCCAGAGGTAATAGGGAAAATCAATGAAAGATTCTGAAGTACAGTCTCATACATAGACTTAACCAAAACTGGTTAATGAGCTTGAAGGCAACTCATGTAAGGTTATGATCTTTCTAATCAGAGCAGTAGGTAGAAGTATGAGGAGAAGATAGGAATCTACTTTTCCTCAAAGTAACCAAAATCCTTGAATACCTATAATCAAAAGTGAACCAAAACAAGAAGAACTCTACAGATCATGGTACAACAAGAGACATGGTTTTCTACATGAGGAACCATGAGCATGTACATAGAAAACTGAGAAGGATTCATGGTATGACACCTACTTGATCTGAAAGAGAACAAAAGTTCTTCTTCTTCTTCTTATATAGAGATCACACAGCAACAAGATGAGGAAGTAAGAAGACTGCTGAAACAGGGACCTCGGCAGCTACACCTCCAGCAAAAAGTGGCTCCAACGCATACAGCCCCAACAGCAATTCACCAACACCAGGCTTGTAACCACAGCAACAGCAGGACTAGGAAGAACAAGAGTGTTGGAAAGATGCATACGATGGGTGTTGGGAAGCTTATATAAGCTCCCAAGTTCCCTTGCAAACTAGACACGTTGGCCATGGACGTGTCATGGTGTAAACCCCCTTAAACCATGTGAGGCCACCTATCTCATGCAACACACTCTTTGTTACACACAAGTAACCTTAATGATAGCCCAACCCCTTGGCTAAGCCTTATCCTAATGTGTGTTGGCTTCTCCTAAGCCTCACACGTAAGCATTTGAAATTCCCAGAAAAATCCTTGCCGTAAATAGCCCATAAATCAGTTGGGCCAAAGATCTTTATGTTTAGGTGTCCTAATGATATCCGTTTAACTTGAAATTTCAACCATAAACTAATAGGAAGGTTTTACAAATTGTCATGATTTTAGTTTTATTTTTAGAATTTATTTTCCGATGGGTGAAAAATCACCCCAAAAATAGTTGCGTCGACTTAATCTCAAAATCCGGTCGTCAAAAATTCTGAATAATTACATTTTTAATATCTCCACAATTTTCTAAGAATTATGGTGTTCTCAGATTTTATTTTCGTTACAGTTTTCCGGTGTCGCCCTGTCGGGGTGCGCACGACCGAAATTGATACCTGGGTATGATAAAGTGTCTTAAACATACCCTTAATCCTAAATATCACATTAAAACCTAATCGTTTTGCATAAACAAGAATTTCTAAGCAAATCATGGTATTTAAAATTTGAGGGCATTACATAGTGATATTGATGATGCAAAAAAATTGTCCAAGAAATTAAAGGATACATCCAATGAGGACAAGAAGATCCATCTTTGGAAGACCTACAACAAAAGGACAAATCTCATGATAATCTTCCAAAAGAATGGAGGTATAAGAAAGATCACCTCTAGACACATCATTGGTGATCCGTCAATTGGGTAAGAACCAGAGGTAATGTAATTCCTTGTGACTATCTAGCTTTTGTTTCACAAATAGAGCCTAAGATAGTCAATGAAGCTCTTACTGATGAATCTTGAATTTTAGCCATGCAAGATGAACTGAATCAGTTCAAGAGAAACCATGTGTGGTCACTTGTTCTTAGACCATCAGATCATCCAGTGATTGGCACCAAATGGGTGTTCAGGAACAAATTGGATGAAGTTGGTGTGATCATGAGAAACAAGGCCAGACTGGTAGCTCAAGGCTATTCCCAAGAGGAAGGCATAGATTTCGATGAAACCTATGCACTAATAGCTAGACTTGAGGCTATTAGAATTTTACTTGCTTATGCATCTGTATTAAATTTAAAACTATTTCAATTGGATGTGAAATCAGCATTTTTAAATGG
>CM024758.1:116798830-116863295 GCA_014218235.1 Colocasia esculenta | reverse complement strand
CTGAATGCGTCATGGTGTTGACCTTTTCCTGGGACTTAGAGGAGGAGGGTTTGTTGTTTTTGGTGGTTGGGGAGGGGTCTCACATAATACCCAGTTCCCTCTCGTGTACCTAGATTTAGCATGGCGACCTTGACATCCTCCCAATTAATTCACCCTAGTCATTCATGTAGCAACCTGATTTTTGAGAAAAATAAAAATTTAAATAAAGAATTAAAACCTAGCTAAATGGATATTTAAATGAAAGAGCATTAAACAAAACCATTAAATGGAAAGAGTAATGGCTTTGCTTAATGGACCCTCTAGAATTTATTGGTCAAATATGAATTTACAAAGGGAGAATAATAAGAAAATACCCTAAATTCGGAGTTTAATTATTTCATAATTGGAAAGGGGTTATTAAAAGAATAAAAGTGGCAATTAGAGTTGGAATTGGATTCCTAAACCTACCCCATATAGTCTAGCACGATTTAGATATTATCCTAACCCAATTAGAGGTTGGAAATCAAGAAAGGAAGGTTGGAGTTAGGAAATCTCGTAATTAAGAGGAATTTGAGTAGTAGTAGGAATAGGAACTTGTATTTATATAAATACACCTCTTGGCCGACCCTAGCTCGTTGCCAAAGGTTGTTGGACGTGGAGAAGAGCCAAGGAGGAGAGGATCTCGTGGGGAAAGGAGTTCTTGAAGCTTCTTCCTCGTTCTTGGAGTTCTAAGCCCTAGAAGACAAATCGAGTCAAAGGTAGGCATTCTCACAAGCAAAACCAATTAAACTCGTCTGTAGGTAGTTCCAATCACCAAGAACAAAAGCCCTCTTGTTTCATAATTTTTCATCGAGCCAATCTTTGTTCTTGATTTTTGAAGTTCTGCATACATGATAACCCCGAGTCATCATGTTTAAATCAGATCTCCATGTACACTTGTTCCCATGCTACGAAAATTTTACTGTAGATACTTCATGTTGTTAGGGATCTTTTGCCCCTAAAAGCCCTAAATTTCATTGAGCATGTTGCTCGAATTAAATCGATCTTGCTCTCTGTATCATGTTCTATGTTACTCGTTATTGTTCATGCTCAAACCATGTTCAAACCCTGCTCTCTCTCTAATTCCTATTTACTGGAAGTACTCTCGTATGTCTAGTTTCATTTGCCACTGGTTTCATGATGTTTCATCGTGTATACAATTAGTTATGATTTTTTGAACTACCCATGTCAAAAAGGCAAGTTTCTGGACCGCAATCCAAACAGATCAGAACTCTGTCAGGCTCAGGCGCAGACCATATGAACGCGACGGCCCGATAGGCCGCGTTCACAGGGCCGTCGTGGCAAAGCGTTCTGTCGCGATCTGATCGCGACAGCGCATGTCGTCGCGATCTGCTAACCAGGCCGTCGCGACCCTCATGCAACCCTGTCGCGACATGTCTGCCCGAACCAACCTACCTGTCGCGACCTGTACAAGCCACTGTCACGATCTGCCCTGCCCCTGTCGCGACCCTTACTGGCCTACGTCGCTTTCACAGGATTTTTTGATGAAAACCCATAAAAATTTATTGCTCTCACTCTCTACGCCTTTTTCACAGTTACACACGCATAAAAACACCTATTTTAAAATGAAGCCATATTGAATGCTTTAAATTACATATTCACGACTTCTTTTCTATCTATGATTTCTGTTACACATGCACACACATGAACCATCCAATATGGCTGAAATCTGGTATAAATATCTCATAATGTATCTGGTAATTTTTTGCAATAAAGTATATTAATTGCCCTACTTTAAAGACTTGTATTCTTTTCTAGCGTTGTTTATATACCGATATTGACGCTCTACTGTTCTAGAATTCCTCTAGAACGTCGAGCACCTGTTTTTATATACACACTTTACTTGGCTTGTGGTGAACTCTCCGTCGGATATTCCTTTCGCCGGACTAGTGAACTCTTGCACAAGGCCACCGTAAGTCTCCTCTGATCATGGATTCCCACATGGTCGACGAGCCGGTTACCCTAACACCCATTACACCTTTAGGGATCGATATGATCCAAACGGCTATTAGAAGTTCGCTCTACCTTGAATCACGTCGGACCTCTAGACTTGTGCATACCATGGCCAGCGGGAAGATCGTGAGTTCCACCACCTGACTGCCAACACCAAGTGCGCGTGTTGTGCAACGTTACTATCGCCTGTTTACTCGCCGCGTTACGTGCAATGTTCACTAGCTCTCGTCTATACTCTACTCTCTCGTCTATTCACGTTCACTCTGCTATCTCATCTATTCATCTAGTGCTCTTGTCTATTTCTTAGTACTCTCCATTGTCATTGACTGATTGTCTAAAAGATAAACAATATAACCAATGCTTGGCAAAATATAAAGGGCCCAATCTGGTCCTAGGATGTGCACCGAAAGTGCTAGTGCCCATGGGAGTTAAATGATCAGAGTGTTTGGCATTACACTCAAGTGCTATCTATCTCGACTATCTATATGACAATCAAACACAAAACGTGCTATACTCTCTCGATGTCTAGAATGACAACAAGTGATATACTCGTCGTGCTATTATTATACTTGTGCTAGTTGTGCTATGGCCATCCTGCTATTCGTGCTATACTCGATACTTGTGCTACTTTTGGAAACTATACTCGATCTCGCGCTATTGTGCTACCCCGATACCTGTTGTGCTATCTCTTACTATATTTTGACTCTCTTGTACCTGCTATCTTTAAATACTCCTCCATTAAATGTGTTAATTATTTAAAGCCTGCTTGAGCCTGAGATTTAAGTCCTACTGGGCGTTATCGCTCACCCTACGTTATTTGATGTTGTGTTCTCAGGTGAGCCGATGATGACACATACACTCACGAGGAAGGGAATGACCAAGATGGTTTGGACAGATGGGTGGATGGATCAGATCTAGAAGGGGGGGTTGAATAGATCTAACACTAATTAACGCGGAAGCTTAAGCAATTTAAAATTACTTCGAATCAAAGATCAAATCACCCAAACAATTTACTATCGAAGTGTGATTAGTGTGTGTGAGCAAATCAATTAGTAGTGTGAACGAAATCCCTGGCATGCATCTAGCGAGATATAAAGTCAAACCACAATTCAAACCATTGCACAGAGGATTTTTAGGTGGTTCGGAAATCACCTCCAGTGACTCCTACGTCCACCCCTCACACAGTGAGGCCACACTACTCAAAACCTTGAGTACAACTCACACTAGAGCACGACGACTCCAAACACCCTTGAGCACGACGACTCAAGAAACACCTGGAGCACGACGACTCCAAACTGAGCACGACGGCTCAAAAACAACCGGAGTACGACGACTCCAAATGAGCACGACGGCTCAAACCACACAGTGAGTGCGACGACTCACAAACCAGAGCTCGACGGCTCACAGTACAAAAGCTAGATCAAACACAAAAGAGATCAGATCCTCTAGCAATGATCTGATTCAAGACAGTTCGTACACAGAAATTTGTACAAACTTCATGCACAAATCTCATTGACGAAATAAGGAAGAACAAACTCTTAGATGAGGGAAATGATGTAGAAAGAGTGTTCTTCGATGAAGAGGCCTTGCAGACGCTTCAATTGAGGAGCCTTGATGGAAATCGATGGAGATTCTCCTCAATTGGCGATGCTCTGCTTTGATGGCATCTGAAATGCCAGAAATCCTTCTTCTCCTGAGCCTCTTCAGTTGGATCTGCTCCCTTGCCTTGCACAGCAACCTTCTCTCCAGGGATTCCCCTTGATTCCCTTGTCCTTCCTCTTGAAAGGATGGCTTGCAGCTTCTGGAGATGGAGACAGATCTGGAGAACCCCCTTTGGCCGCCAAAAGGCTTCTTCTGGTAGTGTATGGGCTCTCTTGCCTTTGGGTACAAGAACATGGGTATTTATAGCCCCATATGTCCATAAAGTGCCTTGGGGTGCATGGGCACGGAAACCTAGGCAAATCCCCTAAATCCCAAGCATCCACGTGTTCAGAGAAATTCACGTTTTTGAGTTTCATCCAGAGTGTGTCGACCTGCCCTGATCTAGTGTCGACCTGCTGTCCCAGTCAGGCAAACTGGTTTGCTGGAAACTGGGTCTAGTGTCGACCTGCCCTGATCTAGTGTCGACCTGCCCTGATCTAGTGTCGACCTGCTTTGATCTAGTGTCGACCTGCTGTCCCAGTCAGGCAAACTGATCTGCTGGAAACTGGGTCTAGTGTCGACCTGACTTGATCTAGTGTCGACACTACCAAGACAAAAATGTGTGAACCTGAAAATTTAACACATAAGCCATTAGTACAAGATATTATCATTAAATATGAGATATTAAACATCAAAAACATGTTGTCTAAGCATTATTGTGATATGTATAAAATGTATAACATGTTCAACATATCATCATCAAAATCACAATATGTCATCATTAAAATCACAACATGTCATCATTAAACTCACAACATGTCATCATTAAAATCATAACATATCATCATTAAAATCATAATATCTCATCATTAAAATCACAATATGTCATCATCAAAATCACAATATGTCATCATTAAAATCACAACATGTCATCATTAAAATCACAACATGTCATCATTAAAATCACAACATGTCATCATTAAAATCATATATCTCATCATTAAAATCACAATATGTCATCATCAAAATCAAAGTATGAGTGATGTTCATTGGTCATCATTAAAATACAACTTTAGGAAATTCAAAACACACTCAACCCAACAATCTCCCCTTTTTGATGATGACAAAACATATGCACAATCTCCCAATCCTTGACTCCCTTGACTACAATAACTCCCCCTTTAACCATATACACCTTTGACCTTCTCCCCCTAGAGACCTTTCTCCTTTAAAGAACTTTCTCCCCTAGTGACCTTCTCCCCTTTGAACTTTCTCCCCTAGTGACCTTTCTCCCCCTTTTTGACAGCATCAAAAAGATATACAGAGAGAGAGACAAAGATGGTTGGAGACCAAGAGATGAAATGTGGAAAAGGAGTCAGAAATGATCAAAATAAATGACGCAAAATGATATTGACATATGAGAGACATTATTGGTTTTTGTTATTGTGCAACAAAGTTTAATCACAAAGACACACTCAACACAAAGAATAGCAAATTATAATGAGCTGAATGTGGTTAAAATAATGATGCAAATGTGAAAATAAAGTGACCTAATTGAGTGAGCAGAAGTATTAACAAGGATGTTAGGAGCTTTAAGTTAACACAATGTTGAATAATAGGTCTAAACTCAGAAAAACATGAACTTTATTAAGGTCTTAAGCTTTTCTATCCTGTCTTGATTTGTTTTCATTTTGAACTGGGAAAGAATACAAGAATAAATTAGTTAAATCTCACTTTTCAGTGCAAGAGATCACATTGATCAGATGCAAGACCTCCTGATTACTCAGTGGTTTAACTTTCATTATCTTATACAGAGTTGAAAACTTTTATTTCCACTTTTTGACGCAAAAACAATCACTTTTTAGGTGAAATGGCCCGGTTACTCAGTGGTTCAAGAATTTCCATTGCTCTGTTTGTATCTTTCCAGATTGATCATTTTTCTTTTGATGTTTTGCAGGAATATGTTTGCTTTGACCAGAAAAGTCATGACTACGAATTTAGAAAAATTATTCTTAACATGTGGTAAAAATAAAGCTTAAACATACACATGTGAAATATTAAAGCCACTCATGTGCCTACAAGTGTTTTGCAAGTCATTTTAAAGACATTCAGTATTAAGATTGCATGACCTTGAAATGATACTGAATCTTTGAAATTAAACTAAATGCACAATGATTTTAGTTTCAATGTTTTAATTCTCTCATAAGAAAATAGCACAAGGACTCAAAAATCTGATGAGTTTGGGTTCAAAATAGACAAGTAAGGTCAAGGAATGTAACAATGACTTCCCCTTCATGTAACTCCCCCTCTCAAGGTGAACATGAGGATTATAGGAGGAATAGATGGAATGAAGTGAAGGCAGAATGAACATGAATGTTTTTATTGAAAGACAATGACTCCCCCTCAACAATTGCATACAAGGCTCTTGATACTTGGTGGAGACATATACTCACACATAGTGAAAGTGTCCAGACAAGTTTGACTTGTCTTTCTTCAAATCACCATTTGATATACCAAGAATGCCAATGCAATGTGAGAGTGAGGAATTTAGTTGCAAGAACATTTGTCAACAAACTGAATGGGATGTGTTAATAAATCAGATATGAAGGAATATTCTCCAGCATTTCACTCAAAGATTCTTTTGACTTACTCCCCCATAAGATATGCATGAAATCATTGCATTTTCAAGAACATTTTTGCACTTTTTCAAATTTACTCCCCTTAATATGTGCATGGAATGAAAAAGCTAGTAAGCAATTCACACATGATTATGCACACCATTAGCTTTAAGCATAACATGACTTTTGGTACTTGGCGGAGTATTTTACTCACGCATAATGAAAGTTTCCAACAAGCATAACTTGTTTTTCCACATGTCATCATTTGATATACCAAAAAGTCAAAGCAGTTGATATGCACACAGAATCATGGGCACAGTTAAGCAAGCATGATAACACAAACATGATTCCAATTGTTATGACACAAAGTTCATTGTTGGGAGTACCATTGAAACATATTTCTCATTTTTCAGATAAAAATTAAACATTCATTTCAATTCAGGCAATTCAAATTTGAAATGATAAAGAAGTTTTACCTGAAAGGACTTCAATTGCTTTTCAAAAATTTTACCTGTGTTCTCCAATCATTTCTTGCCTTGTACAACAATATCTTGAATCCATTTACAATGTATGGCTGCAAGACTCCTCAGCTTGCTGATCAAGCTGGTTTTGGCACCCACACTTGCTTGGTCCTGCAATGAAGTCAATGTTAGAGTGCATCAAAGATTTCTTAATCCAAAGTGATATTATTTTTGGTATAGATGCATTTTTTCATTGATAGAACTATGAACAGAATTAGTTCCAGATTTCTTTTACCTTGCTCAATGCATCTATGTTTTCATGAAGTTTTCTAATTTTTGGATTTTAAAATTAATGACTCTTACACAAGGAAGATCATTGGTACTTGGCGGAGGTAATTCCTCACACATAATGATAGTTTCCAGACAAGCATGACTTGTCCTTTCACAGTTCACCATTTGATATACCAATTGATCTTTGCATAAGAGTCCCAATGATTTCAGTTTTTATTTAGCAGGGAATCTCTCAGAAGTATTTCCTGGTGAGATTTTCATTCTTTCATTCTCTTCACTTACTTTCCTTGTAGCTTAGTCATGAAGCTTCATTTTGAGATTGACTACAAGGATCCCTGCATCCAGCATTCAAGCAGCACATTTTAGAACCCAAACTTGTTTGGGTCCTAAGGATCTTCCATGAATTTGCAACAATGATTTTGAATCCAAAAGGATTTGATATTGGGTGCATTTTTCTGAAGACTAGAAACACTAGAATCTTGGTTTCTAATCTTAGGGCTATTGGTATAGAATGCCACTGACATACTGAACATTTTGTTTTCTATTTTTAAAATTTTATCATTGAGATTTTTATCATGGAATTCAGAAGAGATCTTTTGTGCAACAGTTCCTTTTTCATGTACATAGAATTTCTGAGTGTTTTCAGCATGAACATGATCTTTATTCTTATGTACATTAACATGAAACATGGGAGCATGCACAAAATATCAATTCTATGCCAACATTCCCTAGAAGTATGCCCAAATTTATGACATGTGAAGCATTGGACTGATTTGGCATGTTTATTGAAATTTTGATTTCTATTCCAGCAATGTTTGGCAAGATGACCAGGTTTATTACAATTAAAGCAAATGAGAGCATTTCTTACCTGGTCTTACCTTGGCATGTATGCATTTGCTGGAATCTCTTTTCATGTGAGGAGGCTTACCATGAGGAGAAGGAGGTACCTTTTGGTGGCTCTTGGCATGATGTGAATTTTGAACTTGCCTTGGAGCCCTTTGGACTGATGGAGGAAGTAGATGATTCTTCTTGACATCAGCATTTCTTTTTTCTCTGTCTGTTTCTGAACAAGCTTTCACAAGTTTTTTATTAGAGATATCAAGGTTCTTGTTCACAGCAGCTTTAACAAATGTTAATTTGTTTTATTTCCATTTTTCTTATCTCTCACAGAAGCAAGACTTGTGTTTTAGTATTTTCAATTCATGTCCAAGCTTCTGTTTTCAGCTTTTAATGCAACAACTTCTTTTTGAATTTGAAGTTTATTTAGCATGACATCCAAACCATTTTTCATCTTGTTCTTTTCATTTCAAATTGAGCAATTTGTTTTCCAAATCGGTAATTTTATTACTCAAATTGCTACATTCATTGTCCAATGGTCTGTCATGGAACAAGCATTCAATCTTCCTTTTAGATGATGATTTTCTTCAACAAGTTGTTTGCATCTCTCATTTATTTGATGATCATGAGCCATGTTAGAAATCTGTTTGTTTAATTGATCATTATCAAATTTGAAGTTTTCATTGAGATCAATCAATTTTCCATTTTCATTTCCAGATCAATAACTTTGATTTCAATAGCTCATGGTTTTCTTTCAATCCATTCAATTTATTTTCACAGATTTGGACTTCATCTTCCAAATCTCTTTCTCAGAATTAATTTTTCAACTTCATTTTTCAAATTCTCATTTTCTTGTGAATGATCTTTATCATTGTTTTGGAGCAATTCAAGTGTTTTTGTCAAATTTTCAATTTCTTTATGGCAATGTTTTAAAGTCTTTTTCAAATCTTTATTCTTAGTGTTCAGCTTTGCATTAAGATTTTGCATCTTTTCACAGAATTCAATCAATTCAACATGAGACATGTTTTCATCTGCATCAGAATCAGAATTAGAATACATAAATGGATCTGGAATTGATTTACCTGACCTTGTAGACCCATTTGAATTCTTGTGTTCTGAAGAGGATGCAGAATGCTCTGAGCTCATGGAATGTGCTGTTAGAGCCAAAGTCTTTTGAATTGTTGATTTTCTTGATTCATTGAAGCTCTTTTTGCCATTAAGTGCTTGTGAATTTCTTTTGCTCCTTTTCTTTGTGAATCCTTTCCATCACTGCTGTTGCCATAAAGCATAACTCCTCATTTGCTGAACTTGAAGAGTTCTCTTCTTCATCCTCACTTTGGTCTTCATCCGACCAAGTTGCAATCATGGCTTTTGGCTTCTTCAATTTATTGTTCTTCTTGTATTTGTCCTTTTTGATCTCAGGACACTCACCTTTCATGTGTCCTATCTTGTTGTACCTGTAGCAAACATATCTTCATCAGTTTTTTGATTTCTGCTAGCATTGAAAATTTGAAGAAGAAGCATTCCTTTTATTAGAAGAATATTTTTTCTTTCCATTGAATTTTCCTCTTCTTGATTTTAAAAATTTTCTGAATTGTCTAGTCATGATGTCAAGTTCATCCTCATTAGACTCAGACTCATCAGAACTTGATTTTTCTTGATTTTTCTCTTTGTTGCTTGATGAAGCCTTAAGTGCTACTGTTTATCCTTAAGCATGTGTTCTTCATTCTCTTCAGATTTCATAAGTCATTAAAGATCCTATGAGTTCATCCAAAGAGATTTTGGATAAATCCTTAGAATCTTCAACTACTGTGGCCTTAGTGTGCCAAATTGAAGAGAGAGAGCGCAAGATTTTCCTTACCAATCAGCATCTGTATAATCCTTACCTAAAGCCTTCAGTCCATTCACAATGATCATAAACCTAGCAAACATTTCAGAAATTGTTTCATCAGATTTCATCATAAACAGTTCATACTCAGAAACAAAAATGTTAGCTTTGGTTCTTTTACTTGGGATGTTCCCTCATAGAGTAGCTCAAGCTTATCCCACATTTCCTTGGCAGATTTGCACATAGAGATTCTTGAGTACTCCTTAGGGTGGACTGCACATTGGATCATATTCATGGCACTATAGTTCAGGGTAGCCCTTCTAATCTGTTCCTGGTCCAGGTTTCTTCCTCTCCCTGTTTTCATAGGGACCTACCTCGACTGCTTTCCAGATTTCATAGTTTTGGGCTCTAGGAAGACTTGCATTCTATTCTTCCAATAGGAGTAGTCAGTCCCATTGAAGAAGGGTGGCCTATTAATGGAATGACCCTCAGCTATGAACCTCTGGAATCCATTGAATCAAATTAATGGTGCAATGAAGGAAAACTTACCAAATGTATAAATCAGAGCGATTAAGCACACAGAGATAGGAAGATCAAGCAAACAATTCAAGCAATTAACACAGAGATCAAACAGAAGTAATCAAATCAGATCAGTAACAGACATTAACCCTCTCTGATACCAATTGTTAGGAACAGATGGGTGATGGATCAGATCTAGAAGGGGGGGGGGGTTGAATAGATCTAACACTAATTAACGCGGAAGCTTAAGCAATTTAAAATTACTTCGAATCAGAGATCAAATCACCCAAACAATTTACTGATCAGAAGTGTGATTAGTGTGTGTGAGCAAATCAATTAGTAGTGTGAACGAAATCCCTATGCATGCATCTAGCGAGATACAAAGCCAAACCACAATTCAAACCATTGCACAGAGGATTTTTAGGTGGTTCGGAAATCACCTCCAGTGACTCCTACGTCCACCCTCACACAGTGAGGCCACACTACTCAAAAACCTTGAGTACAACTCACACTAGAGCACGACGACTCAAGAAAAACACCTGGAGCACGACGACTCCAAACTGAGCACGACGGCTCAAACAACAACCGGAGTACGACGACTCCAAATTGAGCACGACGGCTCAAACCACACAGTGAGTGCGACGACTCACAAACCAGAGCTCGACGGCTCACAGTACAAAAGCTAGATCAAACACAAAGAGATCAGATCCTCTAGCAATGATCTGATTCAAGACAGTTTCGTACATAGAAATTTGTACAGAACTTCATGCACAAATCTCATTGACGAAATAAGGAAGAACAAACTCTGAGTGAGGGAAATGGATGTAGAAAGAGTGTTCTTCGATGAAGAGGCCTTGCAGACGCTTCAATTGAGGAGCCTTGATGGAAATCGATGGAGATTCTCCTCAATTGGCGATGCTCTGCTTTGATGGCATCTGAAATGCCAGAAATCCTTCTTCTCCTGAGCCTCTTCAGTTGGATATGCTCCCTTGCCTTGCACAGCAACCTTCTCTGCAGGGATTCCCCTTGATTCCCTTGTCCTTCCTCTTGAAAGGATGGCTTGCAGCTTCTGGAGATGGAGACAGATCTGGAGAACCCCTTTTGGCCGCCAAAAGGCTTCTTCTGGTAGTGTATGGGCTCTCTTGCCTTGGGGTACACGGAACATGGGTATTTATAGCCCATAAGTCCATAAAGTGCCTTGGGGTGCATGGGCACGGAAACCTAGGCCAAATCCCCTAAATCCCAAGCATCCACGTGTTCAGAGAAATTCACGTTTTGAGTTTCAGCCAGAGTGTGTCGACCTGCCCTGATCTAGTGCACCTGCCCTGATCTAGTGTCGACCTGCTGTCCTGTCAGGCAAACTGGTCTGCTTGGAAACTGGGTTTCTAGTGTCGACCTGACTTGATCTAGTGTCGACACTACCAAGACAAAAATGTGTGAACTGAACACATAAGCCATTAGTACAAGATATTATCATTAAGATATGAGATATTAAACATCAAAAAATGTTGTCTAAGCATTATGTGATATGTATAAAATGTATAACATGTTCAACATATCATCATCAAAATCACAATATGTCATCATTAAAATCACAACTGTCATCATTAAACTCACAACATGTCATCATTAAAATCATAACATGTCATCATTAAAATCAAAATTCATCATTAAAATCATTAAAATCACATATATCATCATCAAAATCACAATATGTATCATTAAAATCACAACATGTCATCATTAAAATCACAACATGTCATCATTAAAATCACAACATGTCATCATTAAATCATAATATCTCATCATTAAAATCCAATGTCATCATCAAAATCAAAGTATGAGTGATGTTCATTGGTCATCATTAAAATACAACTTTAGGAAATTCCAAAACACACTCAACCCAACACAAGAGTGAAGCCAGGAGTACCCTCAAGTCATTATGTTATCTTAGAGTTGTAGTTAGTTATTTCCTTTTTTGCAATGTAATTGGGCCCTATAGAGTGGCTCTGATATTAGTGGTTGTAACTAGGCTGAAAAGTATTAATGAATGAATTTGCTTTATCATTATTCATTGGTAATGGTGATGTCTAGTACTTGCTCTATACCCTTCTTGCAACTGCCTTCGCGCTCCGATATTCCGCGTCGGGGTGTGACAATTCATGTCATATACCCAGTCACAGAAGGTGAAACAATTGTTGATTTCATGACCGGAGCCCTATGATAGGGACAGTATTTTGAGGTATCGGCCCTTGGGTGGAAACTCTCCTTTTGTGGGGGGGTTGGATAGCGTCGCAAGACATGTGGGCAAAGAATATGTCCTCGAGGGATTCGGGGAGGGCAGGATAATGAGACCTCTTGGTACCAGGACGGGTTTATCCAGAAAGAGGAGGGACACGGAGTAAGGCCTAGAAGGGTGCGATGGGAATTGGTGAGGATTGGAGGCAGGATTCGAGGGCTTGTTAGGAGGCCTCAGTAGTGACTGCAAGCATTAACGGACTCATTGACGATCACCCCCTCGGTGGTAGGTGCCGCGGGAGCCTTGCGTCCCTTGGGCTTCCCTTCGAAGAATGGTGGGAGGGAGGAGTCCTTAATTTGATTTTGGACCACCCTAGCTCGGTTATAAAGGTGTTCGAAGGAGGGGAACTTACTAAGCATCAATATTGATCGGAGCAAAGGGGTGGTGTTGGTGACTATCATTGTTATGGCTTGGGACTCCGGGATGGGGAGGTCGGCCCTCGAAGCCATGGACCTCCAACGGTTGGCAAATGTGACAAAGTCTTCATCCGGCCTCATCTTTTCCGCCACTAAGTCGGGAAGTGTAGGGACTTGGGTGGCCATGTAAGAGAAGTGGGAGATGAAGCGTTCGGAGACTATGTCAAAATTGACAAGATCAGATGCGGGTAAGGAGGCAAACCACCTCAAAGCCTCCCCTTCTAACGATTGTTGGAAGAGGTGGACTAAGAGGACCCGATCATATAGCCATCGGTGGGAATCCATGGTAACGCCGGGGAGATGGAATTGGGGGTCGGAGGTCCCGTCATACTTGCTGTATTTGGGGGCCTTGAAACTCAGGGGAAAGTAAGCATTAGGAAGCTTGCAGTAATTTGGAGAGAGTGAGGCTTGGAGAGAAACAATGGACTCAGCTAAGAGTTTCATAACAAGACCTGCATCTCCGACCGGGAGATGGATTAGATTGAGCGGGGGTGTTGGTGGACATAAGGTGGATAAACAGAAGGAGGAGTGGAAGAGGAGTTGGTGCAGGAGCGGGAGTGGGAGGAAGAAAAATGGAGATGGGAACCCGAGCATGAGTGACGGGCCTAGGAATGGGCCTAGACGAAGAGGCATTGAATGGAGATGGAGAGGAAGGAGAGGCCATTGCCCAGACAGTATGCTTGGAAAGCATTGAAATGATGTCCTCGGGCGAATAGCGGGAGAGGAGTTTAGAAAATTCGGGGTCTTCTTGAACTTCTTGGGCATATGTGGGGTTGACCCTCAAACTTGCCTCCTCATTGTCAGCTTGAGAGGAGGATTGAACCGACTCTTCAGGTTAAATATTAGAGTTTACCATTCCGACAAATTCATCATGGATATTATCATCATACTCAAAAGCCAGATTGTTAGACATATTGAATGAGTTCAACCAAGAGCCCATTAACAACACAACCTACTGATTTTAAGATGGTCAAGCTGATTAACTACACTGTTATTAGAAGAAATGTGGATTTCTACCAAACAATGTTGTCAAACAAGGTCCCAAAAATTTTAGATGTTGAAGTTGTGTGTTAGTTAGACTTGAAAGGGGCGGTTCTCTCACTTCTTACTCAAACTGAGTGAATAGGCAAACTAGCTGGGAGGTGAAAGGTCCTCCTGTTCCATACCATTAGGGAATCCACAGAATTAGGGACTTATAGTGTTATGCCCTGAATTTTTATTCACTATCATTTATGTATGTGCATTTGATTGTTGCAAGTATGGTAGGTGTATTTAGTAGTGTGTATTGTAATTCCATATTCCTCATGAATAATATGCATGTATTTTTATGATATTTAGGTGAGAATAGGCAATTAGCTAAATTGTGCATACTGTGTATATTAAAAAATCCCATGCATATAGTACTTAAGTAATGTTGTGCAAGTTTAATCTAGTTACCGTGTGCATGTGGTATCTATCTATTTCATGCATAATGTACATAAGTATGCTACACCCGTGTGTGTATACTATATATATTATATGTCAAATCAGGTGTGTGCATGAAAGAACTATTTTGTGGAATAAATTATTCCTAGCTAACTTAATTCATATTACCTCCTAATAATTGCGAAGCTCTCGCAATTCTTGTCATTTTATTTTGTCGTGTGTTGAGTCACGCTTATGTAAAACATCATGTACGCATAGGTAGATATCTACGTATATCTTATCTTAGTGTACTTATGTATGCATGTGTATGCCTAGGTATAAATGTTATTGATTGCATGGTGTAGTAATATACATGTTATACCTTATACATTGTATGTATATACGTAGTGCAAATACAGTTCTTTGTGTGTTGAGTCATGTTGTGTATATATAATATATATAATATAATATATATATATACATTGTATGCGTATGTAGATATTTATGTACGTATTATTATCTGATGTACCATGTATGTATGTTTAGGATTAGTAGTAAATATTGGATGTTTACATGGTATAGTGGTGTATACGTTATACTACATAGGTTTCATGTACATATATGTATGGATTAAGCATGGTTCTGCATGATTTTAAGTTCTGGCAGAAGGCCAATTGGCGTCAACATGGGTGGACGCCATGAGGTGCCGGCGTCCATATCGATGGACGCCAAGCCTTAAGTAGCCGTCCATATAGGTGGACGTTTACTTCTCTGACTGCATGCGCAGCAGACCCGGAAATTCCGGGGGCAAGCAAGCCCAGCCATTGGGGAGATGTCCCCAACGGCTATCAAGCCCTCACATCACCATCTGCGTGAAAGGAGAGGCCTCTCTCCTATAAACCAATCACTCCTTGCAAACCCCAAGAGCTCTCTTTGGCTCTTTGCAAAGAGGAGAGAAAAACCTAGCTTCTGGGAGAAAAACCTGACTTTGCATGCTTTGATCCGGCGGATTGGAGCTTCATCGGCCATCTACAGCAACCAAGAGCTAGCTGATGCATAGAGGAAGGCTTCCCCGACTCCAACCTGCTGTGGAGATCTACCAAGAACCAGGAGGAGTGGTGTTTGGAGGCTTCTTGAGACTGCCCAAGGAGAGCTTCAACAGCAACTTAGGTCCCCTTTGGAGGTTTTAGAAAGGCAAGTAAACCCTAGATCCTAAGCTTGTGCATGTTCCCTAAGTCCTAGGTATTTTTTTGGATTTTAATCGGGTCCTGGACTCCCCCATTCTTCTTGTATTTGGAGCTCGGTCTGTTTTCTGCATAGACCAGAATTGGCGGCCAGATCCCTTGCCGCCGAGCTCTTCTATTAGCGGCTAACGATATGCCGTTAAGATCCTATAACGGCAGACTATGCCGTTAAGTTTCTCAGGATAGAACAATGATCTGTTCTCTCCTCCTATATGATAAATTTCGATGTGTTTCGCATGAGATATATTGTAAATACTATACATTATGTAATAAGGCTAATGGAATGTGTTTGAGAGATTTTATACTTTTCTGTGATTTATCAAATTGTTAGGATTATGTAAATGCATGTGAAATGAAGATCATGGGTATGGTAGCTTACTGTTTGCATGATCCATGTGTAATAGACTTCCATAAAAATTTCCAGATGATGTAAATGCATGTCAGTCCATGTTCCGAAAATTGGTAATTTTCCCATGAATATGAAACTTGTTATAATTTCTGTATTAGAAAATAGATAGCATGCCTAGATTGGTTTAAAACTTCGGAAATTTGCATGTTGTGCAAAATTTCGGGGAAAATTTCTGTGATATATGAATGATAGGTACAGACCTGTGAATGGTCGAATCGAACATTCATGTTATGTTCCATAATAAATTGAATTATAAATGGCATGAGATTGAATGTTTTAATTTATGTAAATGTAATAGATTCATAAAAATATGAAAATTTTCATGTGTGATCATAAACCTGAAATTAGTATGTGGTTAAATTCTCATGTTATTTGGATAACTGTAGAGTGCTCTATGAATTTCCATGCGAAAACGAGTGTTCAACGCATGCTAATGTGAACATGGTTGATTTTGTATGTTTCAACCTGATTAGTGTGAGATACTGAATGTTTGTTTCTGTTAACAGTAGTATCATGTTAGGGTTATTGAGACATGTGGAATTTATGGATGTAACATATAAAATGATTCAACAGAATAAGTAAAACATGTGAATAATGTGTGAAAATGCGATAAAGCGAATGTAATGTGTAATAATTGGGCGAGAGCTGGAGGTGCGCTGCCACGGCCATCTTGGAGCTGTTAGAAGGGCGTTGGCAGTGTTGGCAGATGGAAGGCGGAGAGATCGTCCGAAGGAGGTCGCTGTTGTGCCATCAGAGTTCGTGCGCTATTAAGTGCGAAGGAATCTTCTAAAGTAAGAGTTTCCAGTCGTGTGGTGACGCTGGATATGAAAGCTTCATAGCTTGGCCCGAGACCCGCAAGAACAACCATCACCAGGTCATTGTCATCCATCGGTTGGCCTACAGTAGCAAGTTCATCGGCAAGAACTTTAATGGACTGAACATAGTCACCAACAGAAGAAGTACCGCGACGGATGGAATGAAGCTTGGTGCGTAGTTGTAGTATGCGTGACCGGGAGCGGGATCCAAATGCACGAGCCAGTGCATCCCAGACCGCCTGGCCGGGGGTTGTCCGACCACCAAGGGAAGCAGCGACTCTATCATGGAGGAGATCAACCAGGACAGCACCATCTGGTCTGTCTTTCTCCCAGGTGACAAAGATTGGGTTGGGAAGAAGAACTTCTTTCCATGACTGCCTGGGGATGATATGGTGGTCGGAGGAGGGTCGACAGAGCCATCTACCATGGATAAGTGTCCATGGCACTTCAGAAGTGGCACGATCTGAGCCTTCCACAGAAGGTAGTTGTCGCGTGTCAGCTTCAGCGGAAGGAACTGCAGTACATTAGATGGCACCATAGCTGTAGGGAAAGAAGTGTTGGAGGTGGGTGCGATGGGTGCCGCAGAGGAAGCAACAGGGTTGGTGCGATGGGTGCTCCAGAGGAAGAGGAGGAAGAGATAGCAGAATCCATGGATCTAGGCGGTTGAGCAGAACTAGCTCTGATACAATGAAAGAGTTATGTGGAGGGAACAGTCACCCTGCGTAA
Source organism: Colocasia esculenta (assembly GCA_014218235.1). Taxonomy (NCBI): domain Eukaryota; kingdom Viridiplantae; phylum Streptophyta; class Magnoliopsida; order Alismatales; family Araceae; genus Colocasia; species Colocasia esculenta. The sequence continues at coordinate 116,845,795 of CM024758.1, read as the reverse complement.
TGGGGTGCTGTGAACTGTTGTATTATATAAGAGAATATGTTACAGATAGACACACAAGGATCCATGATCCGAACTATACAACAGACACTCCTGCATGGCGAGGAGTCCATGCAAGCACATAGAAAAGTCCCTATGGAAAGCTCTATGTGCGAAAAGTTTGTCCTAAGGGCATTAGGAAAATCCTGGAGGTGGACAAGTACCACTAGATAGGGTTGGAGAGGGTTCTCTCGGTCTGCGCAGTTACCAAGATTCACCACTGTATTGCCTAGGTGGTGGGTATGTGATTATGAGTCGTGTTATGTGTTATGCGTTGTGAAAAGAGTTATGAGAATGAGATATTGTTAGTGCTCTACTGGTAGTTAGGACTATGTGTCATGGCAATTTGTTTAGCAATGAAATATGAATAAGTGTGAAATGATATGTGAATGTGCACATGGTAAGTGCAAATGATATGATATGTGATAAGCAAAACAAGAGTAATGATATGATAATTATGTGAAATGAGACGTGAGGGAGAGTTAATCCAAATGATAAATTGTGCAAACATGTGAAACCAATGTGTTAGATTGCGAAATTGTGATCCATGATATGTTAATGTGAAATAATGTTATAACAGCAACCTTAAAGTGTATGAAGTGATAGTGTGCTTGCATGTGAAAAATAGTTTACTAGCATGCCATGTTTATGTTTTCCATATGTTAATATCTCAATCGAAATGCCATGCTTAGTATCATATCATGTAGTTTAACATTCATCATGTAATGGTGTATGTGAGTAAACTTAGACAACCATGATTATTTATGCAACGCAAAATATGAACATGTAGACTATCTAAGGGATAAGATAATATGTGAATAATTATAGATCCATGTAATGAATGAAATGCATAAAAGAACCAAATAAAGTGTGATTATGAACATGGTAAATGCATGAATAATATTTGGATCCATGCTAGTTGAAATGCTCAATTAGTATAAAAGTTTCATACTTAAGTGCTTATTGATTGCTAAATGGTTTCACCATGTTTTAACCTTCAAGTCATGCTATAAAATTGAAGCTATGTTCATGTGATTTTATTATGTTAAAACAGCAAGTAAATTGTATAAATAAATACGAAAAGGGCATGTGAAAGAGAGTAGTCATCGTGCTAGCTTGTTCTTTTTCCTCATGCTCATTTTATGCTTTAGTGATAGAGATATCTATGGAATGAAAAAGAATGTGTGGACGAATCAGCTACATGTTAGGTGTATGAAAAATGTACATGGGTATGATGTAATGCTCATGATTTAGAATAGAAATATGATAGACAAAAGCATGCTCATGTGAATATAATAGTGTTGCTAGTTAAGAGTAAGAACCATGAGTACCTTCGTGATTTGATAATAGTGTGCATCTCTTTAATGTTAATGCCTTATTGTGAGTGTGACATGTTAAAGTTTAAATCTTGGTTTGCTTGCTGAGTCTTTGGACTCACTCTTGCTTCGGCGTACAGATTGACAGGTATCGTACACTAAGGAAGCTTAGTGAGGATCGCCAATTAGAAGACTGTTTGTGGAGCTGCTACTAGTTGTACTTTTCTTTTTCTCGTAGTATGATAAGAATTATTGTATGGACAATATTTGGACAATGTAGTTCTTTATCTTGTATTAATGTGGACATTGTCTTTCTATTTCGCTATTTAGATTGTGGAATGTGTGTTGGTGATGGGTTAAAGTTGAGTTATTTATTTATTCCGAACTGAACTTCTATTGCATCCAAGTACATAAACCTATCGACTAGTGTTGGGTACATGTCCCACTGTGACGACGCCCTTTATACCGATGGGGATTTGTATAATCGTACCGGTATGAAGAGGGTCGTTACAGAGAGAGTTCTCCTTGAACCAACCCGATTTACCGAGAGGAATCCTCGAGTAAAAGGTTGTGAATCAAGAAGAGGATATCCTAAAATATGTGGGGAGGCTAGAACAGAAGAGAATAAAGACCCCCCTATGACTGAGGACCGTTAGAAATCAAACAGGAAGCAAACAGAAAGAAAAACAGATCAAAATCAGCCAAAAAAATATCTTCTGTGAAATAAACGACAACACAACAGATGTTCAGTTCCTCAGAAAATAGTAAACGACATGATCAATGGACGCTAACCATAAGTAAACGGCAGGAGATGTTGACACTATAGTAGTCTTTGACATAGGAGCCTTTGAGATAAGAAGCCTTTGATATAGGAGAGGTGCCTGGAAGTAACTCTATAGTAAAGTCATCTCCCTAATTGGTGGCAATCCAGAAAAATCATCGGGAAAAGTGTGAATTACATCGGACATCATCACTCAAGGGTTCGGTGACTGATCAGCCTTTGGTACTAATACAACGCGTGGCATGAAAAGCATCACAACCCTTGTTCACATTCTCATCGCCTTCATGGCGGAGCTAACAAACCTTCCCGCTAAGTTCCTTGGCAAGGATGTGAAAACTCATCACCAAGAATATGGAAAATAATCTTCTTCCCACGACAATCTACTAAAGCATAATGCTCCTCTAGCCAATCCAGACAAGAATTACATCATAGTCCTTCATCTTTGGCAAAAAGAAGCATCCATCTAGGACTCGATCCTCATGCACACAGGTAACGACGGAATACACTTCCTAGTCAATACCGTTCCCACTGGTGTGTGCAAAGACAAAGGGACCTCTAACTCCTCAGCCTCTAATCCTGACTCTACAGCTAACTGCCTAGCAAATCGCTCGAAAATGAATGAGTGAGTGGCACCCGTATCAAAACAAAACCCGAGCGTGCACACCATGAAAGAACCGTACCTTCGGTGACGTGCTCCGCCTGCTCGGCATCCTCTGTGCTAATGCGAACACTCGAGCTTGGGCTCGAGGCCTTCCTGTGTCTTCCTGTAGCTAGCACTATTGCTACTGCCGCTGCTGGGGCTGGGCTGGCGCTCCACACGAACTCCCGAATTTAGGGCAGTCTCGTATCTGATGCTCGCTGCTCCCACACTTAAAACACTTCCCCGCTAGCTTCCAGCACTTAGTACCTCCATGTGTCCTTCCACAGTGAGGACACTCCTTCTTGCTGCTAGGCCTAATGTCGGGGGACCTCGGTGAAGCTGCCTGCTGACTACTCGCTACTACGGGATGCTGCGGTGACTGGTACGCCACCTTCTTCCTATCCTGCCGTAGGAAAGTAGGTGCAGATCTCTTCTACGCTGCCTTATTCTTCTCTAGGTACTGCTCCATCTCGCCCTCCTACCTACACGCAGCGCTAAGGGCCTCGTCTAGGGTACAATGATCAAATGCTACCAGCCTCGACCTCAGTGATGGTTTAAGGCCCATCACGAACTTCATCTCTTTCCTACGCTTATCAGCAATGATGTGAGGTGCATATTTAGACAAGTCTGCAAACTTGGCCTCATACTCAAGTACAGTCATGGAGCCCTGAGTCAGAGTGAGGAACTTCTGCTCCATCTTGTCATGGATATGCTCCAGGATGAACTTGGTCCGAAAGAGCCTCACGAACTCATCCCAAGCCACCTCGATAGCGCCGTCTTCAAATTGGGTACGCAGTAAAGAGGACCACCAAACATCGGCTCTCTCCTACAACAACCATCCATAAGCACCAATCTAGATAAATCTAAACTTAGTACAAATACATGCATAATTAACTAACACATACCTGCAGCATATAGGTGGCAAAGTTGACTTGTCCTCCTCGGCACACCTAATGGCAAGGAAGATCTTATTGATCTCCCTCATCCAGCTCTTCGCTAGCAATGGCTGACTCTCCCCTTAAAAGAGGGTGGACCATCCTCTTGAATCGCTCCTGATGGAAGGACCACCATGGCCATGCTCCTGGGAACTGGAGCTGGAGCCTAAGCCTGCTACAACAAGCAATATAAATAACACATAAGCACATAACAATCATACATTAATTAAAACAGACTACTTTATCTCCAATTCTAACTTGAGCCTCCAGCTGAGCTTGGAGTGCAGCCTGGGTATGCGTCTGTGTCTGCATAGCCTGCACCAGGCCTCGCATGAACACTCCATAATCTACAGGCGGTGGTGGAGGAAGAATGTAGGACCCTGGGGTGCCGGGGCCTGCTGCTCCTCCCTCTCCTCTCGCTTCTGCTCATCCTCACAAGCATGGGCACCACGCCTACAACAAGAAGCCATATCTTGTAAAACAATTTAATCACAGTTAGAAACTAAGTTATTTAGCCCTAACCATGTTCTTAACTATCTTTCATTCATTATTAATCATTTCTACACTGTGGACAATTTATAAAGACTTAGCATAATATGAAGATGATGGTTTACTCATGTACAATCTCAACATTGTGCTCTGATACCAATCTCTGTAATGACCCTCCTTATACCGGTACGATTATACCAATCCACGTCGGTATAAAGAACGTCGTCACAGTGGGACATTTACCCATCACTAACATTTGATTGAGATATACATGAATAATAAAGAGAACAGTGGAAATAAATAAGTATTTAATCTTATTCCATCATCCACGGTCAGTATAGTAATGAAAGAAAACTAAAGTCCACAATATTACAATTCCCAATACAATTACATTGTCCAAGCGAATTACATCAATATTGGAATACATACTTATGAAAAGAAGAGTACAAAGAAGGGATCTCCACAACAAAAGCTACTCCTCTCACTTGGAGTCGCTCCTAACTATCTCCTCGGAATAAGTGGAGACACCTGCACCTGTACGCCGAAGCAAGTATGAGTTTAAATAGACCCAGTAAGCAATCCATGTACACAACCATACACACATCACATGCACATGCTATCTTCTAATGGAAATAAATATACATGGGATATGCTTTATACAAACTAAAACTACCATTTATGGAATCTATAGCAAAAGAATACATGGCACATGCTTATCAATTAGAACATAGAACACATGCTAGTTTCTAAACAATAAGGATAAACATAGTACATGCTTTATATTGCTTTAACAATTAAGTATAAAAATTATAAACATGATTTCTACACCTTTTGCTCATCATGTTTAAGGAATTAAAATTAATTCAAACCATCTTGCAAACTTTACATGATTTAAGCATGAAATATATATAAAGTAAAAAATATACCTAACACGAATTCTATTCAATTTCTCATGTATTTAACACCATTGTACACACATTTTACTTGCTGTTTGACATGGATTTAGCACATCACATATGATTACACTAATTCACATGATGATACATTCACTTAATAGTTTCACGATTAATATATTTCACATTGCACAATTCACATGATCACATACACATTCTACATTTTTCACTTAGTTGTCGGACACATAGTCCAAACCACCACTAGAAGGACACACATATACACATAAACTTACCTATCCACCTAGGCAACACAGTGATAGATCTTGGTTAAACTCGCGTAGAACCGGGAGAAGCACTCTCCCCCTAACCAGTGGTACTTGGCCACCTCCAGGATTTCATCCTAAGTCCCTTAAGATGTCACTCACATTGAACCTTCCCGTAGGGACTTTACACGGTACAGTTCCACAGCCCCTATGGTAGTAGTGTCACACATGGCACATTTACACATTAAACATTTACCACTTACGTACATTATTCACATGCACTTGCACACACACACATGCATTTTTAACACATAAACATGGATCAGGTTACATGGCATGCTTTTTACTATTTTTAATGAGAATCAACTTCTATTACAGTCTTGATCAGGTGGCTATTAACTGAATCACATACGATTTAAACTAGCATGATTAACATGTCATTTTCTCTCTTTAAAACCATAATAGTACATACTGCTACCCAAATAGCATGAAAATTTTATAACAAGTTCCAAACAGTAAATATAACACATGCTCAATTTTCCATATTTTTCAGATCAGTAAACAAATTTCATACATTTTATCACTAATTTTACTTCAATAGATTTCACATTAACACAGTTATAACCAGTAGTACTAACACCTGAACACAGTCATCATATAGCCACATAAAATTTCTAAAACCCTAATTGAACATGGATCTAATTAAACAGGAATTTACAAGGCCAATTCATGCTTAATATCTCATTTCAGAAATTATAATAAATAGTACAATGTACGAAAATTCGACCTAATCACATATCGTGTTGCAGTGAATGTACTTGACCATACAAATTTTTTTACAGTATGTATTCATGTCCAAAAATTCGAAACATATGTCACAAAGATTAAAACATGCATTATGTCAAACCTGTTGAACTTGGTGGCATAGATGTTGCCGCCAACATGGGTTAACAACACAAGATCATGGCACCAACCAAGGATCTTAACGGCACTAGATGTTGCCGTGAAGTTCTTGTCTGCACAGAAACATAGACTGAACGCACAAAACAAAGGTGAATGGGGTTCTAGGACACGAGGAAAAATGTGTAAAATGATGCGGGACCTAGAAAACATGTGTAGGGATAGTGTACAAGGGTTACTTGCCTCTAAAAAATTCTAGAACATGTTAGAGAAGCTCTCCTCGGCCAAGCCAAGAAGGACTTCCAAAAAGTCCCGGATCCGATTCTGTGTTGAAGTAGATTGACACCGGAGTCGGGGAAGCTTCACAGTTGTTGCAAGTTCCTTCCAGTCGATGTAGCTCGTCAAGAGAACTCTTCAGTCGCCGGATCAAAGCCTCTAAAGTCTCAAGTTTGCACAAACAGTTCTAGGGTTTTGACAAGAAGCCAAAAGACCTAATCCGGCCGCAAGAGGGGTTTTTATAAGCTGAGGGGTTTAGGGATGCATTAAGGGATGGACCTACCGTTGGAGACGGTTTCCTAATTCGAAGCGCAAGAAACGCGGCCATTTCTTGATCTGAAACCGCAACAAGTTCTGGGAAATAGACAACGACATGGTTGCCGCCAACTGGGAGTTGGCGTCATCGATCTGGACGTCGACTCAACCCTAAACGACCATGCATGTTGACGTAATTGGCCTTCGGCCAGAACACAGAAATGCAGAAAACCATGCTTACACTATGTACATACATGCAATGTATAATGTATAACTTAAATACTATCATACAATGTAAAAAAACAACCTATACGTAATAACACATATGTAAAACAATTCTCAATTAAATATGTACATAAATAATTACATACATATGCATATACAGACTATACATGGCCCTACACAAGGCATTTAAACAACACATGACCGAACTGAAAGGGCAAAAATTCGAGGGCCTTACAATATTTGCGATAAACAGAGAGCTGAGAGAGTGGAGGGATCCAGAGACCATGGAAATCGGGGAGTGTATCATTAAAAGATGGTTTAGAATTTAACTACCTCTGCAAGTCGCTAAGCTCTTGCTTCATGGACTCAAACTTGGATTGGAAGTCCTGAGCTGAGGTGGATTGTCGATAGCGAGGGCCAGCCTTGGGCATGGGAACAGAGTCGAGAATCAAGGTCCAGTTTAGATCGAGGGTATGGGCCAATTGCAATAAGGTGGGCTGAATAGAAAGGTAACTCGATCTAGGAGTGGTGGCTCAAGAGGGGAATAGATTGAGCAGAGTAATGTAGGCCGATTGGGCTTGACATAGGGGATGACTGTGGATCACAGATAGATGGCAGCTTGTGGGACAGGTCGGGGCCCATTCTGGAGGGAAGGCGTTCTAATTGGACGGCCTGACAAGAAGAGAAGGGTGACAAAGCAGGGCGAGCAAGGGTGCCCTCCTCGGCCTGATGGGCCCTGGGTCGAGCTGGATTTTGACGAGTCCCACAGGGGAAGGAGTCCTCGCGGGATGAGGAGGTAGGTGGATAAGTGAAATGGTAAGGTTCCATGAAAGGATAAAAAGACCTAATAAAATACAAATAGAGCACAACAAGAGTCCTAATCACACAAGAAGTGAGGAGATAGAGAGGGAAGTCTCAAGTAGCCACACAATTTAACATGATGCATGTTGCTTTTAGGATTTCTCTTGGCCTTTTAATGAATTAATTAATTAGAGTTCACTCGACAAGAGGATTCTTATTGGGTGGGTGTGGACTCCAGTACTTTCGTGTGACTAGGGGTATGATACAACTCAAAAGGATGATCCTATGCTAGGGGGCACCAGATACAACCAGCCCGGCGGCCGCAGTGTGCGTACAACAACGGGAACTTACGGAGGCCCTCAATAGTAGGCCCTGGTCAGCCCACGAGTACTCGCAGGTGAGAGGGTCTCCACTACCAAGGAGGAGTCCTATCTATACGTGAAGAGTATGCATGAACCTAGGTGCACCGTGGTGCATGCAAATTCTACAAAGAGATAGGCATATCAAAATTGGAACATGAAAAATAACTCGAATGAAACCAACTCGGTATGAGTACCTGAAAGCGCCTCTTGAAGTACCATGTCTTGCCCAAAGCCCAAAAACAACAAAAATTAAATGAAAAATGAAAGGGAAAACAGAAAACTAAAAAACTACACGCACATCAAGCATGGGGAAGGCACAAACAGCAACGTGATGGGCACTAGAAGTCCCACTGTGATCGCCAAAAGGTATAATCACAGGGTTGTGACCCTCCTACACCAAGGGTAATATTGGTATCACAAAGAGGTATGGAAATATGAACCATGTGTGATCGCCACCAAGATATTCACCAAGAGATATCTATAAGGGTAGGGCTAAATACCTTGGAAAAATGATGAGGATGACCTGAGAACGAAGACGTGTCGGTCGGAGATGACACGTGTCTCAGATTGTGATCGCGTGAAACACTCAGATGTGAGGTAGATATGGGAAGCTTCTTCCTCCTTGTTCGGCCAGCCAAGGACGAAGGGCCTCACACTTTTCTTGTTGTTTTTGCCTGTAAACAAAAGGAGATGTACAAAGAAAGAAAGAAAACCGATTCGAACTAGAGAAGTGTAGAAATCCGTCCCTTGAAGAATGAACAGGAATATGGGGATGGAATCAACGGGAAGGGATGGTAAACCCCTATTGGGATAAGATTAGGTGTCTGTGTGTGTGTGTGATGTATGAATGTGTTTAAATCAAGGAGATGAGAGACAGGGCACACATATGTGCCATGCATATAGAAAAACGGGAAAAGAAAGAAAAAATGATAACTCAAAGCACACAGATCAGATTGAGGTGCTTCCTATTCGTGTAGTTAGAGGAGGAAGTTCGAAACAACTTTGATGAAGAGCCCAAATATCGTATTGCCCTCATTCAGGCTGTAGAGAGGCTGCACTTACTGCTGGAGTAGATTATGTATGAGGAGAGAAAGTCAAGATAATCCATTGTATCTTTAAGCACAGACCTTCATTTGATGTAATTCTAGTTGGCACTTGTACAAGAAGTCATGGGGAACAACTTTCATGAAGAAATATCGAAGAGATATGCCCTCATTTGGGCTATGGAAGGCACAATAATCCCGCTGGTCTGGAAGGATATGAGAGAGAAATGGGAGAACAATCTTCTATAACTTTGAGCACAGTCCACCAATCAATGTGCTTTTAGTTCAAGGATGAAGCTGATGTTGAGAGGAACAACTTTGAAGAAGACATCTCAGGCTGAAGACGTCTGGTTTGGGCTGTGGATGGTGAAATATCTTCTCTTGTCTTGAAGAATATGAGAGAGAAATGGGAGAGAGAAAGATAAAATGCCAAGAACACCTTCTCCTAGGTGTTAGGGACGATGGGAGCTTGATGAGAAGAGTCTCCGGAGGTCTCTTTTCATAGTGATATCCTTCCTCTATCCCATAGAGAGTCCTAGGGTGTGCTTAAGAGAGAGAGGGAGAGTCTAATCTCAAGTTAGAGAGAGAATCCAAGTTGTAGGAGAGTTGGAGAGTTGATCTGAAGATGGATGGACTTGGGGGCTCCCTAGGGATACAGATAGGAGTTGGGTCATAATCCAACTCAATGGGACTTTGGATAGGCTTTAGGATGGAAGGAGAGGCGAAAATACACATAAAACATATCTATGTGCAGGGCTTTGTCGCGAAGGGTCATGGGGTCGCGTTCTTGTCGCGACTATGCACCGGTCGCTATAGCAAGATAGTGCGTGTAGGGTCCACGAAACAAGCCATAGCTCTCTCCACAGATATCAGATTGAGGTCCATTTGGTGCGTAGGATTCTAGACTCAGAGGATACAAAATGATGGTATGATATGCTAAATTTGGATTTTAAATGTGAAATTTATGAGCTCTAAAAATGAAGGCATGTTCAGAGGACAGGGCAGACTGCACAGTTTGATGTTTCATATAGATCTTGGCCATGGGCTTGAGAATGGACTTGAAATTGGGGGTGAATGGTCATGATGGGCCAAAGAAAGACTCCAAAGTGATGACCAATTTGGGGCATCAATGATATGAATAAGAAATGTGCTTAACTAGGCCGAAAATGGGTGTTGACAGTATCCTTCTCTCTATATATATCCAAGGCATTCAATGCATGCAAGTATATGTTGAGTATAGAGAAAGAACATTGCATCAAGAGCAAGAGCAAATATACATTTAGATACAGAAGATGAACATTAAGAAATAACATGAAGCTGCATGCAACCCTAATGGGAGGATCAATGGATACATTTGACCACATTATAAAAGGATGTAAAGTTTGAATGTGGAGTAGAACTTTTGCGTACAACAACTCCTTGAAGAGCACACTCTGTCACATCCCAACAACTCGCAACAGAAGGAATAATCACATAAAAATATGAATACCATGAACTTGTTAAGACGTGGGCAGTCGACAGAAAAGCCTCTAGCTACCTTTCATTCATAACCATAATAAGATGAAGTTAAAATCCTCAAATTCATTTTTTTCATAACCAATATCAAGTCTGATAAAATATCCATGAAGTAAATCTCCAGTTAAATTACAACTTAATAAAAGAAAAATACATAGAAGATCCTCTATCTTGCTGCCTACTACAACCTACTACTCTCAACAATCAGCATGACAATTACGAAGGCCACTATATGCTCTTCACGCGACACATATCCTTCACCAACTTGTGGTTCGTCCTCTTGATCTGTACTACCTAAAATGTTAAGTAGGTAATGAGCAAAACATGCCCAATTGGATTTACTCCTCAATGTGCGGGCAAAATATAAGTGATTATCTTTTAAAGAGTAGGCAAGCATGAGTAAATCAAGTTATGCATGTAGACAATTCCATTAAACACGAGAAACATGATAGGAGGAAAGAAAGATATCAAGAATAAGACTGATCAAGAAAGCATGACTATAGCTAGAAAGCAAGAACTATCAATGGAACAATAATATTCTAGTACGCAGGAATCGTCATATCACTCATGCTAGCAAGCACGCATGTAACAAGCAATAACAATAATCGACACTAGTCATAACATGCACTAAGGAGCTATGGCCACCTTGGAATGCATATCATGAACAAGTGTAATGTACTTCTAGCGCAGATGCAATGTCAATATCATTATACCCCATGGTTTATAGTATATTTTTGGCTCTCTGCTATGAAGACTAGATTGTAGCCCTTAAACACTTTCTGTGCCTGATCTAGCATCTCATTAAATAGAAAGTAGATATCCACAGTCAATCATGGCCAGTAACAAGAATTCATGGAAATACATTATAGTAAATAGGCAAGATCTTTCAAGTCAAAGCAGTAAGTTTTCAGGATAACAATAATAAAGTGAGTTTCTGCAATTAGACAGTGCAACTTTCTTTAATTTTCCATCGTGTTAAAGACTTGATTTTAGGTACAAAGATCACACTATAAATAGTAGATGGGAAAAGAAAGTCCCACAATAATTAGTGAGAACTCTGGATAATTCCTACAAAAATATGACAGTGACAATAAAACAAGATGGAGTTTACTTGCGTTAATCCATATTTTAAGGCATAGGTTTATAGTTAACAAGGTAAACAAGACTATCATGAGAGATTCCAAATAATTAGATGATAAGAAACAAGTCAAGAGATATTAAGAATGTTTAGAATAATTCTCATGTATTTATAGTTTAATACACTATTAATCAGTTTTTAGGGTTTGCATGCATGTACGTACAATCGTTAACTAGATAGACCTATTTAAATCCAATCGATGCGCAAAACATGAATTTCAACTTGCAGAGAAAAAGTCGACATGCAGGTAACTATATAAAAAAAGGGAAGTCGATTTGCAGGGAACAAAAGTCAAAATGCGGGGCAGTAAAAGAAGAAGAAAGTCGACTTGCAAAGGGTGAAAGTTGACTTGCAGGGCAATAGCAACAAAAAGGAGTCGACTGGTAACACCATCTAAAATAAAGAGAGTCGACTTGCAGAAACAAAAGTCGACTTGTGGAATAAATAAAGAAACGAGAAGTCGACTTGCAGGGGATGGAAGTCGACTTGCAGAACAACTATAGGCCACGAAGGTTCAAAAATCTAAAGCCACCGGGTTCTAAGACCTAATCATGATCAAAACCCTCTAGAGATGTGTGAAAGCAAGAGAGATATGAGTTAAACTTGGATACTATACGATAATTTAAAACTCATTGTATCTTTAAGACTCCACAAAATTCAAAGAAAAAAAAGGATCAGTCGACCGAAGTCCAGAGTTAGGTCATCTAATTAGGGTAAACAAAGGTGTAAAACCACAACATCAAGGCTCATGGAAAAGATCCTGACTATCAGGAATTGATGAGTTATTGGATAGTATAAATTTGATTTAGTTTGTGCCCAAGAACACATACCTTTGATCTGTTGAGTTATGTTATTTAAATAACCATATTCACTGACTTGGTCATTGCTTTGATCTATTTTTGATGATGACACAATTATGGTCATTCATGTTAAGTTGTTCTTAATGATAATTGTTTTTTATAATGACACAATTGATGTTGACACAATGTGATAAAATGACATGACACTATGACAAAATGTCTTAGACAAATGCCTACATGATATCTAATTTGAAGCTTCTTTCTTGTAGGAAAATACTTGACAAAGTATGTGCACAACATGAAGAAACCTTAAGCAAGAAAGGTTCTGGATAGAAGAATTCAAGCAGTAGCTGTCGACAACACCACTGCACCTGTGACAGCCACTGAAGTCCTTCCTTCAATCAGGTTCTGGAAAATAAAAAAAGATAGTACCTGTTGACAGACCAGAAGTCACCTGTCGACAGCCACTGATGAAGTTCATCTCAAAGTTTCTGGAAAACCAAAATATATAGCAGACGTCGACAGCTAGGTTTCGTCTGTCGACAACCCAGCCCCTGGTTCAGAAATACAGTTCTGGAAGGTAGATGTGTTGCAGTACCTGTCGACATCCGATGAGCATCTGTCGACAGCCGCCGTTAAGTTGCAACACATGAGCAACATGATGTTTTTATTAGGGAATCCTTTTCTCATACACACGAATCCCAACAGTTGTGTGAGAATAGGACACTTTTATATAAAGACTTTAAAGACTCCTTTTCACAGTAAGAGAGCCAACACAACTCCAAAAAGGCCAGAGGCAGCGAGAAGAGATTTGTCCAGTGCTCTGCTCATCTCTGAAAGGTTGCAGACCAATGATCTCATCTAAGGAGATCGATTGGTTGTCAAGCTCTTCATCAAATCAGTAGCAGAAGAAGAAGAGCTACTACAGGAGAGTCGTAGAAGATGTTCATCTGATCAGCAACTCCAAGAAGATCTTGATCCAAAGCAGAGCAGCACCGTCGTGAAGAAGAAGAAGAAGAGAAATCCAAGGAGCAGTAGTATCAAGGAAGAAATAATGTGGATCTGTGATCGTGGTGATCAAATCAAGAGTTGAAGAGATCTTTCTTCCTTCATTCATATCTTTCTCAATCCATTTCATATATCTGTGTATGTGTGTGTGTGTGTACTGATTGGAGATCAGTATGTGGAGTTGTGATCGTGTGTGCTGTGTGATCTATGTTGGCTTATGCACAGATGTGATTTGTGTGTGTGGTGTGTTGATCAGATCAAGGCTAGAGGATCTGATCTTTTATGGACATGATCTAGCATGTGTGTGTGTGGTTGAGCAGTTGTGCTCAAGTGTGTGTGTTGTACTCATCTTTGAGTAGTGTGTCCTCACTGTGTGAGGGGTGGACGTAGGAGTCACTGGATGTGAACTCCGAACCACCTAACAATCCCTTGTGCACTGTGGTTTGACTTTGTATTGTGCTAGATGCATGCATAGGTATTTTTCCTACACACTACTTATTAATTTGTTCACATATGTTAATCACATGTCTGACGTTTACACTGTTTGATAAAATGCTTCACACATTGCATCAGATCAGAGGGGTTTCAATTGAGTAGATCTTTTAATCCAAAGTAATTTTAAATTGCTTAAGTTTCCGCTGCACATCTTTTCAACCCCCCATCTAGCTTTGCCATTACCGAATATCCGATCCTAACATGATCATTTCCTAGTTCTTGGTTCCTAGAAATTGAAGTAGAGACGAGAATATGATTAACTCCTCAAGCTCCAAGCTTCTAGTTCTTCCTTCTTGCTCCTGGAGGTTCTTCTCACTCCCAATAATGAAGAAAGATGTGTTGTCAGCCAGGAAGACCATAGGGAGTATATATATATATATATATATATATATAGACTACAAGTACGAGGTTTCCTCTTATCATGGCAGAAGTACTGCCTATTGAATCACTCCTATATTTTATCTTTCTATTTTGGTGATAACAAAACCTCATGATTATCATAAATAACATGAATAAATTTATTACCATTTTCCAAGATTATCTATGTATAAAAAATGACATGTTTTATTTGAAGCTTCACTTCGTCATGCATGTTTTTATCATGTTCAGTCGAAGCTTACTTCGTCATATACAAACTTGGCATTGTCATATCCGAAGTCCACTTCATCATATCCCAAGCTAGCACTTCGTCATGCATACTTTTGGTCATTATCAGTCGAAGTCCTACTTCGTCATATCCGAAGCTAACTTCGTCATAACCGAAGTTATATACGATGTTCACTTCGACTGACTGTGGTTTCAACTTCGACCGACAACGTTAATTTCTGTACATCTAAAGTTTCACTTCATCATATACGAAGTTACACTTCGTTATATACGAAGTTCCACTTTGACCGATTGCATTGTATTTTGATTACAGTCGAAGCTCCACATCGATTACATGAACATCGATTACCCTTAGACATCGATTACTGAACATTAGAACATCAATTACATTAGAACATCGATTATGTTCGAACATCGATTATTCCTCACATCGATTGTCTTTTAACTTAAACATCAATTACCTTCGACATCGATTTCCTTTAAACATTGATTACCTTTCTCTTTCACATCAATTACTCTTTGAACATCAACTGTGTCTGAAACATCGATTGCTTCACTTTAAACATCGATTACAGTTATACTCAAACATCGATTGTCTTCATGGATTATTCTTGAACATTGATTATACTATCACATCGATTGCATAAACATAAATTGCCTCTGAAACATGGATTACTATTATACTAAAACATCGATTGTCTCTATATTTTAAATGTTTCAAAATGTCTTTAGCGCTCAAATGTAAGTTCAAATGTACTTCATATATTTAACTTATTATTTCTCTGATTGACTAAAGATCTTTCTACTGTGTACCTTCTATCTTATCAGGGTAGGCAAGCAAGGAGTCGGCAGAAATTAAGCACTGAAAGGACTCCTTTCCTATGCTAAAAAGCAAAGGCCTTAACTAACATATTTGGATGTCAGCAGAAATCATGAACTTGCACATAAAGGTATGGGCTATCTGACACAATACTTCTGAAGTCTAACATTCTCTTAATTGCATTAAATGTCTACAGGAGTCTAGTTTTAACATGAGGTGTAACACCCCACTTAGACCCAGTCCAGTTATACCAACTCTCATCGAGTCTAAGAGACGTGCTACATGGGGAACACACCCCAACATATATCAATTGTAAGTTGATTCATTCACAAATAAATAATAATGCAGCGGAATAAAGCACAATTCATCAACTTTAATAATCAAGTCCATAGTCTATCAAAATAAGTCCACCATGCTATATAGTTCAATTACAATGTTCATAACATAAGCAAATCATCACATACAATTATCACTCAATCACACAATCAATCCTCTCGCTCCAAATCCGATCCTACTACTAAAGCCTTGGGATCCGCCATCTCACCTGAAATGTTAAGGAAGTATGAGTCTACAACAAAGACTCAACAAGCAACCCAAAAATGGATTACCAATCTAACATATATTTAATGGTTTCAAAACATGTTATTGCATATAGATTTCAGCAACCATACTACTTGCAGTATAATCATTTATCAAATACATCTTAAGACAGAAGTGAGTACAACTTCTACTTGAATAAAGCATGAGTTTAAGACATAAACCTAACTTCATATTGTTTAGTTTTGCAAAGAGGTTACAGATCTGATCATGATGACATAATTCAAGTATTAACATGGTAGCATTGTCATACATAGTTTCAAGAGTTTGCATATTAAGCATGATTACAAAACATTCTTCCGAATGGAATATAAGACAAGTATTACATGAAATCATTATAAAGCTGAAAACAAACTCTTTGTATAATGTATACATATGTACAAATTTTGCCAAGACACAGCCCAAACCACCCATTAGAAGTCAGATAGACATATGAACATATACTCATCACCTAGGCAAATAGTGATAGAGTCTTGGTTATTGCGCAATACCGGAGGAAGCCCTCCCCACCTTAACAGTGGTACTTGTCCACCTCCAGGATTTCATCCCGTGTCCTTGGGAACATATAACATATTGAACATTCCATAGGGGCATTACTATGGTCTTGTTCCAGATTACTTCTATGGTGGCAGTGTCTTATTGACCATATACAAATTTCTCCAGATTCAAATGCAACATAACATGCTGCCAAATCATATACATATATTCAGATGCTGACAGAGACATATTTTTGATTTATCACATGCTGAATTTTCTAACATTTTCCCACAAATCATTTTTATAGAACACATTTATCATAATGATAATCAGACTAAAAATAGTTACAGTCATCACAAAATCATAATTTTTTATCAGAATGTGTTTGTTGTCATGAATCAAATTAAAAAATTTCATGATTTTCTGGCATATATTCTAATTTCTGCAATAATCAAATCATTGATATAAATAGAGAAATATTCACCACAATGAAACCGTTTGTCAACTTGGTTCAATATTTTTACTAGATGTATATCATAATCATACAGACATGGAAATTACAAAAAATAGTCAAATTCGGATTTCAAATCTAATACAGTATGAATATATCCCTAACATGCACTTCTACATAGAAATCACAATTCTATCATGAGCATGCATCAAATATAGAATTTTCTATTACATCTATGTTTAATTTCAGAATTCTGAAATTTACCCTAAAATCATGGTGACTACAGAAATTAACCCAATTTACAGTATGACAAGGAGTTGATGTACTTAATACTACATATTTCAAAGAAAGTCCATTCGATGTTCAAACACAAAAATATCAATCCAGATGTAAAAACAGGTAAAAATAATGAACAGAAGAATTTGGCGGCAACCCTATTTCTGTTAACCTTGATTGACGGCAAGAAGGTTGACGTTAAGTTCATCCTTGACGGCAGTCAAGGTTGACGTTAACTTGACAGGAAACCAGAGCCCTTCTGAGTCTTATATAAACCCCAAATCCGATTGTTTTGTTAATTTTTAAAATCATGGAAAATTGTATAAAGGTAGAATCTAAGGTTGGGAACCCGATCCCTAATTTACTTGCCTCTAAAACACCAAGGAATCTATGGATTTAGCCGATGAAGCCCACCCTGGCCAACCAAGACAGTCCTCTCTTCGGGTTAAAATCCCTGATCAGCAGGTCTTCGATGGAATGAGCATCTTGGAGACGCCTTCAGTCTTCAAAAACACACCCTCTTCAACTCGTAGATGCTTAGTCTTTGCCTCCACGAAGATCAAATCACTGAATTTGTTCCACCTTCCATGAGACTCAGAGAAACTCCCCCAAAAACGGTACCAAGAGACTAACCTACCCTTTTTATAAAGGATTGGCCTCCCTAAACTCTACCCATGAGGTAGGAGAAGTAACCCCCAAGCGTTTCCTAATTTTTAGCACTTACCATAACTCCACAAGAGTTGGATTGTGAAATTTCACTATCATTTTCGGAGAAGTGGACGTCAAGTTTAACTACTACTGTTTACATTAGAGTAGACGTCAATCGATATGGATGTTTACCTGCAGTTCACAGCAAGGGATGTTACCGTAAACCTATTGTTGACAGCAATCATGTTTATCGTCAGAACACAGGTCGATTTGTAGGATCGAATAGAGAGGATGAACAATCTAGAAGGGGGATTGAATAGATCTAACACCACTTACTGTGGAAGCTTAGCAAATAAAAATTCACTTCGAATTAAAGACCCTATTCAAGCAAGCAATCTAACTGATCTGATGTATGAATGTGTGATTGTGTGTATATGATGTGTGAAGCAATTAGAAAGAGAGTGTGAAAGCGAAATCCTATGAAGCATCTAGTGCAAAGAGACAGATCAAACTATTGCACACAAGATTTTTGGTGGTTCGGAAATCACACCAGTGATTCCTACATCCACCCTTCACATAGTGAGGCCACACTACTCAAACTTGAGTACAACACACTGGGGCACAACGACTCCAAAACACCCTTGAGCACAACGGCTCAGCACACAACTTTGAGCACGAGGGCTCAACAAACCGTGAGTGCGACGACTCACAAAATGAGCATGACAGCTCAAACCACACAAGCTAGATCAAATCCACACAAAATTAGATCCTCTAGCAATGATCTGATTCACAACTCACACAAACCAGAAATCTGCACAAAACTTCATGTCAGATCTCACAAACAAAAATGAGATGAACACTCCAAGAATGAAGTGAAGGAAATATGAATTGGATGTTCCTCGAGAAGAAGTCTTGCAGAAGCTTGATTGAAGACCCTTGAAGGAATTGATGAAGATCCTCTTCAATTCACGATGCTCTGCTCTAGTGGCATCCGAGTTGCATACTTCTTCTTCTTCTACTGCTCCTCTTCTCAATCCTCTCCTCTTTCAGCACTTCTCCTCTTGGCCTCGATCCACATGTCCTCTTGGATGAAATGGCGGAAAGGCTGGAGGCTTAGATTTCGCTTCTTGGATGCCTCTGATCAGATGAGATAGGAGAGCTTTTATAGCCTCCGTGCAGTCTCACATACGTAAAAGAGATGTGCACAGAAACCTAGAAGGATCCCAGACTGCCACATGTCTAAAAGGGTCTTTACCACATTGCCACTTGGATGACATGGCATTTTGGTAATTATGGAATCTCCCATACAGATCTCAGAAGGAGATCACAGCCGTTGGATTCTATGCTCTGCAATTCTGGGTTTATAGAAAAGAGAGTTGACTCATGTTTCCAATAGAGTCGACACTACTGATCATAAACCAATTTCATCTCACTGGCAAAACACTATTGTCGACCTGACAGACCACTAGTGTCGACCTGATCACTAGGTAGAGTGGACCTAATCAACAGATAGAGTCGACCTCCTATGTTATTCCACCAAATCAGGTTCACTGGATGGAGGCTATTGTTGACCTCACTTTCAGCTAGAGCTGACACTACTGTGACCTTTTCTTCAGAGACTTGCTGGACAGCCTTTAAGAGTCGACATGTCTGTCAACTAGAGTCGACACTACTGTGACTTTTTCTTCAGGAGCTTTGCTGAGCAAACTGTTAGAGTCGACCTGTCTGTCAACTAGAGTCGACTCTACTTTGACAAGAACTTTGTAAACCTGTATGAATGAAGAGTAGACCATCAAAACATGTCATTCACAGTAAGATATGAGATATTAAATATCAAGAGCATGTTGTTTGAACTTTATTGTAATATATTCAAAATGTGCAATATGTTCAATATGTCATCATCAAAATCAAAGTATGAGTGATGTTCATGGTCATTATTAAAAATTCATCTTTGAGAAATTCCAATACACACTCAACACAATAGACTCTGCATCCAACCCTAGAACAGACCATACCACTCTACAACATACTAAACTACACACATATATACACAGAAATTTTTAAATGCACAATAAAATAGACAACAATTGAAATTAAAAACTATGAATAAAATTTCAGGGTATCACACTCTCTCCCCCTTAAAATAATCTTCATCCTCGAAGATTGAGTCTAAGAAAACTCACCGAAAAGATGTGGGTACTTCATCTTCATTCCTTCTTCTAACTCCCATGTTGCATCTTCTTAAGCAAAATTCCTCCATAAGACCTTCACTAAGGGAATTCTCTTGATCCTCAGGTGCTGAACTTTACAGTCCAGAATCTTTATAGGCTGCTCCTCAAAGGATAAATCTTGCTGCAAATCCGCCACCTCATATGTAAGAACATGAGATGCATCCCGTATATACCTTCTTAGCATAGAAATGTGAAACACTAGATGGATGTTCTCCATAGATGGTGGTAAAGCCAATTGATAAGCTATATTTCCAACCTCTTCAAGATTTCAAATGGTCCAATAAACCTTGGATTCAACTTTCCACGCCGACCAAATCTAATCACCTCTTTAGTTGGAGAGACCTTAAGGAAAACATGCTTTCCCCCCTCAAACTCTAAATCCTTCCTTCTATTATCCGCATAGCTTTTCTGTCGGTCTTGAGTTGCCTTTAACCTTTGCTTAATTAGCTGAATTTTACTAGAAGTTTCTTGTACAATTTCAGGTCCAACCAAGTGTTTATTACCAGCCTCTTCCCAACACAAAGAAGATCTACAAGGCCTACCATACAAAGCCTCAAATGGAGCCATACCTATGCTTGCATAGAAACTATTATTATAGGCAAACTCCACAAGAGGTGAATGTCGTTCCCAATCACCTTTCCAATCTAGAGCACATGCTCTCAACATATCTTCACGAGTTTGGATTGACCTCTCAGACTGTCCATCTGTCTGTGGGTGAAATGCTGAGCTAAGCTTCACTTGAGAACCAAGAGCAACCTACAAACCTTGCCAGAACCTTGAAGTAAATCCTGGGTCTCTATCCGAAATGATGGGTTTTGCAACCCCATTCATCTAACAATATTGTCCACATAAAGCTTGGCTGAACTCTCAACAGACTGCTTCTTTTTCATAGGTAAGAAATGTGCGGTCTTGGAGAATCTATCCACAATTACCCAAACAGAGTCATTGCCCCTAAAAGATCTGGGCAAACCTGAGACAAAATCCATGGTAACTTCTTCCCATTTCCATAACGGAATGTCAATCCTCTGCATCAAACCTGATGGCCTCTGTCGTTCTGCCTTCACCTGTTGACATGTCAAACATCTAGCCACAAAATCAGCCACATCTCTTTTCATGCCTTGCCACCAAAAAGTCCTTTTTAGATCTTGATACATTTTGCCACTACCTAGATGTATTGTGAACTTGGACTTGTGAGCCTCTTCTAAAATTTGCTTCCTAACATCAGCAATGTCTGGCACACATACTCTATGCTGAAATCGGATAACACCTTCCTCATCATGAGCAATGTCTGCCTTCCCTATCATTTCTTGCAATTTAGGGTCATCCTTTTGACCTTCCACCACACTATCCAGGATAGAAGACCTAATAGTCAACTGAGCCACAAAAGCTTGGCATAATTGTGACTCAACCTCCATAAAAGCACAAGCTACATATTCCATCATCTTCCAATCCTTCTGCATCGCTGTCCTATTCCTACTAAGTGCGTCGGCTACCACATGAGACTTACCTGGGTGATAATGCAACTCAAAATCATAGTCCTTTAAGAACTCAATCCATCTCCTCTGCCTTAGATTTAGCTCCTTCTACGAGAACAAGTACTTGAGACTTTGGTGATCAATGAATACCTCAAACTTGACACCATAAAGATAGTGTCGCCAAATCTTCAAAGCAAGAACCACTACTGCCAACTCTAAATCATGGGTTGAGTAGTTACTCTCATGCTCATTTAATTGACGAGAAGCATAGGCAACTACTTTCCCATCCTCCATAAGCACACAACCAAGACCAATGTGAGAAGCATATGTGTAGATTGTGAAACCATCTACCCCGCTAGGTAGAACTAACACAGGTGCAGATGTCAAACTACTTCTCAACTCTCTGAGACTCTATTCACATTCTTCTGACTATACAAACTTAAATCCCTTATAAGCTTCGTCAATGGTGCTGCAATGGATGTAAAACCCTCTATAAAGCGGCGATAGTATCCAGCTAAACCCAAGAAACTCCGTATCTCGGATGGTGATCTTGGAGTCTCCCATTCTAACACTATCTTTACCTTAGATGGATCCACAGCTAAACCATCTCCTGAAATCACATGGCCAAGGAAATATACTTCCTTCATCCAAAAATCACATTTACTAGACATGGCAAACAACTTGTTCTCTCTCAAAACTTCAAGCATAGTCTTCAATGCTCCCTGTGAGATTCTTCATCCGGGGAATATATCAAAACATCATCTATGAAAACCACTACAAAACTATCTAGATACGGCCTAAGACCCGATTCATCAAGTCCATAAATGTTGTTGGGGCATTCGTCAAGCTAAAAGGTAGTAATAGGACTCATAATGACCATACCGCGTCTGAAAAGCCATCTTAGATGTGTCATCGGACTTTATTCAGAGTTCGTGATAACCCGAACGAAGATCTATCTAGAAAACACTGAAGCTCCCTACAATTGATCAAATAGGTCATCAATACGGGGTAAAGGATACCTGTTCTTGATTGTTACTTGATTAAGCTTCCGATAATCAATGCAAAGCCTCATCAAACCATCCTTCTTCTTAACAAAAAGGACTGGAGCTCCCCATGGTGAAGAACTTGGACGAATGAAACCCTTGTCCAACAAGTCCTGCAATTGCCTTCTGAGCTCCGCCAATTCTGCTGGTGCCATACGATAAGGTGCCTTGGAAATAGAAGTTGTACCTGGCATCAACTCAATAGCGAACTCACTGTCTCTTTCCGGTGGCAAACCAGAAAGATCCTCGAGAAAGACGTCCGCATAATCACGAACAACCTCAATCTCCTCAATACTTGAAGTATCATTGTCCTTAGACACAACCACACTAGCCAAGTACGCACTGCAACCTTTGCTTAACATCTTGGCCGCCTTCAATGCTGACACCACAAACTTTCCAGCCATGTTCTTGGGTAAGGGATGTGAAAACTCATCCTCACCTGGAATGCAGAAAATAATCCTCTTCTTCCGACAATCTAGCAAAGCATAATGCTCCTCCAGCCAATCTAGACCCAAAATGGCATCATAGTCCTTCATCTTCAATAGATAAAAGCACCTTGCCAAATCCCGCTCTTCTATGCACACATATAGTGAGGGAAAACACTTCTTAGTGATCATAGCACCTGCTAGTGTATGCATAGACAATGGAATCTCTAAATCTATAGCTTCTGCATCAGACTCCTTAAGCAACACCTTTGCAAACCTCTCAGACACAAATGTGTATGTAGCACCAGTGTCAAAAAGAACTCTAGCATGAATACCCATAATAGGATTTGTACCTTCAGTCACATGCTCTGCCTACTCTGCATCTTCTTTAGCCAATGCATACACTCGGGCTTGGGCCCGCGGTCTTCCTGCTGGTTTTGCTACTACTGGCGCCACTGCTACCACTGTCTACTGTGCCATCTTTGGGCAATCCTTGATCTTATGGTGCTTGTCTCCACAATGAAGACACCTTCCTGCCTCAACAAGCATACCTGTCCTCCATACCTTTTGCCGCAATGAGTACACAAAGGCTTGTCTTCCTTGCTAGGGTGCCCTCTTCCCATAATCTGGTACCTACTGAGGTACATAAATTGTCTTCTTATTCTTGTCCTTCCTCAAAATGGTGATGCTGGCCTCTTGGAAGTAGCTTTCTTCTCTTCAAAATATTGCTCCATCTCACTTTCTTGCCTACAACCGCACTAAAAGCTTCCTCCATGGTGCGATGATTAAATGCCACAAGTCTAGTATGCAGTGATGGTCTAAGCTCCATCACAAACTTCTTCACCTTCCCTCTCATCAGCTACAATATGAGGTGCATACTTTGATAGCTCTACAAATCTGGCTTCATACTCCAGCACACTCATACATCCCCGGGTCAATGAAAGGAATTCCTGCTCCATCTTATCCTGCACATGCTCAGAAATGAACTTAGCCTTGAATAGGCGAGTAAATTCATCCCAAGTCACCTCCTGGACTCCATCCTCAAACCTGGTACGTAGTGTGGATGTCCACTACACATCAGCCCTCTCCTGCAACATGTAAGTCCCCAAACTGACTTTATCCTCCTCAGCACAGCGATGACTCTAAAGGACTTCTCAATCTCCATGAGCCAACTCTCAGCCAACAATGGTTGACTCTCCCCCTTAAAAGAGGGTGGAGCCATCCTGCTAAACCTCTTCATCACATAAGGGCCCCTATGCTCCAAATGCACTGCAAGTGGAGCCTAAGCCTGAGCTGGCACTTGGGCCTGCAATGCTGCCTGAGTTTGGGCCTGAGTCTGCATAGCCTGAACCAACCCTTGCATGAAAGTTCCATAATCTATCAAAGGTGGAGGAGGTGCTACAGGTGGTCTCTGAGGCGTTGGAATCTGCTGCCACGCATTAGCATTCTCCCTCTGCTCCTTCCCACAAGCCGAGACATTAGCATGATGTCCACGACTAGCCATGGCCTAGCAAAACAATAAGCTAGTTAATTTCTATAACTCTAATTATTTACTACCTTATTTTAGACTTAGGAACATGGATCACTTAAGTTGATGTTTACTCGTGAATATCCTCAACCTACACATGTCTTTGATACTATCTCTGTAACACCCCATTTAGACCCGGTCCAGTTATACCAACTCTCATCGAGTCTAAGAGACGTGCTATATGGGGAACACACCCCAACATATATCAAATGGAGGTTGATTCATTTACAAATAAATAATGCAGCGGAATAAAGCACAATTCATCAACTTTAATAATCAAGTCCATAGTCCATCAAATAAGTCCACCATGCTATATAGTTCAATTACAATGTTCATAACATAAGAAAATCAGCACATACAATTATCACTCAATCACACAATCAATCCTCTCGCTCCAAATCTGATCCCGCTACTAAAGCCTCGGGATCCACCATCTAACCTGAAATGTTAAGCAAGTATGAGTCAACAACGAAGACTCAGCAAGCAACCCAAAAATGGATTACCAATCTAACATATATTTAATGGTTTCAAAACATGTTGTTGCATATAGATTTAAGCAACCATACTACTTGCAATATAATCAATTATCATTACATCTTAAGACAGAAGTGAGTACAATTGCTACTTGAATAAGCATGATGTTAAGACATAAACCTAACTTCATAATGTTTAGTTTTGCAAAGAGGTTTCAGATCTGATCATGATAACATAATTCAAGTATTAACATGGTACCATTGTCATACATAGTTTCAGAGTTTGCATATTAAGCATGATTACAAACATTCACCCGAATGAAATATAAGACAAGTATTACATGAAATCATTATAAGCTGAAAACAAACTCTTTGTATAACGTATACATATGTACAAATTTTGCCAAGACATAGCCCAAACCACCCATTAGAAGTCAGATAACATATGAACATATACTCATCACCTAGGCAAATAGTGATAGAGTCTTGCTTATTGCGCAATACCGGGGAAGCCCTCCCCACATTAACCAGTGGTACTTGTCCACCTCTAGAATTTCTTCCCATGCCCTCGGGAACATATAACATATTGACATTTCCATAGGGGCATTACTATGGTCTTGTTCCAGATTACTCTATGGTTACAGTGTCTTATTGACCATATACAAATTTCTCCAGATTCAAATGCAACATAACATGCTGCCAAATTATATACATACATTTAAATGTTGACAGAGACATATTTCTGATTCATCAAATGCTGAATTTTCTAACATTTTCCCACAAATCATTTCAATAGAACACATTTCTCATGATGATAATCAGAATAAAAATAGTTACAGTCATCACAAAATCATAACATTTTGTGAGAACATGTCTGTTGTCGTGAATCAAATAAAAAAAATTCATGATTTTCTGGCATATATTCTAATTTCCGTAGTAATCAAATCAGTGATATAAATAGAGAAATATTCACAACAATGAAACATCTGTCACCTGGTTCAATATTTTTACTAGATATATACCATAATCATACAGACCACTGTTAAAATCTCATGATTTTTTGAATCCAAAAACTATTTATCAAATTAAAACAATACTACTGATCTTTGTATTGCAGTCATGGAAATTACAGAAAATAGTCAAATTCGGATTTCAGATCTATACAGTATGAATATATCCCTACATGCACTTCAACATAGAAATCACAATTTTATCACGAGCATGCATCAATATAAAATTTTCTATTACATCTATGTTTAATTTTAGAATTCAGAAATTTACCCTAAAATCATGGTGACTATAGAAATTAACCCAATTTATAGTATGACAAGGAGTTGATCTACTTAATCTTTCATATTTCACAAAAAGTCCATTCAACATTCAAGCACAAAAATATAAATCTAGATGTAAAAATAGGTAAAAATAGTGAACATAAGAACTTGGCGGCAACCCTGTTGTCGTTAACCTTGATTGACGACAAGAAGGTTGACGTTAAGTTTATCCTTGATGGCAGTCAAGGTTGACGTTAACCTGACAGGAAAGCAGAACCCTTTCGAGACTTATATAAACCCTAAATCCGACTGTTTTATTAATTTTTAAAATCATGGAAAATTTGTAAAAAGGTAGAATCTAAGGTTGGGAACCCAATCCCTAGGTTACTTGCCTCTAAAACACCAAGGAATCTACAGATTTAGCCGATGAAGCCCGCCTTGGCCAACCAAAACAGTCCTCTCTCCGGGTTAAAATCCTTGATCATCAGGTCTCCGATGGTATGAGCACCTTGGAGACGCCTTCTGTCTTCAAAAACACACCCTCTTCAACTCGTAGATTCTTGGTCTTTGCCTCCACGAAGATAAAATCACTAAATTTCTTTCACCTTCCATGAGACTCGGAGAAACTCCCCCAAAAACGGTTCCAAGAGGCTAACCCACTCTTCTTATAAAGGATTGGCCTCCCCAAACTCTGCTCACGAGGTAGGAGACGTAACCCCCAAGCGTTTCTTAATTTTTAGCCCTTACCATAACTCCACCAGAGCTGGACTGCGAAAATTTTGTTGTCAGTTCTCGAAGAAGTAGACGTCAAGGTGTACTATCATTTACACATAGTAGACGTCAATCGATATGCAGTTTACCTATAGTTGATGGCAAGGGATGTTGTCGTTAACCTGCTATTGACGGCAATCAATGTTGCCGTCAGAAACACAGGTCAACTCTACATCCAACCCGAGAACAGACCAAACCACTCTACAACATACTAAACTACACACATATGTGCACAGAAATTTTTAAATGCATAATAAAATAGACAACAATTGAAATTAAAAACTATGAATAAAATTTAAGGGTATCACATGAGGAATCCGTTAAGACTCAAGCAAGCATCTGTTAGACACAATGATAGCAGAAGGAGATGAAGAAGAAGATGAGCAAAGGCTAGAAGAGTCACAATGGATCCAAGAACTCCAACGGCTACTCTTCAACGGATCTGTTCAAGCTACACTTTAAAAGAATGGAGCAAGGTTGAAGAACACAAAGAGCAAACTTGAAAATCATTCAAAGAGTGTACATCCAATGAGAAGCTTCAACACCATAACACTCAAAGCAAGAGAAAGAGCTCGCCCAAGAAGAAGTTTGTGTGCAAGCAACCATCTGAAGTATTCAAGCATTCAAGTTCCTTTTCTCCCTTCACTCTCTCTGTGCATCATCGTAAATCTAGGGTAGAGTCTGTGAGCTGAGAGTTTGAGTTCCTTAGTGTTCATCTTGTATAGTTCTCAGTCTGTTCTTTATTTTCTAAGAAGGACTTGTGTCCAGCTATAGGACAGTATATAGTATTCCTCATCCTGTGTGAAGAGAAGGCCAGTTGGGTGCTGGTGGATTCTATTTGGCTGTGGTACTGTACACAGTGTTCCCCTTGTGTTAAGAGAAGAACTTAGCTGGGGTTGGTGTCAGTAAAACCTAGCTGGGGGTTTAAGTCTAGCAGAACCGCACTGGGATTTGTTCCAGGAGGGTGTCTTCTTGACCGATAACAGAAGTGAGTTTCCTTCCTACTCCAAAAGGAAGAGGACCAATGGGGAACTGGGGGTTGTATATCTTCGGGGGATTGTACCCTGGTTAGTGAAATCCCAAGATTGCTTGGGGACTAGATGTAGGTCTTCCATTTGAGAAGTACCGAACCAAAATAAAATTCTCTATGTTTTGTGTGATTGATTGTTTGAATTGCTTCCGCACTGCTACTATATCTATTGCACACAACTACATTTACTAACCAAAGTTTTCAAGTGGTGATTTTATTTGTATTTTCAGATCTTCGCGGATCCTTGCTTAGCGGGTTGGTGGCCAGTGTGTGGCCCATTAGTCTGTGTTTCAGGTGTTTCCTCTCCGCAGGTTGTGAGGCTTTGTGGGCCGGCAGGTTGGGCCCAAAGAGCTTACAGGTTCTCTTTCTGTGAATGCGACAGAGGCTGGTGTCGCGTTCTGAACGCGACAGCCCTGGGTGTCGCGTTCTGGTTGCCACCGCCGAGAGGTCTTCGTCTGCATGTCTGCCGTATGTCGCGCATGGGCGGCCTGCTGACGTCGACCATGGGAAGGCGACGGCCTTCTCCTTCGCATTTAGGTCGCGACGGTAGGTTACGTCGCATTCCCAATTGTGATGCATTTTTAAGAAAGGTCGGTCGAGCAGAACTCAGGAAGCTCTGCTCGGTCAGGGAGGAGTTTTTGCACAGGTTTTCGAGCGATTCGAGGTTCTGAAGGAGTTTTTGGCATGCTCTCACCGCAAGGATGTCACACGGAGAGGGGGAAATGCCGGGTTGTGTTCAGACTTCGTGTTCTTCACGAAGGTAGGGTGATTCTTCCCATTTTCATGTTGTGAATCCCATGTGACGCATGTTTGGTTTGTTAATCGCTTAAAGAACAATAGATATCATGCTAGGGCATTGAGTAAAGCATGGAAATGGGAATTAAAGTGGTTGTATGGTTTGTGGGGTGATCTGGTGATGGGAACCCGGATTAGGGTTCCGACTGTGAAGGTGATGGAGCCCTCTGTCACATTCTGAATGCGATAGGCCGACCCATCGTGTTAGGCTTTGGATCGCGACATGTCGGAGTGTCACGATCAGAAGGTAACAGTTGCCTATGTCGCGATCACAGTCGAGAGAATTTGTTGTGTCTATTTTACTGGTACGATTATCCGATTATCGTTAGAGTGTTGTACATGGCATGGATATGTTGTGTCAATGCACTGTAGCGCCCGTGGAGCATGTCATTGCATGTTGTTTACGTGGTAAGTGTGTTGCTCATGAAGTGAGCGTGTGTTTACGTGGTTGGCGTGTTGTGCACACAGTTAGTGTATTGTACACATGGTGTTTAGGTCATTTGAGTGTCGTGAATGTGGTTTGTGTGTGCATAGCAAGTGTTTCGACGTTGTGTTATTATAATATAACTATTGTGGTTAGTTTGTCATGGTTGAGTAGTGAGGTTCCAGTGTGAACCTAGCTTCGGTCCTTTAATATCTTTTGTATTATTATTAAGATGGTTTAATTAGTAAAGTATATGTATGGTTATTAAGTGAATATATATTGTATTGATATGGAAATGGAGATCATGAGATGACCAATGACAGGTAAGATTGTTGTATGTCATTGTGATTTAAGTATGCGTTAGTGTCGGTTAGCTTGGAGATCACATGGTGACCGGTGACGAGCCAATTATATTTAATGTATCGTGATATAAGTTTCACCGTGTATTAAGTGACTGACATGGTTTGTGTGCTAGCCAAGTGTGGTGGTCCAGCGTATTCCTGAAATACCTCTCTAGTCTGGTGCCCTAGGTTTTGTGTGAGCCAGGCACATTAGTGCTCAGGGTTTGTCCCGGTACTTTGTGTACCGTCGAGGTATGTGTCTTCTATCCTAGATACCCTCACTCCTATGTTTGAGTTGTACGTCCAGCTGAGGGAAAGACGACAGTGGGACAACGACTTGTGAGAGTTTGTGTTTGGTCGCTTGTAGCGCGCTCGTGGTTGGGGGTACGAACACCAGTAGACGTACTGGGCCCCAGCTAGTCCTGTGTTTCCAGTGTCTCACTTTAGGGAGCTCGGGCCAGAGTCCCTAAAGGTGCCAGCATGGGCCTACAATGTGTGGTCTACAGGTGTGTGTTGGTTGGTCTCCATTGTTCTTTGGCCTTACTGTGTGGTTGTGGAGCGGCAGTTGGACCTTTCGTCCGTGACTGTGAGACTGAGAGGTAGTTCTTGTGCTGTGTGTCTGGGTTGGATACTGGCGTCATGAACCAGTAGTCTGTTCTCGTGTAGTGGCGTCGTTCCTTTCTGACTCGTGCTTTGCCACTAGTGGTGGCTTGTGTGTGTGATAGGTTGGTTGAGGTTTACCGGTTATGGTGTGCCCTGGTAGTGGCACGATACTAGTTGTGGATCCGTGGTGGTACCTCGTGTTAGTAGGTACGTGTACCCTTTGTGGGCAGTTTTGTGTTGTGGTACTTTGTGTTCTAGTCCCTTCAGGTGTTGAGGTGGACTGGTGTTCTGTGGAGGTCTGTGGAGTGACCTTCCACGTGTTGTGCTTTTACTAGTCTCTGGGTAAGTTTGCGATTATGTTTTGGTGTGAGGTGTTGGTGTGAGGTGGATTGGCTAGATGATGCCCGTCCTGTTACCTTACGTGGGTAGGTTGCCTATGAAGCTTGTAGCTTGAGCGACCAGTTGTTGTAATGATTTGCCTGTGAGGCTTGTGCCCTAGGCATTACAGTTGTTTAGCAGACTAGTGGTGTTGTGCTAGTCCTGTTGTTCCTCTTCCTTTCTGGGATTGGTATTAGCTAATGTAATTATGTTTAGTGGTTATTAATTATACTTTGATGTGAGCATGATATGGTTTGGCTATCGTTGTTGCCAATGAGACCCTATGGGGTCGAGGTTTTATGGTGTTGTGTGTTGTTTTGGTTAGTCCCTACTGAGCCTGTGACTTGTCGAGGCTCACTCCCCTACAGTTCTTTTCAGGGCTTGCCGTTTGTGTGGCTTGAGGAGGTGTTGTGGCAGACCTGTACCACCAGCAATAGAGTTAGTCGTTGTGTGAGCTTGTGCTCCCTCGGGATATGCCCCAGGTAGTTGTACTCTTTTAATTGGACATGTAATAATGTATTAGGACAGTTGTAAATTGTTATGTATAGGTATGAGCACATGTAGTTCTTGGTCTTATACTAGTGGTTGTCTTTTATATTCTTACTGGATACGTGTACGAGCTATCCCTTGCGAGACTTCGGTCCGTTCGCGGGAGGCGGATCTGGATATGGAGCTTTATTGGACATAAATAACCAGGGCCGTCACAGTTGGTATCAGAGCATGGTCCAGTTAGAATATGAAAAGACATTGAGGATACAATGTCTCAAGACATGGTTTAATGTCCACTGCTGGTAGTAAGTCTGTAGTTTTATGTGGTTTAAAGTGGTTTTTCACGTGAGTTTTGTCATGTGTATTGTGTGTTTGTTTTTATAAGTTTGGCAGTTATTGGTAATGGCTGAGAGAAGACGTGGTTATAAGAAACCCAGTTTGTGAAATGGGTATGATTGTTTGCACACCTGGCAGTTGTTAGTAATGGCAGAGAAATGGTGAGGTTAGTGGTATAAGTTGAGTGGTTACATTAGTGTGCTAGTTGCAGTTAAAGTGTGGTTGTTTAAAGGTTTTCAGTTATAAAAATTGAAAAGAGATTAGTGAATTTGGCTATGATAATTAGGAAAGGTAGAGTAGTGTTCTGAGAAGGATATGTCTGATATGTGTTAGCAAGGTATAGAGTTGACAAGGTACAGTGTTGACAGAGACAGGTATAAGGTGTTAGTGTGATGGGACAGCAATAGGAGCAGTATTACTAATGAGGAATCATATGTGTTAAGAATTGTGGTTGAGGACCTTGTTAGAGGTATTGTAGTGGTTTACGATTTGTGTTAGTAAGTATTAATGAAACAGCCTGGGTGATAATGTGATTAGTGTTATAGAAAGTTGGAATTATTGAGAGAGGTAGATTAGTTTCAGATGAGGTACTGGTAAATAGAGGAGCAAGGATTTGTGGCAGTCATATAAGGATAAGTGTATTTGGTGATTAAAGATAAGTACAGTAAAGAGCTTGGAAATAGTGCTGTTGTGATTCTTGTAAATAATGATGATAATGGGAATTTGATATAGAGATCCATGTAAGTATGTACAGAGGTGGTCAGTTAAGTAGAGAAAGAGTAAAGGAAGATCAGTGCACAGTTAGATTTTTCTGAGAATTTCACAAGAAAGATATTCATTTAGTAAGTGGCAGTTTGTAGGATTGTACAGAATGGGTTGTTAAGGAATACATTGTTAAAGATTGAGGTAAGATTAAGAATGTTTAATACGGTAGAGTTATGTGGGACATAATAGGAAGGAAAAAGAAATTAATTGAGAAGTAGTTGAGAATATCAGATTAAGTGGAATAACAAGGCAGATGATGAAAGGAATTAAAGTGAAGGTCTAAATGAAAAAGATCACGGTAAGTATGATGTAGCAGCAATGGTATCAACATTTGAAAATAGAGCAACAAATGGAATAGAGAAATCAGGCAAAGCAGGTTATGGTATTTAAAGAGATCGATTTCAGATTTAGTTTTGGCAGTATTTCCATAAAGATGATTGTGTCATAGCAGGAATTGCAGTATGAATGGTACAGTGAAGATAGCCAGATAATGGAATAGATAAGAGAAATGTTTTGCAGAAATGATATTGTGAATAGTGTAAGCGGCAATATAGAACAGACTAAGAGATATTGATCAGAGAAAGAAAGGGAATATTAGATTATGAAACGGATGTAATCAGAGGGTTCAGAAAAATGCTTAGTAAGAGTTGCCTATTAGTGTGCAGAAAGTGATTTAGTTGAGTAAAAGTATTTATCTATAAGAGTATTTAGAGTTTGATATAAGAATAAAAGGTAGAACAGTTAAGGGATAATAAGCAGATTAGAGTATGGCAGAATAGAATAGAGAAAGCAAGAAATGTATGGAAATTAGAATTGATAAGTACAGAAAGGAAAAGCAAGATCAGATAAACAATGAACAATTTAGAGACAGGTGGTACCTGATTAAGAAAGAGTTCGGTAAAGTTGAAGGTAAAAGGTGAACATAGTTAGTTGAGCAGTGTTATTATGTGATAAGAAAGTACAGTGTCACAGTAATGAGAGCAAATATTGTGAAGATTATGTAATAGATTGATTAGATCAGTCTGAATTTAAGTCAGTAACAATATGGCAGGTTTTAGAATTTAAGCATATGGCACAACCAGAATTGAAGTATTAAGAAAGAAGTTCAGAGATTTCGGTATTTCCTTCCAGTGTTAATTGATTAAGTAAAGTGATTTGAGAAGCCAATAAAGTTAGAATTGAGTCCAGCTGGAATCAGAGTAATAGTGCAAATGGAAAATAATTGGAAGCAATAAAGAAAGCAGAATTTATGGGATATTTTGTTAAGTATCTAGAGTAATCAGAGCAGCGCAGTGTAAGCATGGAAGGTTGGATATTCACAAGTTATTTGAGATTTGAATAATTAAAGAAAAATTTGAGGTTTATGCACAGTTGGACAAAGAAACAGTGATTTTTAGGCAGATATGAATTAAGGCAGCATGAGTAGAATGGTATAAAGAGGCAGGAAATTCAGTTATGGTAATGTGATTTTCTTTGAGAAGTTGGCAGTTGAGAATGTAAACATAGATAAAGTGGAGTAGCGGTTGGTCGTGATAAGTAGATAATTGAACGACATCGAGGAATTCGAGAATTTAAGCAGGGTTTAGCAGGGCAGAATACCAGAAGTAGCAGAGTAAAGTGAAAGGGTTTAAGCAAGTGAAGTGGCCCAGAAAGAAATGTTGCAAACACAGCCAGGAAAAATGTGGAAGTAGGTTGAGTCCAAAGAGATGCGCCAACAATAAGATAGAATCACTTATGATTGAAAGGTAAAGTGGCTCAGATTGGTAACTGAATGAAACAAGCACAGAAATGAGCAAATTCAGTTAGTACAGATGATTTGAAAGGCAGATACAGAGAAAGTGTATCCTACTTGTTCTGGATATGTTTTATTTCTTTTTAGGTGATAGTCCGGGTTATCATGGTTCGTTTTGAATGTCGGGGACGACATTCCTTTTTAGGTGATAGTAATGTAACGTAGCACATTTTTCAGATCTTCGCGGATCCTTGCTTAGCGGGTTTGGTGGCCAGTGTGTGGTCCATTAGTCTGTGTTTCAGGTGTTTCCTCTCCGCAGGTTGTGAGGCTTTGTGGGCCAGAAGGTTGGGCCCAAAGAGCTCACAGGTTCTCTATCTGTGAATGCGACAGAGGCTGGCGTCGCATTCTGAATGCAACGGCTCTGGGTGTCGCGTTCTGCTGTTGTCGGGAGCGGTCATCCTCAGCATGTCCGCCACATGTCGTGCGTTGGGCGGCCTACTGATGTCGACCATGGGAAGGCGACGGCCTTCTCCGTTGCGTTCAGGTCACGACGGTAGGGTACATCACATCCCCAACTGTGATGTATTTTTAAGAAAGGTCGGCCGAGCATAAATTAGGAAGCTCTGCTCGGCCAGGGAGGAGTTTTTGCACAGGTTTTCGGGCGATTCGGGGTTCTGGAGGAGTTTTTGGCTTGCTCTCACCGCGAAGGTAGGGTGATTGGTCTTCGTGTTCTTCGCGAAGGTAGGGTGATTCTGCCCATTTCATGTTGTGAATCTCATGTGACGCATGTTTTGTTTATTAATCACTTAAAGAACATTAGATATCATGCTAGGACATTGAGTAAAGCATGAAAAATGAGAATAAATATGGTTTGTATGGTTGTGGGGTGATCCGGAGATGGGAACCCTGATTAGGGTTCCGGCCTGTGAAGGCGACGGAGCCCTCTGTCGCGTTCTGAACATGACAGGCCGACCCGTCGCGTTAGACTTTTGGATCGCGACATGTCGGGGTGTCGTGATCAGAAGGCGACAGTTGCCTATGTCATGATCACAGCCGAGAGAATTGGTTGTGTCTGTTTTACTAGTACGATTACCCAATTATCGTTAAAGTGTTGTTCATGGCATGGATATGTGGTGCCAATGCACTTGTAGCGCTCGTTGAGCGTGTCGTTTGCATGTTGTTTACGTGGTAAGTGTGTTGCTCCCGAAGTGAGCGTGTGTTTACATGGTTGGCGTGTGTGCACACAGTTAGTGTATTGTACACATGGTGTTTACGTGGTTTGAGTGTCATGCATGTGGTTTGTGTGTGCATGGCAAGTGTTTCGACATTGTGTTTATTATAATATAACTATTGTGGTTAGTTTTGATGGTTGAGCAGTGAGGTTCCAGTGTGAACCTAGCTTCGGTCCTTTATTGTCTTTTGTATTATTATTAAGATGGTTTAATTAGTAAAGTATATGTATGGTTATAAGTGATTATATATTGTATTGATAGGCAATGGAGGTCATGAGATGACCAATGACAGGTAAGATTGTTGTATGTCATTGTGATTAAGTATGCGTTAGTGTCAGTTAGCTTGGAGGTCACATAGTGACCGATGACGAGCCAATTATATTTATGTATCATCATATAAGTTTCACCGTGTATTAAGTGACTGACGTGGTTTGTGTGCTAGCCGAGTGTGGTGGTCCGGTGCCTATTCCAGAATACCTCTATAGTCGGGTACCCCAGGTTTGTGTGAGCCAGGCGCGTTAATGCTCAGGGTTTGTCCCAGTACTATGTGTACCGTCAAGGTCTATGTCGTCTGTCTTGGACCACCTCACTCCTGTGTTTGAGTTGTACGTCCGGCCGAGGGAAAGACGACAGTGGGATAGCGACTTGTGAGAGTTTGTGTTTGGTCGCTTGTAGCGCACTTGTAGTTAGGGGTACGAACACCAGTAGATGTACTGGGCCTCAGCTAGTCCTGTGGTTCCAGTGTCTCACTTTAGGGAGCTCGGGCCAGAGTCCCTAAAGGTGCCAGGCATGGGCCTGCAGCTGTGTGGTCTACAGGTGTGGTGTTGGTTGGTCTCCACTGTTCTTTGGCTCTACTGTATGGTTGTGGAGCGGCAGTTGGACCTTTCGTCCGTGACTACGAGACTGAGAGGTAGTTCTTGTGTCGTGTTGTCTGGGTTGGATATTGGCATCATGAACCAGTAGTCTGTTCCCGTGTAGTGGCGTCATTCCTTTCCGACTCGTGCTTTGCCACTAGTGGCGACTTGTGTTTTTTTTTTTCAAATTGGATACGACAATGGAGTGGGCCACCAAAGTCGTGATCAGCTAGCCAATCTTCTATTATATATGAAAAAGTATAAAGTAAAAGGAGTACATAGACCACGGGGGTAACAGGGCAACTGGGATAACGGGGATACCGGTGACAAAGGGGCACAAACTAAAGACTCCCTATGCAGAGGGGTCGCAAGTACATAACACATCAGCCCAATACACAGGAAA
Organism: Colocasia esculenta; assembly: GCA_014218235.1. Classification (NCBI taxonomy): domain Eukaryota; kingdom Viridiplantae; phylum Streptophyta; class Magnoliopsida; order Alismatales; family Araceae; genus Colocasia; species Colocasia esculenta. Next base: position 116,809,150 of record CM024758.1, on the reverse strand, counting down.
TCAGTCCTCAAAGTACTCAAATTCCTCGTCAGAATCTACGCTTTAAATTGAGGTGCCACGAGTTCGGCCAACCCAATTATTGTGTAGAGTTAGCAGATCCACTTCTTCAGCCTCGATGCTGGGATACTTTGATGTTGTATTGCATGGGAGGCATATCATGTGGCCACTGCCGGGCCCTTCACTCCTGGTTGAGGGGGGGCAGCTTGTGTGTGTGACCCGTTGGTGAGCTTTTACCCGTTGTGGTGTGCCCTGGTGGTGGCACGATACTGGTTGTGGATCCATGGTGGTACTCGTGGTAGTAGGTAACTGTACCCTTTGTGGGTAGTTTTGTGTTGTGGTACTTTGTGTTCTAGTCCCTTCAGGTGTTGAGGTGGGTGGTGTTCTGTGGAGGTCTGTGAGTGACCTTCCACGTGTTGTGCTTTTACTCGTCTCTGGGTAAGTTTCCGATTATGTTTTGGTGTGAGGTGTTGGTGTGAGGTGGATTGGCTAGATGATGCCAGTCCTGTTACCCGACGTGGGTAGGTTGCGTGTGAAGCTTGTAACTTCAGCAGCCAGTTGTTGTAATGATTTGTCTGTGAGGCTTGTGGCCTAGGCATTACAGTTGTTTAGCATACTAGTGGTGTTGTGCTAGTCCTGTTGTCCCTCTTCCTTTCCGGGATTGGTATTAGCTGATGTAATTATGTTTAGTGGTTATTAAATATACTTTGATGTGAGCATGATATGGTTTGGCTATCTGTGTTGCCAGTGAGGTTGAGGTTCTTTGGTGTTGTGTGTTGTTTTGGGTAGTCCCTACTCAGCCTGTGACTTGTTAAGGCTCACTCCCCTACAGTTCTTTTCAGGGCTTGCCGTTTATGTGGCTGAGGAGGTATTGTGGCAGACCTGTACCACTAGCAGTAGAGTTAGTTGTGTTCTGTGAGCTTGTGCTCCCTCGGGGTATACCCCAGGTAGTTGTACTCTTTTAATTGGACATGTAATAATGTATTGGGACAGTTGTAAATTGTTAATATAGGTATGAGCACATGTACTTTCTTGTGTCTTATACTGTTGTGGTTGTCTTTTATATTCTTACTGAATATGTGTACGAGCTATCCCTTGCGAGACTTCGATCTGTTCGTGGGAGGCGGATCTGGATATGGAGCCTTATTGGGCATAAATATCCAGGGCCGTCACACCCCCCCCCTCTAGGTATATTCTTGCTGCCATCCGTAGGCCAACAAGTGGTATCAAAGCCAAGCTCTTTCATTCATCTGATACCAACAAGTGGTATTAGAGCAGTGGTCTTTGAACTTCATGAAGATCTAACGATCTTAGAGCAAAGATCAAATGCCAGCTCAAGGATTTGCTAAAGGCCAATCTGTCAACAAACCACCCTTGTTTGATGGAGAAGATTACAACTATTGGAAGACTAGGATGGAGTTTTTCCTCCAGGGTTATGATATCAACTATGGACTATCATTGAAGAAGATGATCTGATAGTTCTCAACCCAAGAGAGAAGTGGACAGACAATGACAGAAAATTACTCACAGAACAGTAAAGCGAGAACCTAATTTGGTGTGCTCTGACAAGAAGTGAATTCAATAGGATCTCAGCATGCAAATCAGCCAAGGAAATGTGGGACAAGCTAAAGCTCACATATGAAGGAACCGACAAAGTAAAAGAAACTAGGATTGACGTCCTGGTTACACAATACGAAAAGTTCCAAATGCTGATAGGTGAGACCATTACCCAAATGTATAATAGATTTACTGACATAACTAATTGTCTTGCAGGACTTAGAAAGATATACAACACTGGGGATATGGTAAGAAAAATTCTCAGTTCCCTACCAAACTAGTGGACACCCAAAGTGATAGCCATCGAAGAAGCTAGTGACCTTACAACTATGTCATTAGAAAAGCTCATTGGATCATTGATGGCACATGAAATCAACATGGAGTGACTATCTGCAAGTACATACAAGAAAAATGTCACTAATGCTCTTAAAGTCATAGCTACTCCTTCCTCCTCTTCTTCCTCTAGTTCAGAAAATGCAAGCTCTGAAGACAATGATGTAGATGATGTACTGTCCAAGCTTCAGAGAATTCTAAGGAAGAAGAAGAATGGATCAAGAAGGATCCATAAGAAAGACAAAAAGAAAAAGGAACCAGTTTGTTATGAATGTAGGAAGCCTGGACATCTAAGGCAGATTGTCCAAGGCTCAAGAAAACTGGTCAACAAGATAAATCCAAGAAGAAGCAAAGAAGTGATGAAAAGCACAAGAATTTCAAAAAGAGAGCCATGGCAGCTGCTTAGGACAATGAAGAAGTCTCCACTTCAGATTCAGAAAAAGAGTAGGTAAGTCTAGCCCTCATGGCAACACTAGATGAGGCACATTCTGACCCATCTTTTAATTCTTGCATTGATTCAAAGATAGAGTTTGAAGATTTTGAAGAAGTCTTTAATGAACTTTATGAAAAATATAAAGGTGTTGTAAAAGAATTAAAGAATTTGAAAAATAACCTTACTTGCTTAGAAAACACTAATTCTAATCTTAAATCAGAAATGGAACAATTGGAAACACAATTAAAGAAAAGTAAAAATAATAAATTATCTTTTGAATGATGATTTAAAGAGCAAGAACAATGAAAAATTAGAGTTAGAAGAAAAATTGAAAACTCTAACTGAAGAAAATCTTTATTTAAAACAATCAGTTAGAAAATTAACAAAAGCTAAAACATCTCTAGCTCTATGCTTAAAAGGCTCAAAATCTGGCAACAATAAACAAGGTCTTTGATACGAACCTCCTGAAAAAAGGAAAACAAATTAAGTATCCTGAAAAATATCCATTGTCAAAATTTTTGAAAGAAACCAAGATGCCTCAAAAAAGGCCCCTATAATGAACAAATGCTCTCAAAAGAAAAAGGTGTCCAAAAATCATGTTCTAAATAAATATCACAAAGACAATAAGGTCTGCATAACATATTACATTCATTGTTGTTCTCAATGCAATAAATTATGTCACACAGTAAACACCTGCACAACTAGACACTTAGTGTGGATTCCAAAAGGAATTTTCATGCATCTAACCATCAAGGACCCAAAAAGAATTGGGTACCTACTTATGAATAAGTTGTTTGCAGGATAGCCTTGGAGCATCAGGAACAAATGATGCTCAAGGCATTGGTGACTGTCAGCTCTTCATCCAACTCAAATCTAAAGAGGGAGTAGTCACAGATTTGTATTTAATATAGAGTACTACTAATAAGGTTTTGCAAGTTTTCTCTTTTTAAGATCAATGCAGGTAAAAATCTTGAAGACTTGACAAACAAGAAATGGATATGTCAAGAAACAACAAGATCAAACACCAAGAAAAAGATTAAAGATTCATTAAAGCCTCACACTAAGGGGGAGCCATACACTGAGGGGGACTCTCACATCAAGGGGGAGCCTCACTTCAGGGGGAGCATACACTAAAGGGAGATGAAGATTTATGACAAACATATTACTGAACCCCCTATCCTTAAATCTCGCAGCACATGTGTAAGAAGTCTCAACAAAAGATCTGAAAGCAAAATGGTAGGATCCTTCCTTTTTGGGTATTGAAAAAAAGGGGAGAGTATTTTACGCTATGATGTTTCTATTCATATGTTGTATTGAATATTTGTTGAAAATCACATGTTTTTGTCATCACCAAAAAGGGGAGATTGTTGAACCACTCCTATATTTTATCCTCTATTTTGGTGATAACAAAATCTCACGATTATTATAAATAACATGAATATATTTATTACCATTTTTCAAGATTATCTATGCATAAAAATAACATGTTTTATCTAAAGCTTCACTTGGTCATACATATTTTTATCATGTTCAGTTGATGCTTACTTCATCATATACAAAGCTTGCTTCGTCATATCCGAAGTCTACTTTGTCATATCCGAAGCTGGCACTTCGTCATGCATGCTTTTGCTAGTTATCAGTCAAAGTCCTACTTCACCATATCTGAAGCTAACTTCGTCATATTTGAAGTTATATACGAAGTTCATTTTGACTGACTGTGTGTTTCAACTTCGACTGACAACGTTAATTTTTGTATGTCACGTCCTGAGAATTACGCAACGAAAATATTCGAGAGAATTAATTATAGTCGATATTCCGAGATGTGAGTGCAGGATCAAATTCAGAGTATGAACAGATCTAGAAGAGGGGGTTGAATAGATCTATCACTAATTAATGCGAAAGCTTAAGCAATTTAAAAATTACTTTGAATTATAGATCCATTCAAGCAAGCAATCCAACTGATCTGATGTGTGAATGTGTGATTGTGTGTATATGATGTGTGAAGCACATAGATAGGTAGAGTGAGAGTGAAATCCTATGCAAGCAACTAGCACAAAAAAATAGATCAAACCACTGCACAAAGGATTTTTAGGTGGTTCGAAAATCACACCAGTGATTCCTACGTCCACCCCTTCACACAGTGAGGCTTCACTACTCAAACCCGAGTACAACAAACACTGGAGCATGACGACACCAAACTGAGCACGATGGCTCAACTCACAACCGTGAGTGCGACGACTCACAAACTGAGCACGATGGCTCAAACACAACTAGAGCATGATGACTCCAACCTGAGCACGACGGCTCAAACCACAACTGGAGCACGGCGACTCTAAACTGAGCACGATGGCTCAAACCACAATTGGAGCATGACGACTCCAAACTGAGCATGATGGATCAAACCACAACTTCTAGATCAAAATCACACGAGATCAGATCCTCTAGCAATGATCTGATTCACAGACTCAATCGGACACAGAAATCTACACAGAACTTCATGTACAGATCTCACAGACGAAAAAGAGATGAGCACTTCAAGAAGTAAGTGAAATAGATGTGGGTTGGATGTTCCTCGATGAAGAAGTCTTGCAGAAGCTTGAATTGAAGAGCCTTGAAGGAATTCGATGGAGATCCTCTTCAATCACGATGCTCTACTTTAGTGGCATCTGAATTGCTAGTACTTTTTTATTCTTAGTTTTTGCTCGATTTGCTCCCGTTCTCAGCACATCACAGCTTGGCCTTGATCACCACGTCCCTTTGGATGTAATTATTGGAAGGCTAGAGGCTCTTTCTATTTTCTCTCTTCTCTTAGCGCTCCTTTGCTTCAGAATAGAGATCAGATCCTTTTATAGCCTCTGTGTTGTCCTTTTACGTGAGGGAATGTGCACAAAATCCTAGAATGCACCCTGGGCTGCCACGTGTCCAAAAGGTCTTTACCACATTGTCATTTGGATAAGAGGGCAATTTGGTAATTAGAGCATCTTCCACAAAGACCTAAGAGTAAAATCACAGCCATCGAATTTTATCCTCTGCACGATTCTGGGTTGCATAGAAATGTGAGTCGACCTCATGCTTCAAGAGAGTCGACCTATTGACCAATCATCAATTCAGGGATTACTGTCAAACAATAGTGTCGACCTGACAGACACTTAGTGTCGACACTACTGGAACTTTTTCTTCAGAAGCTGGCTAAGCACACGAGCTGGATCTGCAGTTGTCGACAGACGCACAGCAGCTGTCGACAGCTTATGCTACAGATCTTCTATCTATAACCATGATCTTGAAGGTTCATCTAGGCTATCGACAGATGACCCTATGCTGTCGACAAATACTGTTTAAGAGTCGACCTGTTGTGTATTCCTCCAAAACTGGTTCACTAGATGGATGCTAGTGTCGACCTCATCTCCAAAAAGAGTCGACACTACTGACATTTGCTCTTCAGAAACTTACTGGGAAGACTTTGTGAGTCGACCTGTCTGTCAACTAGAGTCGACCTGTCTGTGACCTTTTCTTCAGGAGTTTGCTGGATAGACGTTGAGAGTCGACCTGTCTGTCAACTAGAGTCGACATGTCTGTCAACTAGAGTCGACCTACTTTTATAAAAACTCTATAAACCTATACAAATGAAGAGTAGACCATCAAAACATGTCATAAACAGTAGGATATGAGATATTAAGTATCAAGAACATGTAATTTGAGCATTATTGTAATATATTCAATATGTACAATAAGTTTTATATGTCATCATCAAAATCAAAGTATAATTGTTTTTATTGGTCATCATTAAAAAAATCATCATTAAGAAATTCCAAAACACACTCAACACAACAGTGAGCAGTCGACAAATAAGTCTCTAGCTAGCAAGCACTAAATGTGTATCAACACAACATAACAATAGGGCCCAAATAATGAATTCAACTAAACTTGTATTCAATCTCAACTCATTGTTTCAGAATAGCACTAATACAAATCTTCCATTGTTGAATAACAAGACTAAGACTCAAATAAAGGAAAATTACATGCAATCTAACTTCCTACTACATTAATCTAACACTCATTCTAACTAGTGATAGACACATAAGTTGGAACGCTCTTCACTCGGACGCATCTCCATTCTCGACTTGATCTTCCTCTTGTACTTCATAGTCACCTAGAAGGTTGAAAGTAGGGAATGAGCAAACTAGCCCAGTAGGATTTATATCTCAATGTGCGGGCAATGATATAAGTGATTAACAATTTAGAACTAGGTAAGCACGAATATCAAGATATGCATGTGCGAATAAAACACATAAAACACGTTACATGAACATGATAGATTGAATGATAATGATGGATCAAGATGTAGAACGAGATAACAAGATAGAACTAGTAAAAGATCACTTTGCACAAGCACGTAAGATATCACTTGATGTCAATAGATTTCATTAATTGCAATAAATGCAGGATGGTCATATCACTCAAGCAAGCAAGCATAAGCACGATCATGTAACACTAATCAAGCACAAAGACACTAAGGTACACTTGTAATCACGGGGATTGTGCCCCCCCCCCCTCAACACGTAAACACGTATTAAATCTAATGGCATGGAAAATAGGATGTGATCGCCACCTAGAAAGTTGCCTAATGAGTAGAAAATGTGAGAGGCTAACTATTCTAGGAAAGGGGAAGAGAATGGAGGCGGACCTAGTGTCGCGGCAGTTGCACCTGCCACGATGGTGCTGGTAATGCGTCGCTTTATCCGGACGCGTCTCCTTGTCGCGTCGCCCTCTGCCGTCGCGTTCTCTGTTGTGTGGGAGATTGATGGTTGGACCTTCTTCCTGTCCTCCAGCCAGCCGGAGAACAAGAGCTCCTCGTGGAAACAAGTTTAGGTGCCTGCCAAAACAAAGAAGAAACAACAAAAGCCCTATTAGAATGAGTTAAGAATAGTATCCATTCAAAAATGATAAGAAGGGAAAGAGCATGGTGAGAACGAACCTGGGGGTGGTTTTAAACCCCTTGGGTGTGTGAAAACGTGGGAAAGAAAGTGGTATGCAACCTATCTAGAAATAAATAAAATGCATGAGGAAATAGAGGGAATGGGAAGAAGAGGAGAATGAGCCCATGAGGGCGACTCCCCATGAGAAATGTACAACACCTTCAAAAGCAAATTGGCCCCAAAGCTAGTCAAATTCAAGAAAATTTGGGTGTCCAAGAAGATCCAAGCCCTTCAACTGATAAAGCAACAAAATGACAAAGACAGTGAAACAAATGCAAAAGGCAAAATAGATGTTGATCAGCTACCTCCAGCACCTCCCGTACCGGTGTTCAAATCTTATGCACGACAAGGAAATATTTTCTGCTACGCTGCATACCACAACAAGGCAGCTAATCTGGAGCATCCGGCTCACATGCCCCTACTGCAGAGGAGGGGTCCAATATTTGTCCCTTCATTTATGCGAGAATCTAATGAAGTTAATCAGACTATGTCCAGTCATTTCTATGATCTGACAAAACCTTCCCTTGAAGCGGCCCAGTGTGGTCTATCATGTTGCGAATATAGAAATGAAAATGGGAAAGAAAAAGGAAGAGGAAAAGATAGTGACAAAGGAAAAGAATATGAGAAAGGAAATAGAAGTGAAAAATCAAAAGATAATGAAAATATGCAAAGAAAAGAAAGAGCAAAAATAGTTGAAAAGAGAAAAGAAAATGAAATAGAAAGAGGAAATTGTGGTGAGCCATTGGCTCAGGAGAATGGTGCATTACGCATTCTCCCCTGTTATATGGCTAGCATGTCTAGCTAGTGTGGGGTTCTCTCTGAAGAAGAAGGGGCACCAGTCAAATTCACTGAAGAGCCAGATTCTCTTGCCGGAAGGAAAAAGCCTACCAACAACACTCCAGTAGTCACAGGAGCGACTGCAACATCAAAAGAAGATGGCAAGTGGCCGCCTATTTCCTTTATAGGGCCTCAAGCCAGGCAACGAATGATGCAGCTAGCATGCCTACATGTGATCCTGATGTGACAATATTGCTACAAAAATATCAATGGGAAATAGAGATGTTGCGAAAGCAGATTGAAGAAAGAGGTGCACACGCCTCTGCACCAAAGAAGTCCAGGGTATGGTCGAAGCATCCCAAGGTGACACCATTCCACCCGGACTCTACCAACAATGACCCATCCAGGTCACATTGGGGGCACCCTGCTCCTCCAGTCGTGTCAAATGATTCCAGAGCAGTTAGGGGCACATCCAACAATATGCCAAGGGTTCTTCGGGAGGTCACAAGCAAAGAGGCAACCATGCAATCGGCCAATCTCCATCCGAATCTCGTAGATCCAACACTGCTATGTGGCTTGATAGAGCTGGCAGAAAAGGGGCGTGCAATGGCTTCTGGAAGGGGTTGGAGTTGCCGTCCTCACGCTCCACGCTCCATGGATGATGAAATGAGCAAGTTTTGTGGAGTGGAATGTGAGGGAAGGAGTGGAAATGGGAGGGCTATGAGGCTAAGTGTAGCTCAGTGGAGAATTCGGCAGCCCTCCAGGGTGAAAATCGGAGCCCCCCCTATCCATCAGGAGAAGGCCTTGCTTTTATAAGCCTTTGAGAGAGAATATCCCATCAAAATGGATAATAAGTGAAATAGGAGATAAATTCCAATGAAAATCTCATGGGAGAGTCCTTAGGAGCTCCAAGAGAGTCCCTACGGCCCAAATCTCGCCCAAGGGGTTGAAATAATCCGTGGAGATAAATATAAACCCATAGGAGGATAAATAGGAGTTGGTTGCGGAGGCCTGCATGCGCAGCTGCTGTCGCGGCGTATAGTAGGGCCACGACTTGCTAACACGACGGAGCGGGGCGACGCGACAGTATGCCCACGTGCATGAAAATGCATGAGCTGTCGCGGCGGCCCGTAGCGTCGCGACAATAAGACGCGGCGCTACGATACGACGCATCACGGAAGTCAATTATCTACAAATTAAGCCAATCATGTGAAGGATAATGGTTATTTAGGCCTAAGGACTCCAAAGATAATGGGCGGGATTTCAAGGCAATTTGAGTTGTTAATGGCTCAAAACAAGGCTAATGATAGGCTTAATGTGAGTGACCAACTAGGGGCTCACTAAGATAACAAGAAATATGGTTCAACTCATTAGTCAGAATCGGGTGTCTACAGATTGCCCCTCCTTGGCTTCCACATTGCAAGGAAACGAAGCGGAAGTGTAGTGGAGGTGTCACGAGGTGACGGCGGAACGGAAATGATGCGGAGTGGACTGAAAAGTAGGAGCCAAGGTAAAGAGACATCCGGTTTAACCAACAAGCAATTGGAATCTTCATGAAAGCCCCGAGTTAGCTGCTCGAGCAGAATGCAAAGAAAAGCACAAGTCTGGACGAGAAGGAAAAAAGAAGAGGACGATCAACCCCTCGATTGAGAGGTACCCTAGCCGATTGGCCTGCAGGATTCGTTTTGGAGGGACATGTGCGTGCCAGGCAGGTAACTCATGACTCTTTCTTGGGAGCGGTTCGCAACAAAAACGGATCAAAGAAATAGGACGAAAATTTGATAGAGAATCCAGACAGAGAAATTCTTGTCAAACTGACGGGAACAACTCACTCGGAGGGAAACCTTCCGATTCGGAGTGGAATAAGATTTCTTGTTTGAAATATGAAGGATGATTGGGCACTCAACATGAGCTCATCAATAGTCAGGAATGAGTCAGGAAAGCTCAAAGTCCTACATGATGCATGCTGGGCTAAAATAAAAGAATCATCAAAACAAATGCAAAGAAAAGGAGGAAAATAGAAAATATATCAAGGATAATATTGTTAAGCCAATAGGAACGGGTCAAAAGACTACTACAACCGCAGTGTAGGCCTGAATCTATCGTCTTCGAACATACCCAACTCAACAGCCTATCCAATGATTAACAATGTGCACTTAGACTATCACAGTTTTGGTAAAGGGGAACTCAAATCCCAGAGCACATTGAGAATCAGCTGGTCCTTGAAACGATATAATAGGTAGAATA
>CM024758.1:116636543-116798730 GCA_014218235.1 Colocasia esculenta | reverse complement strand
ACAAGATCATAGGTGGCATTCTCTACAAGAAATCCCTCAATGGGGTCTATTTCTGTTGCCTTGATGAAATTGAATCTCAAAGTATTGTTGAAGCCGCTCACTCTAGTGAATGTGGTGGCCATGTCAATGGTAGAGCAATTGCCCAAAAGTTGATAAGACACTATTACTGGCCTACCATAGAAGAAGATTGCACTTACTTTGTTCGTCACTGTGCTAAATGCCAATTACACGGTGATAAAATCCATGCTCCTTCATCTTCTCTTCACCCTCTCATTGCTTCATGGCCTTTCGCCATGTAGACATTCGATGTGGTCGGTCCACTCGAGGACAGAACCAGAGAAATCCGTAAAAAGTCCTTCATTCTGACCGCCACCGAGTACTTCACAAAGTGGGCTGAAGCAGAAGCATTCATAGAGGTTAAAGCTTCAATGGTTGTCAAGTTCATCAAGCGCAACATCCTTGTAAGATTTGGCGTGCCTCGGGACATCGTCACTGACAATGGACCACAATTCACTTCGCAGGAGCTTCGCGAAATATGTGGTAAATATGGCATTAATTTGCATCATTCATCCCCATATGATAAGTAATGGACAAGCGGAAGCTACTATAAAACTCTAATAAAAATCATAAAGAAAACTTGCATATCTCACAATAATACTGACTAGCCAGACGCTTAGTTGAGGCTCTTTGGGCTTACCACACCTCGGTCCGAACTCCTACGGGGCAAACCCCCATGCTTTGACATACAGATCAGATGTGGTTCCCATATGATATCTTCATCCCTTCACTTAGAGTTCAATTGATTCCGAACATGACCCCCGATGCAACGTTGGAGGCTTATTAGCACAACTTGAACTCTTGGACGAAAAACGAAAGATAGCGGCCGACCATGCACAAGTTTATCGTCAAAGAATTGCATGTTTTATGCCAAAAGAGTTCTTGAGAGAAATTTGAAGTGGGTGAAATGGTCCTAAAGTGCAAAATCATTAAGGCACCTGGTCCTAGGTAAATTGCAAGAAAATTGGGAAGGTCCGTTCATTGTCAAAGAAGCATACTCAGGGAATGTTTACAGGTTAGTGGACGCCGAGGGAGTTTGAGTTGTCGCATTCTTGGAATGTAGTCTGCCTCAAGAAATTCTACCCTTAGTTAGTTTAGTCGGTCAAATCTGTCGTTCACCATTTGTCAATGTCATGGATTTGAGACTTTACTTTTTCTACTGGCCATTAGTGAGGTAGGGTCTCTTCACATACCACACGATGTTGGAGTACTGCCCCTTAGTTGGAAAATCATAAGTACACTCGGACGGTCTAATTTGGTCAATGTATCCCCTTTCTCTTCCCACTCGGTCAAGTCTGGAAAGGGGCAACTACGAGTAGGGGACCATCCACCCTCGCCTAAAAGACAAAGTCATAACAAATAGGGGCAATGAAAAGCAAAGACAAAGACAAAATGCCAAACCAAGCCTAAATGGCAAAGAAAAGCAAAAGGTCAAAAGAGGGTAGCAAAAAGTACGTACCCAGAAAAAGGCTGACCAAATCAAGGACGTAGCAAATAGTACGTGCCTCCACCAATGAATCAAATGAAAAGTACCCCTGAAAATAATTGATGACTCAGTCTTTCGGTGTGAGATGTTGATTTCGAAACAAAAAGTGGTTTTGACCCAGTCCTTACATGACTTCCTATTTACTTCTTCAATTCCTCCACCTAGGGGCAAATTGACCTTGTAAGGCCTTCCATGGTGGAAAATATCAAGAGGCTAGAGCAATCTCCTATCAACAAATCATGCCACAATCCTCCTAACTCATGGCCTTTGTGGTTAAGTAGATTATGAGGACCTTATACCTTGACGTGTGATGAAATAGTGTCTTAGAGTCAAAAATCTAAAAAAAATAAAAAAATGAAAAAGACAGAAAAGAGTCTCTTGATGTGTATATTTCTTCATGTACATATTTTCCTTCTTATTTTAATAAAAAATCCAAAAATCAAAATCCAAAAAAATTAGTCGTATCATGTGCATATACTAACATTATCTTCCTGATTTTCTTATTAAAAAAAGGGGTGCATGTACATATTTCCCTTCAGTATTTTGTTTGTGTTCCTATCTTTAATTAGATGTTAGCCCCTTGACCAGATCTCAAGAAAGGTACATCTTTTAGGCAAGGGGCTAAAGACAGATCTACACTAACTTTTTCCTTTCAGTGTTGTGGATGCAAGATTCAAAGTGACATTGGCAAACCATTCAAGCACACAAAATGCACCAAGTCCAAAAGTTCAAAAATCCTATAAGGAATAAAGTTTTGTACATATCATGACAGGGGCATACCCCTAGTGGTACATCTGGAGCCTTGCTCCTCACTCCTCTCTCCTCTCCCCCTTGCTAGGCCTCTACCTATGTGAGCTGCTCACCTCCTCCTCCTCCCTCCTCCGACGCCGGTCTAGGAGAGGAGGTCTCATCGCTGTCGACACCTCTGGCCATAGCCCTCCCTGCACCACTGACGGGTATCCCAAGGTCAGGATATTGTAAAGTGATGTGAAGACTGACCCAGTCCTCGCCTGTGCCTTCTGCTGGGCTTGCTGCTGCTACTCCCGGTGCTTCTTCAGCACTCGGTTCTTCAAGATCTCATATTCCGCGGTGATTTGTGATTGGGCCCTCTCTGCCTCCCTCTCCCTCGCCTCGAGCAGGCGACCCTCTGTCTTCGTCAAATGCAGTTGTAGACTCTCCATCTGCGCCTGGAGGGTCGCCCCTGCTCCTTGCCATTGCACATAAATGAACAAATATGTCAGAACAGTCAAATCATGTGCAGAAAAGGTAGTGGCTTAGTGTCTTATCTCAGCCTCGAGCTCTTGGACCCTTGCCTCCGCCCGGTCCAGGGCCTCCATAGCCGGACCGCCAGGTCCCCGCTGGGTGGCTGCGCAGACGAGCTCGCCCCTGCGTCCCGGCTCGCCCGTACCCTCGCTAGCTCACCCCTCTGCATTCACATCCTTTGGTCAGTTCCCAAATCAAATCAAATCAATTATGGTCAAGGATGAGTTCTGACTTACCAATGATCGTGTCTCGGCGCAGAGCCTCTCTACCTCCACCGCCTGCTCTGCCAGCCTCCACTCGAGGAGTCACACCGCCTCCGACTCCGACATCTGTCATTCACACTTCAAGGTTAAAATCAATCAATTAAATGACAAGGCTTAGAGTAGAGTTAAGAGTCCACTCACCACTCGCCGGTCTAGCCGGAGTCGCCCGACATAGCATGTCTGATAGTCCTCCAGGTACGCCGAGCTGTCTTGGAGGTCGGTGTGCTAGAGGACATGCTCCCCTCTGCCTCACCAGTAGGTGACCGTGCTCCCGTGCTCCTCACCCCAGTCGCGGTCCTCGGCGAAGAAGCGATGTCGGGAGTGACCCTCTCTCCCTAGAGAGGGTACCTCTAGGGCTGGCTGATGCCAACCCAAAGTCCGCACCACCAACTCTAGGTAGAGGGGCTCGCACATCCCCAAGCACAGTAGAAGTAGGTGGTGGTTGAAGAGTGGGTGACCCGCCGCAACCGCTGGGTGAGACGCAGCTTCCTCCCTCATGTACGGGGTCCAAACCACCTTCAAGAGAATAGAGCGTTGGTCAGTCACATCAAATGGCAATTGAAAGCAACAAAGAAAGAGTACTAGTTGAGATTTTTACCTTGTCATGCGGGTAGAGGTCTAGGCTCACCCGCACATCCTCAACACGCCGATCCGTCACTCTCGGATCGGGTGCCACCTCCCACCTGGTCATGAGGGGTACCATGGCCTGGCTCGCCTCTATCTGCACACCGCGTCCCATGGGGAAATGGGTGTACCCCCAGATCTGCACAAGAAGAAGAGATGCCAATCAGGTAATTTATCAATTTTATTCAATGAAGAGCATTAAAGGAAAGTTGCATACCTGTAGGAAGGGGGTGAAGCCCCCGGTGCTCTGAGAACACCGCGAGCTGCTAGGGAGAAGAGAGAAGAGATATCCCATCATTGCAGCGCCCCATGCATATCTGCCTCCCCGCTCTAGGTCCCACATTAGTAGCACGAACTTGCAGTTCATCTGCGATGACTGCGTTGGGAAGAGGAGCCGTCCAAACAAGTAAGCCACGAAGATCTGGATGGACCGCTCCTCGCTCCTTTCCCCCAGCTGAATCGACGCCCGAACGCCTGCACCGAACTCCTCGAGGGTCTCCAGAGCTCCCCTCCTCCCTCCTCTCAACCCTACCGCCTCCGACAAAGATCCGAGCAGGATGCTCCGGATCGGTCTCCTCCTCCCGGCGACAAACTCCGGCCCCAACAACTCCACCACGCCATCGTGATAATCCCTCCTCTCCTATCCTACTACTGGATCTCCCTGAACCGGTAGACTTGTTAGACACACCACATCCTCTAATGTGGGTATCATGTGTCCCCAAGACATGATGAATGCCTTGCAATCCTCGTCCCACTTCTCCCGCAGTGCCTCGAGGTACGGGACGTCTACGTGGAATGGGCGCACAGCCAGGAGGTGTCCAAACCCCATCCATGCCGCCCGCGTCTGCTGGGCCTCTGGCATCGCCCTGTACCATGCCAATCATAGGTCCCACGTCACTCTGCTCCTCATTCTACCTTTTCCCTACACAAAACACATATAAGTTGACGTTAGGATCGATTGCCGTTAAGAATAAGTTGATGGCAAGAAAGTTGCCGTTTACATGGAATAGGCGTCAAGGGTTGTGCCGTCTAACCAGAGTTGACGGCAGGGTAGTGGCCGTCGGGTTCAACAATTAACGACCGGATCCTTGCCGTCAAGTTCGTCTTGATGGCAATAGTCTGGACGTCAATAGGAACCCGACATAAACCGATGTTGACGTCAAGGTCTTGTTGAACCCGATGGCACCTCCCTTGTTTCCCCTTCTATCCCACATTTCATACATGCACTCATACAAGGTTTTAAGGATGGTTGGCCTACCTTGGGTCTATGTGAGGCCCTCCGGGGAGCTTCAGCTTCCGTTTCGTCCCCCTCTCCTCCGTCGTCATCGGCGGGGTCATCCTCCTCCGACGCACCACCGTCGACCGCCGGATCCACCTCCTCCTCCATTGTGTTCTCATCACCCGTTGTCTCCTCTTCCTCCTCCTCCATCCGGCGAGGGCGGCCCTGGAGAGCAACCTTCTTCCCCCTTGCCATCATCCCAGTCCAGTCAAAGGGCATCCATGGTTGAAGAAGAGATGAAGCAAACTAGAATTGGGAATGTAGAGATTAAGGAAGATTGGAGAGTAAGAGGGTGTGGGAAGAGAGGGAAGGTGAAGGCGTTTCCCAGCGTTTGAAAGGGTGAAGAGGCGTCGGAGAGGCCTCGAGTAGCCAAAAGCTGCGTTTTAAATTTGATGTCAACGATGTGGCCGTTGGATTTCCGTTAACGTCAACCTTCTGGTCGTTCATTTCATTATGACGGCACATAGTTGGCCATCTATCTCTTGCCACGAGGGTACCCTCTCAGACCCAGTACCACAGTCGGCGACCTGATTATGGACGTCGACTTTATTGTAGACAACCATCAGTCGGGCCGTTAATATTCTGTCTGGTGGTTAGCAGCCACAATGTGGCCGTCTACTTCTCTTGGCATCCATCAATGTGGACGCCAACCCCTGCGCAGTTAGTCTTCACAGAACACACAATTCAACACAGTTGAAGGCAATTTAACACCCAATTCCACACTTCATCCCACACAATTCGAGTCATTCAACACATTCAACACAAAACTACTCATTGTTTATTCATTCAGATATGTTTACACTTATTGGAATTGAGAGGATACATCATTTCGCTCTACGAGCCATAAAGAAATCACATGAAATGGGGCAAATTGTGGTAATATCTCTTCATATACCTGAACCTCTTGAACAGCTTGCCCCACCTTCTTGCTCACTATGTATCTCTCCCAAGTCTTCTTGGCCTTATTCATTAGCTTCTCATTCATACCAAAAATGATCATGGTATTGTAGTGGGATGAAGCTGAGATCCCCCATAGTATTCCAAGCTGACACTGGCAATGGTGTGGCTGGTACACCACCATCTGATCATGTTCAGTCAGCCACAAATCTCTATCCTCCCTAGTGCGCACTTTGAACTCAATTGTCCTCATGAACAATGGCCTCACTATGAAGTCCTCCACTAGGAAGTATCCCAAGTAGTCTCACCAGACATCTCTACTCTTCAAGTGTGCTGTCACATACTTGATCTCATCCTCTGGCTCATACCATGCTCTGCTGCAATGCACTGAACTCTGAAGGAAGATTTTGGATGGGGTAGGTTGCCTCTTAGCAAAATCAAACTTCAAATGAGCTTCCATCCATACCTGGAGCAGGAACAAGCTCTCGCATGTACGCCTGCCTAAGCTCATCGTAGTGAGGGAGCTGTAGAGGTGTGCCAGCACTATAGGGGCTAGTGACTACCCGTGCCATAGCAGAGACAGGATCCCCACATGCTCGTACAGGAGGAAGTCGCCACTGGTGGGGAACAAAAACACACCAGCCAGGCATAGTGTCAATCCCCGAGTCGCCCTCTCTCCGCCAATCTCCTTCGTATATTGGATCAACCACAAGGCCAGCCGGTCCGGGAAGATCCCGTGTTTGTTCATCATCCTCAGCACCTCCTTCTTGTCCTGCATGATGTCCGCCAAGATCTCTTCCCACGGAAGAAGAGGGGTCGTCATGTCATAGTCCAGGCACCATCTCCACCCCAAGAACAGCTCCACCTCCTCGAGTAGCACGCTCGCCTCGAATCCTTGGAACACAAACGTGTGCGTATGTGGGTGCCAGCCCTCCACGAGTGCCCCCAGTGCATCAAATCCCCACCACATCTCCTTCAAGTTCTTTGCCAGCATCACCATAAAGCTCAGATTCCACGCTCCGATGTAGCTTCTCATATTGATGGTGATGGCATTCATCAGGTTGACCAGCCACGAGAAGGCCCGTACCTGGCCCTGGCTCGGGAAGGCAGGAATCTCCTGCACACCTAGGGAGAACCATGAGAGAAGGTTTGGGGCATTTTCAACATGAAGAGAAGCAAAAATGGATGGTCCTTACCTCCCCGTTGGCCAGCCGGGTGCTTAGATACCCTGGAACTTCACTTAAAACCCCCAAGTTCATGCTCGTGGACGTTCCGGTCGATGTGGAGGCCATGTGTGCTGCTTCAGTTCATCCCAAAGTCTTCTGGTTCGTAGTTGAGGAAGGAAAGGACGGAGAAAAGATAGAAGAGTTCCTATGGCCTTCCAATAGCTATTTTTTCGGTCTGATCCGCTGGCATGTTAACGTCCACATCGTTTGACATCTGTTCACTATTGGTTGCAGCATTTGTGGATGTCGACTCTTGTAGACGGAAGGACCTGTTGACGTCAACTGTACGTTGACGACAATCGGTCTGGATATTAACCACCCGGAATTTTTAAAGTTGTACTGTTCATATGGCCATTATCTCTCATCTTATGCTTCAAGTTATTTTTGCAGATATTTAAGCACAAGCGGCGCTTCAAATCCGAGAACACTTATGCGACCTTGAGTGTTACACAGGTATGTCTAACATGAGTTTAGTCACTAGAGTGAATAACTTGGCGACTGTGAACCTAGAGTTCCCCTTCACCAAAAACCATGACGGGTTTGCGATCTCTTAGTTATCCGTAAAGCCTTAGAATTTTCTTCTGGTTCTAACTTGCATTTTAGATAGGGAACCCACACCAACATGCATTTAGGTCTTCACTGCTAACATTCTCTTACTAACTCAAAAAAAAATGGAGATTTTCCTCAATCACTGTATGGCGCATTCTCCAAGCTCAAGTGGCCAACCAGGTCAGCACCATCTTCTCGAATATCCAAGCTGAATATCGGGTCTTCGTTACCCCTTCTCCAATTGTCCCATCGTGCAAATCACAAATAATCATTCCAATCTTATTGAGTTCATGTGAACCTTTCGCTAGTTATGAGCTTAATTATGGACTTCCGGCTTTCCAAACATTGATTCCAGTTAGAATCTTTTGATAATCCTTTGAGAGTACAATCAATCCCTTTTGTCTTCATAACCCCTAATCGGACAAACGTCCTGATTATGTCAACAGGTCCTGACGGACTTCGGTTGTGAGATTTCCTTGATTCAATCGTCATATTACAACTCCTTTGACTCAGACAACACCAGAAACTAGTCGAAGTCCTACACGGCAATGCCAAGGACCCTACAGTTGGGTTGCAGTTGTATTTACACGGGTGGATCACTCTCCCTCTTTTTCCACTTTTGTCTCTCAGATTATTCGTCACTTGTTTCTAGCCTAACTCATTCGTGTGGCTTTCTAGAATTCCTATCCTCAAAGATGGTCCCTTCTATCAAATCTCTACGTCCTTTGTGTACTGAGACACCAACCTTTCAATCTGCTCTGCTCCCTTGCAAGATTGGATGTCTCGGAGGGGCATTTGTAGACGTGAGATTTGGCCCATCTCCGCATGGTTCATGACCCAATAAGGCTTGTTTGACCGCTTGTTGACTTGCCTCGGATCCCATGTAGACGTCCACATCGACTGCCGCTGACTCTTTGTTGACGGCAAGGACCCTTGACGTCGACCCAAGTTGGCATCCACGTCGGTTGATGTTCGCATGGGGTTAGCGGCAGCATCGCTTGACGTCAACCTGGGTTTACTTGGTCTGCGCAACTGCCCAAGATTCCAGCCCACTTGCACCATTCTCTTGCCCATGCAACACATGGGGCAGTTCCCAATGGGCAAATGGGCCACCTTGGCACCCCCTTGACCCAGTAAAAATCCTATATGGCCCCCTCTCATTGGTTCAAGCCTTAATACATGGATTGCCACATGTTTAAGTGTGTTTCTTCACACTTGAGCATCCTATGCTCACTAGCTCCGCCCCCACTGCCTATATATGGTACTCCTTGGACTTGTAAGTGAGGGGGGCAGATGCTGGACGAGCCCAAGCTTTGTTGCTTTGAGAGAAGAGAGAGAAGGTGTACTTGAGCTTCCACCTTTGCTTCTTCTCTTTCCCTTGACATTTGGAGTGTCCAGGAGGTTTCACCACGAGCTGGAGGAGCCCACAAAGGAGCCAATCAAGCTACTACAAGAGGATCATCTCCCTCTGTTCTCCTTCTCCTTCTCCTTCCTTGTCTTAGTCTTGCATGTTACACACACACATACACACCTTAGGTACGTAGTGCACCTTTCTACACACCTAAAAGGGGTTTTCCAAACCAAAACGGAGGGAAGAAGGGTGGTCATAACATTTGGCCACCCCTCTTCTCAAGCCTGTAACCGGTACGGGGCTCTCCTTTTGGGTTTCTTCTTTACGTTTTGGATGTTTACTACACTGCATCTAAGTCTAATAGAGCTTCTTTCATTGAAGGAACACTCAAGCAGGACCGTGGATCTTCCCTTCTTTGTCCGCTGAAGAGAGAAAAGTTGGAGTCCCGCCATCCATCGCTGCGCGAGGCTACGTTGACGGCGCGATCATAACACCTCCTTGGCCACAGGTAAGGCCCTGACGATCACCTCCCACTCATTTCTTTGCTGGTCTCTTCATTTTTCTCTTGGTCAATCTGGTCAAAGGTGACATCAACAAGCAAGAAGACATCAACCAGCACCCATTCAACGCCAACGAGGGAGCACCCAACGTTCGGGAACCTTTGGAGTAGCTGTTGCTGCAACGGGGGTGCGGAACGGGACGTCCACAACGCCGACAACAGAAGAAAGGATTTGGAGTTTGAGGTTGGCGAGCATGTCTTTTTAATGATTTCGCCTACTCGAGGTGTTTTCAGATTTGGCAGGCATAGTAAATTAAGTCCTAGATTCATTGGCCCGTATGAGATTCTCAGGCGTTTGGGCATCGTGGCGTATGAGCTAGCTTTACCACCAGCATTAGCTAGTGTTCATCTTGTATTCCACGTATCTATGCTCAGGAGGTATGTCCGAGATCCATCTCATGTCATTAGTCATGAGCCAGTGGAGATCCAGCCAGATCTATCTTATATTGAGAAACCAGTAGCTATTCTTGACCGGAAGGTTCAGCATCTCCGGAACAAGAGCATTGCATCCGTGAAGGTGCTATGGCGGAACTTCTCGCGAGAGGAGGCTACTTGGGAGCTTGAGGATGGTATGAAGAAGAAGTATCCCCATTGTTTGTAGTGTCATTCTACTTCGAGGACGAAGTTTTCTTTAAGGGGAGAGGGTGTAAGGCCCTCGAATTTTTGCCCTTTTAGTTTCAGTCATGTGTTGTTTAAATGCCTTTGTATAGTGCATGTATATGTATGTATATGCATATGTATGTAATTATTTCTGTACATATTTAATTAAGTATTGTTGTACATATGTATATATGTGTTTATTACATATATGTTGTTTTATTTACATTGTATAGATAGTATTTAAGTTATACATTATACATTGCATGTATGTACATAGTGTAAGCATGGTTTTCTGCATTTTTGTGTTATGGCCGAAGGGCCAATTAACGTCAACATGCATGGTTGTTTAGGGTTGAGTCGACGTCCAGATCGATGGATGCCAACTCCTAGTTAGCGACAACCAATGTCGCCGCCTATTTCCAAAAACTTGTTGCGGTTTCAGATCAGGAAACAGACGTGTTTCTTGTGCTCTGGATTAGGAAACCATCTCCCAACTGTAGGATCCATCCCTTAACGCGTCCCTAAACCCCCTCAGCTTATAAAAACAACCTCTTGCAGCCGGATTAGGTCTTTTGGCTTCTTGTCAAAACCCTAGAATGTTTGCGCGAACCTGAGACTTTGGAGGCTTTGATCCGGCGACTGAAGAGTTCTCTTGACGATCTACATCGACTGGAAGGAACTTGGAACAATTGTGAAGCTTCCCCGACTTCGGTGTGCATCCTACTTCAACACAGAACCGGATCCGGGAGGTTTTTGGAAGGCTTCTTGGCTTGGCCGAGGAGAGCTTCTCTGACAATTTAATATCGTCTAGCATTTTTTTAGAGGCAAGTAACCCGTGTACACTATCCCTACACATGTCTTCCAGGTCCCTTACAGATTTTTCCTCGTGTCCTGGAACCCCCATTCACCTTTGTTTTGTGCGTTTAGTCTGTGTTTCTGAAGACAGGAACTTAATGGCAACATCTAGTGCCGTTAGGATCCCTGGTTGGTGGCATGATCTTGTGTCGTTAATCCATGTTGGCGACAGCATTTGTGCAGCCAAGTTAAACAGGTTTGACAGAATGCATGTTTTGATCTTTGTGACATATTTTCTGGATTTTTGGAAATGAATACATACTATAAAAATTTTGTGTGGTCAAGTACATCCAGTGGAACATGCCATGTGATTAGGTCGAATTTTCGTACATTATACTATTTATTAGAATTTCTGAAAGAGATATTAAGAATGAATTGGCCTTGTAAATTAATGTTTAATTAGATCATTGTTAAATAGGGTTTCAAAAACTTTCTGTGACTATTTGATGACTGTGTTCAGGTGTTACTACTGCTAGGTATAATTGTGTTAATGTGAAATCTACTGAAGTAAAATTACTGATAAAATGAATGAAATTTGTTTCAATTACTGAAATTTGTTTACTGATCTGAAAATTGAGCATGTGTTATATTTACTGTTTGAAACTGTTATAAAACTTCATGTTGTTTGGGTAACAGTAGGTACTGTTATGATTTTAAAGAGAGAAATGACCATTTTTTTTTTAATTTAAAAAGGTCCTCAGGGCCTCAACTAGGAGAGTGCACCCTCCCCCAAAGGGGAAGAGTGTTCCCACTCCACCAGTGAGGGCGACCTGGGCCTGGAATATATAAAAAGGAATTACAACGATCATGAGCAGAAAGATGACCCCATTAAATCAACCTAACATGCATGAGACCCATTTATCAATAACCATCGGGCCTTTACAAGGATGTGGAATATTCTTAGCCCCCCTAAAAACCCCATTACACTTCACTTGTAGAGCATAATTTGCAAGCGCATCAGCAACATGATTTGTCTCCCTGTAACATGGGATAGAACCAAGTGTTCCCGGTTGATGTAGGAGATGATCTCGCTCCACCATCTAAAAGTGCACCATGAAAGCATGTTTCCCTTGTAGATGGAGTTGACAAGGACCTGGGAATCTGAGTAAATACAAGATAAGCGATATCCAGAAAAAGATGCCAATCGACCCATCACAAAGCGCCCTTACTTCAGTGATCATGCTATTTCCTGTACCATAGAAATGAGAGAAAGCCATATGGACAATTCCATGAGGGTCCCGAATACATCCTCCACCTCCACACTCTCCAGGATTACCTTTACAAGCGCCATCCACATTGAGACTAAAATCACTTATGGGAGGGATCTATCTAACAAGTTTTAGCATCTTGGCGGAGCACTGGGGACATAACCAAACCAGCGAAGTAGATGCTGATCATTGGAGCTGTAATCATCTTTAAACTTCATGGTAGAAAGGGAATGGGCAATACTGGATTGAATATTTTTGATAATGACCCCAGCTGAGGAGAAGGTTGATTCAAATCTTCTAGAGCATCTTTCTTTCCAAATGTGCCACAATATAAGAATAACTGAGTAATGGGAGACATAACCGTGAGGAGACCTGAGATTCGAGTTTTGCATAAAACTCCACAGCCTAACAGTGATGTGATTGTGCGGAGTCACCTTGGGTGAAATAAGAGGGGAGAGCCAACGCCATAAAGTAATAGCAAGATCACTATTGATGAAGAGATGATCCATATCTTCAATAGAAGGGGAAATGCAGCAAGAGCAGCAAGACACTAACGGAATGCCAACATCAGTGATGCGGCTATCAACAGGAATAGCCCGATGCAAGATTTTCCACGAAAATAAGGAAGCTCTTCTGTAGAAAGAATTATGCCAAAGCTTACTCAGAGCTGGGCAATAGACACCTTTAGGCCTAATCAGATTGTAGACAGATTTAGTAGTGAAGAGACCATTATTGGATACAGACCAAAGGCATTTATCTTCATTAGTTGAGAGCTCCAGACCTCCAATAAGTGAGTGGGGAATACTTAATATAAGAGGATGAGCCACATTTGAATTCACATCGCTCAAGGTGGCATTCTCATTATCATTGGTAACCTGGACAGTATCAGCAAGGGGATAGTCCCAACCCAAATATCCTGTAGGATTTTAATACTTCTCCCATTGCCATGGACCCATCTAGAGTTTTCATTGAGGATCTTCCTGGCACTCATGTAAGCCACTTTAGGTATACCTGGAATATGTGTAATGCTGTCCAAAGGGTATTGCCTTCTGGCATAAATTGCCCACAGAGAAGACCCATGTTTAAGATTCCAAAGCTGCTTAACTGCCATAGAAATCTGTACATACCACAAACTACGAACACCCAGTCCACCTTCTTGAAGAGGCTTCTGAATGGACCGCCATGCAACCCAATGACGACGTTGAGCGCCATTAGCACCACCCCAGAAAAACGCAGTAGAGTTTTCTCAATGTAAGCTAGGATAGCTTTTAGAATATAAGAAGCAGTAGCAATGTAAATAGGTAAGGAAATGACTGAGTTGATCAAAGTGATTCTACCCGCCTGAGATAGAAGCTTAGATTTCCAAGCATGAAATTTCCCATTCACCTTATCAACAAGAGAAGAGTAATCCGCAGTGGTCAGCCTTCCAGGTTTAAGAGGGACGCCAAGATAATTTATGGAATGCATTTGCTTTGAGTAGCCGGTAATCTCTCTAATTCTAGTTACAACACTTGCATGAGCCTTCGGAGATATCATAAAGCAACTTTTTTGAGGATTAATAATTTGACTAGATGACTGTGCATAAACATTAAGAAAATCCTTCAGGCGCCTCACATATCTAATGTGACCATTGAGGAAAACCAAGGTATCATCCGCATAGAGTAAATGAGAGGGAGGTGCGCAGCCCCTGGGGCCAGCGTAAGGTTTAAGATACCCAGTTTCCACCATGTGCTTGATACCTCTGCTTAAAGCTTCTTCCATGATAATAAAAAGAGCCGGAGCTATATGATCACCTTGGCGAAGACCCCTGGAAGAATGGAAGAAACCAGCCGGAGAACCATTAAAGAGAACCGAGAACCAACAGTTAGACACCATCATGCCAATATAGGAGATAAATCTGGAGGAGAAACCAAATCTCTTGAGGACAGCAAAAAGAAAATCCCATTCAACACTGTCATAAGCCTTCCTAATGTCCAGTTTAAAGATGACATTATTTCCTCTTATTTTCCTGCCAATGTCTTTGACCATTTGTCTAGCCATGGACACATTGTCCAAGATAGATCCCCTTCACAAAGGCTCCTTGCTCCTCAGAGATGATAATAGGAAGAATATCAGTAAGTCTGTCATTCATAATCCTGGACACAATTTTATAAGTGAAATTGCATAAGCTGACCGGTCTGTAATCATTGAAAGAGGCCGGATGAGGTTTCTTAGGGATAAGCGCAATATGAGTCGAGGTAACACCTCTAGGAAGAGGGAAGCCAGCAAAGAAACCTTGGACCGCATTGACCACATCCTCCTCCACAATTTCCCAGCAGGAAGTGAAGAAAGTGCCAGTGAAACCATCAGGTCCAGGGGCACTGTCACCATTCATGCTCCACACAGCCTTTTTGATTTCATTAACATCAGGAGACATGCATAAAGCATTGTTATGATCATCAGTAATAAGATTGGGAATAACATTGAGAATGGAGTCATCAACCGTATGCTCCGCAGAATGAAGGAGCGATTCAAAGTAAATTCTAGCCTCCTTAGAGAGGACTTCCTGATCCTCACACCAATTGCCATTAATCTGAAGTCTGTGGATTGTGTTCCTTCTTCTTTGACCTTGAACAATTGCATGGTAGAAAGCAGTGTTCTTGTCTCCATCATCTAACCACTTTACTCGGGCTCTCTGTGCCCAGAAAATCTCAGCACAGTGAATGGCCTTTCTAAGGTTTGCATTTGCAGCCCCCAGGGAAGAGCGGTTTGCTTCAGTTGGATTAATATCAAAGATGTTCTATTTATCCTTCACATCTGCCTCGCACTTAGTAATATTGACATTTACATCTCCAAAATCTGATTTATTCCAAGCACGAAGAGTAGTCCTTACTGCCTTGAGTTTGAGCTGCAGAGCTAGGTACTAGTTTGGTATGACACTACTCACCTCTTCCCATGCATTCTTTACAGTCCTTAGGAAAGTATCATGAGAAGTCCACATTGGATGAAATATGAACCTAGCAGGACCCCTTTGAGAAATTTGACACGAAGCCAGAATGGGCGCATGGTCAGAAGTACCTCTGACAAGGTGTCTAATTTGAAAACTGGTGAACGACGATTCCAAAGTCTCATTGATAAGGAATCTGTCCAATCTTGCCTTAATCGCAGCCCGACCTGTTCTATTGTTTGACCATGTAACATGAGAGCCAATATATCCGGCATCTGTAAGGGAGGATGCTGATATGCAGGCATTAAACTCCATCATAGCAGTAAAATTAGGAGGATGACCACAAAATTTCTCAGCCGGTGTTCTTACACAGTTAAAGTCACCACCCACAATCCAAGGCAATATTATATTAGAAGACATGTTTACTATCTCATCATAAAGGAGGCGTCTTTTACTAGAGTTACAGGAGGCATAAACCACAGTCAACATGAAAGGTGTATTATTATCATCCAGAATAGTTAAAGTAATCTGCTGATCTGAGTGACTAACTGTTTGGACCATTTTGTTCTGCCAGAAAATCCAAATCTTGGATTCTTCCCCATTGTTGCCAGCATAATTTTCCATCTTTAGGTAAGCACACATATCAACAGCACGATGCAATGGAACCTTTGGTTCAGAGATAGCAATAACATCAATGTTATATTGCAAAATCATTCTACGCAAAGATTTTTTGGAGGCACTATTTGAGATGCCTCGAATATTCCAAAAGATAACCGGGTTCATCATGAAGAGGAATACCCACTATGTGTCTCTACAACCTTAGATTTGGAACGGGTTCTGACCCCACCTTCCTTTTGAAGCCTACCTTCAGTAAGCATAGTAGCATTTGGCATGTAAATATTTTCCTGCAAAGCAAGATCTAATACCCTTGTGCAAGTAGATTCGGGAGGCCTGGATAAGGAAGGTGCTGTAATGGTAGGTTGAAGGTGGCATGTACCTTCTTCTCCAGCGAGGGACCCCGTCGGAGATCCCATGGGGACGTCGACAAAGAACTCCACCGCCGGTTGAGAACTTAAAGGCGTAGACTGACCCTTTGTGACGGTGGATCCATGCATCCCATGCAACGTGGACAATGGTTCTTGGTTAGAGACTTCTGTAGCCCCAGTGGTTATATGAGAAGAGATCACCAAGCTACCCCTAACTATATTCCTCTCAGCATCAGATATAGTTTTACAGGTGAAGGAGCCTTTGTAGATAGAAAAGGTTGAGCAGCAGGCATACTAGAGCTGGGTAATGGTTAGGTTGATCTGGCTTTATTTGGTTGACTTGAGCATTTATTGTTCCTGGAGGCTCTATATCTGTATCTTCAACTTTTAGGAGGGAAGAGAATCTATTCCCATCAATAGTCTGGACGTGAGATTGTTCATGTGTGCCATTTGCGGGCTTTGGATGCCAAACTTTTTTATTGACACAACAAATTCATTTGCTTCTGGCTCCTTTATCATTGGTTCCTGCTCAATCTTCTTGTTTTTCCTAAGGTACTCGGTATCAATTGACCAAGCTTATGACAGAATTTGCAAAAGCTGGGACCCTGTAGTATCGAATGTGTTGCCAGAATCCATCTACTCCACAGCCAATCCGCAGTCTATCAGGTCGCTTCTTGTTGATATCTAGTTCTACACAGATAAAAGCTTCACTAGTCTGTGTAAGGGCCAAAGTAGGTTCATAGATTCTCAAAACGTGACCAATGTTACCAGCAATGGATCTTAGAAAATCCTCATAATAAAAGTTTACCGAGGGCATGGGAAGGCCAATCCAAATTGGTATGACAGTAGGGTCGGCATCAAAGTCAAACTGAGCATCCCATTTGAAGAAATGATATAACAGCCCTTTGATGTATAGGTTTCTTCTAAAAGATAGTCAAGTGATCCTCTTCTGAACATAATCGAATGAGTAGATGCCTATTATTGAGAATGCTGATGATGAAATCATCTTTCAGGTTTAATCTTTGACATATGACTGATTTGAACACTGGAATAGAACAGCGACTATAAGAGCACCTTACAATCAAATCAGTTTTAAAGTGGCGACAGATTTCCCTACCTCTTCCTTGGTGAAATAAACTGTTGGCTCCCCAGCATCTGTTAAAGACGGTTGTTTAACTCCAATCGGTACCACAGGAGGTGGTTTAGTAGCAGCAATAATTGTGCATAAGATCTTCTTTCCTTGACGCTTTCCACACCATCGACTCTTTGTCCATTGTTACCTCCAGGACGCCAGAATAGGAGCATCACCTTCTGAAGTTGCCATAGAGAGGGCCCGCCGCCAGTCAGCAGGCCGACGGCCAGAGAGCCATGCAAGACCAGGAAATCCTCAGAGCTTCTCTCTCTAGGATTCTAGAGAGAGAACCACCCAAATATATAGATCGACTTTCATAGTTCCATGAACATAGTGACAAAAGTTTCTTAGAGAAATGACCATGTTAATCATGCTAGTTTAAATCATATGTGATTCAGTAATAGCCACCTGATCAGGACTGTATTAGAAGTTGATCATCATTATAAATAGTAAAAAGCATGCCATGTAAATTGATCCATGTTTATGTGTTAAAAATGCATCTGTGTGTGTGCAAGTGCGTGTTAATAATGTTAGTAAATGTGGTAAATGTTTAATGTGTAAATTGTGCCATGTGTGACACTGCTACCATAGAGGCTGTGGAACTGTACCGTAATAAGTCCCTACGGGAAGGTTCAATGTGAGTGACATCCTAAGGGCATTAGGATGAAATCCTGAAGGTGGGCAAGTACCACTGGTTAGGTTGAAAGTGCTTCTCCCGGTTCTGCGCAGTTAACCAAGATCTATCACTGTGTTGCCTAGGTGATAGGTAAGTGATAGTGTATATGTGTGTCCTTCTAGTGGTGGTTTGGACTATGTGTCATGGCAACTAAGTGAAAAATGTGGAAATGTGTATGTGATCATGTGAATTGTGCAATGTGAAATATATGAATCGTGAAACTATTAAGTGAATCTATCATCATGTGAATTAGTGTAACCTTATGTGAATGTGGTAAATCCATGTCAAAACAGCAAGAAAAATGTGTGTACAATTGTGATAAGTACATGAGAAATTGAATAGAATTCGTGTTAGGTATATTGTTTACCTTATATATAGTTTCATGCTTAAATCATGTAAAGTTGCAAGATGGTTTCAATGAAATTTTAATTCCTTAAACATGATAAACAAAAGGTGTAGAAATATGTTATAAGTTTTATACCTAATTGTTAAAACAATATAAGCATGTACTATGTTTATCCTTATTGTTTAGAAAACTAGCGTGTGTTCTATGTTCTAATTCATAGCATGTGCCATGTATTCTATTTGCTATAGATTCCATAAATGGTAGTTTTAGTTTGTATAATGCATATCCCATGTATATTTATTTCCATTAGAAGATAGCATGTGTATGTGATGTGTGTATGATTGTGTGCATGGATTGCTTGTTGGGTCTATTTAGACTCATACTTGCTTCGGTGTATAGGTGCAGGTGTCTCCACTTCTTCCGAGGAGATAGTTAGGAGCGACTCCGAGCGAGAGGAGTAGCTTTTGTTGTGGAGATCCCTTCCTTGTACTCTTCTTTTCATAAGTATGTATTCCAATATTGATGTAATTCGCTTGGACAATATAATTGTATTGGGAATTGTAATATTGTGGACTTTAGTTTTCTTTCATTACTATATAGACTGTGGATGATGGAATAAGATTAAATACTTATTTATTTCCACTGTTCTCTTTAATATTCATGTATATCTCAATCAAATGTTAGTGATGGGTAAATGTCCCACTGTGACAGTGTTCTTTATACCGATGTAGATTGGTATAATCGTACTGGTATAAGGAGGGTCGTTACAAATATAGTGGAGCCGAAGACCCTTACATCCATCTGAAGGAGTTTCTCTATGAGTCGGTATCCTATCAGCATGATCTCCGCTTACTGGCTTATCTTTTTAGGCGGTCATTGGATGGGCCCGCTCTGGAGTGGTTCTATTCATTACCTCCCAATGAAGTCATGAA
This sequence comes from Colocasia esculenta, assembly GCA_014218235.1. Classification (NCBI taxonomy): domain Eukaryota; kingdom Viridiplantae; phylum Streptophyta; class Magnoliopsida; order Alismatales; family Araceae; genus Colocasia; species Colocasia esculenta. The sequence goes on along the minus strand of CM024758.1, from coordinate 116,779,515 downwards.
GATTAGATTCAAACAACAATACCAAGACTGGGCCGGGCCTGAGTATTCAATGGCCAATCTAGTGGCTGACCAGATGAAGCCTGATGAAGAGTTTGTGACTTATGCCGACTGGTGGCGTTAGATATCCATGTGTGTCCAGATGCATATCCTAGAGGAAGAGAAGATCAAGCTCATCATTGCCAATGCAACACCCATATACTGCCACATTTTGGTTCTATGAACAACATCATTTCCATGAAAAAGCTATACAGTCGGGATCACTTTGTTAAAACCCAACTCATTGACTCCCCCATGCCATCCTTGTTTGAGGCCTAACAACCTAGTTGCACATTTCAAGGGCCCACCTATGAGGGAGTCCAAACCCATGCCCAAGTTGATGCCATCCACCATCCCACGCCTACCCACTCCAATAACCACTATACACCTCCACCTCCATATTGCCAACTCGCTCCACTTCCACAAGAACAGCCACATCGCCCGTGCCGCCGCACCACGCCATCCACTACCTATCCATCACAATATCCACTTGGCCCAAAACTAGCCCCCTATCATCCATTTCCAGAATCCCTCTCTGATATCTTCATAGCCTTGATATTTGTTAATGCATTGCAACTCCCTTCGGAAAAGCCGAACTGGGACATGACTGTGGACCGATCAGAATACTGCCTATACCATCACCATCCGGGGCATACAGTCGCAAACTACTCTGAATTCTGGGATGTGGTCTATGATCTAGAGAACAAGATAGATTGTGTTGAAATGCACGAGCTCATTCTACACTATCAAGAAATAGAAGAACACAAGGCCAGGGGCAGCATCCCTCTCCATCACAGGCATCAGATTAGTCGCCCACCCCTCACAGGTAGCGGAATAGTCGCCCAAGAAGCCACAACTAAGACAACGATCAACGAGACAGTCTTCTCCATCAATTCAAGGCCAGAGTCAAGTCTTTACATAGCCCCAATTGCACTACCTGCTCTGTCACCACCTCAACAACCTCCTCCACCAACCCTTGCTCAGGCCAACACCACGACACCTACCTCTGATGCTGCAGCCCACCATGTTCACGAGATGTCAGCTCGACATATTATGTCGGTGCGCCATCGATCGTCTTCACCAACGCCACAACCCATTGATTCCTCACCTCCTACAAACCCTCTATCCTTACCCATTGCCACCATCTTTATGCTACCACCACCTGTGCCTGAGCAAGCCACCACCAGAGTGCCAAGATTTGAGCAAGCTCTACTCACCCTCGATCCAGAGAAAGATCTTTCTACTTCGAAGCTTAATACTAACTCGCCTATCTCTGAGCTGGAAGAAGAGCTCCCTATGCCCGAACCTATGCTTGCTGTCACCCAATCACCTCACACTAAACCCTCCACCTTTGACAAACCTTCCACCACCATACAACCCACCATCACCACCCAACAGAGCGAGTGTGAACCACTAAGTGCATGCCTTGAGTCTACTTTCCGTGAGCAAGACAGTCCGAGCGAAGGTAGACCAGTTCTGGTCATGCGTTTCGACCCTTACAACTACATCAGCCACATGCCGGTCTATGTTCTTATCTCAGGCACATTTGGGAAGGATGAGCCTTCGTCCCCTCATGAGATGATTATCAAGAGGAGTTCCCAAGCACTAGTGCCAGTTAAATCCAAAGAGGGGACAGTAGCCATTATACTGCTCATTACCATTGATGCCTCATCACCCCTCACTCAGCGATATTGCAGATGACTAGACAAATGAATGAGTTCTTTACAAATGTTGTCCTATCTCACACTGTTGCCACCATGAACACTCAAGGTTTTTCCAAGAGTCCTTTACAATTTTCCTCAACCTGTCAGTGGGTTGGCTGTGCTAGTGCCACCCATCATACTCCCAAAAGTCTCCCATTTTCAACATTCAAGGGAGTTAGTCTTCATGCTATATTGTCAGGTCAAAATACCAAATCTCAAGCTTATGGCGCCGCACATCAAATTCCCATGGATCTGCACTGTCCACTTGTCAAGGGAAACCCTCTCAGCAAAGGAGCCTATTTATGGCATTCCCCCATGGGTATCTATAGAGGTGGGGGATGCAAATGATAACCAAAGGGCAAGTTCACACGTGGCAGTCATGACAATAGATGAGAAAGCCATGTGGCTGCAGAGGAGAGCGAGGCCATCTAATACTTGAGCTCGTTATTTGAGGGGAATTGCCAAGAAGAAGCAATCACGTCTATCCAAGAAGCTAAGAATGTGGAGATTAAGATCGAAGCTGTACAAGAAAAATGTCAATCTCAATATCTTCGCAACTTCTGACCTTGATCTTTCAATGCTACTCATCCTGGTCAATCTTTCTCCAAGAGGAGACACTCTATCTCAAAATCATGGTCTGTTGCCACATCCTTCCCCTTCCACTCTTCTAGGGTCTTTGGACCCTCACTTATCTCCTTCACCTGAGCCGCCTGATCATCCTCTGGGTACTCAGGGTATCTTTCCATCCTCTCCAACTATGCCTTCCAATCATCTTTTGGGTACTTAGGACTCATCTCTACCTCTTCCACCTAAGCCACCTGATCACCCTCCAGGTTCTCAGGATCTCTTTCCACCCCTTCATCCATCTGAGTCACCTGACCTTCTTCTTGGTGCTCAAGATTCCCTTTTTCCTCTTCCTCTTGAGCCACCGATCACCCTATGGGTTCTCAGGGTTTCTTTCCATATCCATCTGAGTCACTTGACCATCTTCCTTGTTCTCAGGATGCCCTTCTAACTCTTCCACTTGAGCCACTTGATTGTAGGCCAGATTCACATACTCTCGGGACGTCTGATTCCCCCTCTTCCACTTCCCCTTCGAATCCTCCAGATCCTCCACCCCTATTCTGCAGTTTCTTCCTCTAACCCCTCCTAATCTCGGGCCTGACCTAATTCCTACTTCACTACCTGCTCAGGGTCCTGACCCTTTCTCTCACTGTTTTCGTGGTTTTAGTCCTCACTAGCACTTTCTTCACTTCCTTGTAAATCCTTTCTTTTTTGAGGGTTCTTAGCCCACACTTTGATGTAGAGTCTTGTCTCCCTCTTACTTTGTGTTGAGCTGACTCAATTTTCGTCACCACTTTTCACTTTCTCTTGCAAGTGAGCCATCAACTAAAGTCAAAGTTCAAAGATTAAGGCAGGCTATTCTTTCATTATAAAGAGGTCGCACTATGCTCCAAATAACCATGAAAATATTTGTTTGAACACAAAGAAAACATCAGAGAGAGTCATCTCAGTCCATAACAAGAGTGGTCGAGTTAGTCTTAGGTTTATTTTGCTTCTAAAGCACTCAGGCTAGAGATTACTCTGCTCTAGGAGTCTAAGATTCCTTCCCCTGTCATTAAAGGTTACTCTAAGCAAGGATCACATCATCACACACTCACATGGCAACCTTAGTCGGTTCCTCTAGAAAACATTGTTGCTATTTAGGCCATACCTATGAGGTGCAAAAGTTGTTCTCTTCTTTACTCGGTCGAAGTGTAGGGGCAAAAAAGGGTTATCTAGGAAAGACAACCAACCTAAGAACATCTCGATGAGAGGAAAGCTCAAATAGGGACGGTCAATCAAGCCTGCAAAAGAAAAGCAAAATAAAAAGAGAAGAAGAACAAATGAAAGAAAATTGAGGAATAGGGGCATGGTAAAGAGTAGTAGTACAGTTCCTCGCAGGACGCCCTTGAGCCAAGTCATATGCATGCCCCAAGCAAGAAACAAACAAGAAAAATATATATGAAATGATTGAAAGTCCCTACACAACAGACTAAATCTTTAAGGGGTGTGCCGTGAAAGGAAGCTAACCTAATTTGTCCTTTAAAAACCTGCACTAGACTTATCCCCAAACTTTCTTCTCTTTCTCCCTATAAGGCTGGACCATCTCCCAGGTATGGCCTTTGTAGCGTCACCACAAGCTAGGTGCAGCCATCTTCATGGGCCAACTTCTTAATGGACATCTTCTTAGATCAAGCCCCTACTGTTGCAACCAAAAGCTCGAGCTGATAGTGAAGGCGGACCATATTTCCTTATGGTGGCCCAGAAACCCACATCAACGATGTGGTCAGCCTGAGGGCTTCGCACAGGGCAGTTAGTACCTACGGCGGGATGGTTTGTCAGACTGATGTCACTATACACACCCAATCTCGGGCCAGTGTAGAGTAACTGTGATTCCCTAAGGGAGTCAATGGACTAAATAGTCCAACACCTCCCCCCCAGCACACCCGGGGGATCGAACCCGCAACCTCGCTCTGATACCACTAGTTGCCCAGCTAGCAAGCCCAGAGGGGGGGGTGAATGGGATTTTAAAATTTTCGATTAATCTACATCTGTCAATAAAAACACTTAACAGGAAGACACTAAGATCAATGGTTAGTGTTAGAGATAATAAAGATAAACACACAAAGAACCAATCACAAAACACAAGAGTTTTTATCCTGGTTCGGACCTCCTATCCCAAGGAGTCCTACGTCCAGCCCCCAAGCAACAACTTGGGATTTCACTAACCAAGGGTACAGTCCCCCTCAAGGACCCTTACACATCCAGCCACAGCTGACCTTCTCTTCAAACCCCGAAGAGGTATACAACCCCCTGATACACAGGTCTTCCTTCATTACTAAATGGAAACAACCACCTATTTCCAACAGGTCTTCTCTTCACAGCCCGAAGAGGAATACACACAAAATGAGTACAAGGTGAAATGCCCCTAGACCAAGCTCACAATGAAATGCTTGATCTGAGGCAAAGTCTGAGAGAGAAAGATCAACAATAACACAAATCTCTCAGAAGTACAAGCTCTAAAAAATCTAGACAATAAAGGATGAGAGCTACGAGCTAAGGATGTATGGAGTGAAGCAAGAGGCTCTTCTTCGTTGTTGAAGGCTTTTTCACGCAAGGATTCAAATTGTCGAACTATGTAACTGGGAGTCTTCAGTCCTCTATATATATGTCTTCTCTTGAGAATATAGCCATTGAAATGTCATTGTCTCTAAGCTTGAAGCACGTTAGACACATGGTTTATCGTGCGCGACAGGTAAGGTTGCAGCCATTTAATGCTCTGGAGCCATTCATGCAAAGAGAAGATTCATCCAGGTATTCCTCAGTTTCTTCTTGTCCAACGTTGTAAGATATGACCTACACACAATAAATGTCGAAGCACAGATAGCTAGACTATCTCTACGCTTGTCAATCAACGTTAGAAACCATGCAGTAAGAACGTACACCAAAATAGTGATGCCATTCTGCTATCCTGAAAAGTGTTTGCTATAGAAACATAGGAATGGAAGGCGCCCAGATATGCATCGTGCAGAGGAGTGTACAATCCCATTAAATGCAAGGATATTAGTGATGCACGTGGGACGACTTTGACTTTCACAATATTTGAAAATAAATTTGAATATCATATGTGAAATCGATGTAATCTATGAAGTCGTTATAACAATGAAATAGTTCTGCAACTTATGAAATCGTTGTTTATACAAATCGTTGTTCAAACATAATCAAATCATTGTTTGAGAAAATCATTGTTCAAACATAAACAAATCGTTGTTTGAGCAAATTTTTGTTCAAACATAAACAAATCGTTGTTTGAGCAAATCGTTGTTCAAACATAAACAAATCGTTGTTTGAGCAAATCGTTGTTCAAACATAAACAAATTGTTGTTTGAGCAAATTGTTGTTCAAACATAAACAAATGGTTGTTTGAGCAAATCGTTGTTCAAACATAAACAAATCGTTGTTTGAGAAAATCATTGTTCAAACATAAACAAATTGTTATTTGAGCAAATCGTTGTTCAAACATAAACAAATCGTTGTACAGATATAAGCAAATCATTGTACGAGAGTAACCAAATCGTTGTACAAGCAAATCGTTGTACAGATATAAGCAAATCGTTGTACAAGCAAATCGTTGTATAGATATAAGCAAATCATTGTACGAAAGTAACCAAATCATTATACAAGCAAATCGTTGTATAGATATAAGTAAATCGTTGTACGAGAGTAACCAAATCGTTGTACAAATATAAGCAAATTGTTGTACGAAAGTAACCAAATTGTTGTACAAGCAAATCGTTGTACATATATAAGCAAATCGTTCTACCATAAAGGCAAATCGTTCTAGCTATCAAATCGTTGCCTTCATTTATCGAATCGTTACAACAATCAAATCGTTGTTTCTCTTAAGAAACCGATGACCGAATCGTTGTTTTTATTATGAAATCTATGTGAAACCAAATTGTTGTTTCACTTAACAAATCGTTGTAGCGATAGAATCTGTAAGGCCCTCGAATTTTGTTGCATTATTTTAATTTCGTGTAAATAATTTATGTGGTGTATGCATAGATGTACATATGCACGTATGTATTAACTATTTATACTTATGTATGCATGTGTATAAATTAGTTGTAAATAATGTATGAATGATATGTTGGTAGTGTGTACATGAAAATACATATGTATGGCATGTAAATATGTATAAGTTAAGCATGGTTTCTGCATGTTTTGAGTTCTGGCCGAAGGGCCAAGTTGGCGTCAACATGGATGGACGCCCATGCTGATCCAGCGTCCACATCGATGGATGCCAAAACTTACGCCAACGTCCATGGATGTGGACGTTAAGATCTCTGACCTGCATGCGTTGCAGACCCCGAAACTCCGGGGGCAAGCAAGCCCAGCCATTGGGGAGAAGTCCCCAACGGCTATCAGGCCATCCCATCACCTCTCCGGGGTTCCCCAAACCCCTCTCCTATAAACTAAACCCTTGCTGCACCAGAAAACCTCTCTTGACTCTTTGCAAAGAGGAGAGAAAACCCTAGCTCGGAACTGTGCAAAGACTGAGCTTTGGAGGCTTCAATCCGGCGATCCAAGCTTCATCCGGTGTTCTATTGCAACTGGAGGCTAGAGGGAACCAAGGAAAAGGCTTCCCCGCCACTGGCTTAGAACCTGCATCGACCAAGAACTGGAGGAAGACCTTCTAGGGAGCTTCTTGGACTGCCCAAGGAGAGTTTCTCCGCCATTTAGATATCGTTTTGAGTATTTTTTTCAGAGGCAAGTACCTACCCCTCATCGTCCATGTGTAGATGTCTAGTAGGGTTTAATCATTTTTATGTATTTTCCCTCGTTCCTAGATCCCCCTTCTTCTTGATTTTTGGAGTTCGGTCTGTGTTTTGCACAGACAGGAACTTGGCGTCAATGCCTTGACGCCGAGATCCCTGGTATGCGTCTAGCGATCTGGCCGTCCACTCCTGGAACGGCCAGAGACCGTCGTCAAGTTCTCCACGACAAACAGTGAGCTGTTCTTCCTGGCATATTTGATTAATTTCGACGTGTTTTGCGATGAGGATATAATGTAACTCTTATATGCTATGTATATTAGCTAATGTGATGAATGGGAGAATGAATGAACATTTATTTTGTGGGTGGTTGAGTTTATTCATCTATCTAATGTATATGTGAAATAAATGGCAATGTGTATGCACCATGATCCTAATGATCCGTGGCAAAGTTTTGTTGCCCAAATTTGTTAGACCATGTATGCATGATCCTGTCTATGCCCTGAGTTTCTGACATTTTTCCCCATACTTGTATGGTTATTGAAATTTCTGTTTTGGAAAACTAGAAATCATGCGTAGGTTATGTTAAATTTCCAGTAAATTGTGTGTTGCTCGGTAAATTCGGGAATAAATTTGTAACCCTGTGCATACTAGGTGCAAACAGTGAGCTGTTAGATTTGTGATTATGTTCAACTCCATGTTAGTTTGCATATGAATAATAATGTGAAATCGATGTTAAATTTTCTGTAATTTCATATGAGTCAGAAAAATCTGAAAATTTTCATGTGGAATTGTAAACTTGAGATCAGTATGTGGTTAGATTTCAAGTCGTTTGGGCAACTATATAGTGAAATATGAATTTTTTCCATGGGAAATGTGAAAAGAAAATGCATGCTAATGTGGGAATAATGTGATATGTGTGTTAACCTGATTTGTGCAAACTCTGAACCTGTAATCCCTGTTAACTGTAGAATCATGTTAGGAAAAACAGAGCGCTTGTGTGAGTGAGGAAAATGAATGAGAGGCAAGTGACATGTGTAAAGATATGTGTTAAAAATCGGTAATGTGTAAATGTGCCAAGTGTGATACTGCTTCCATAGAGCGCTGTGGAACCGTACCATGGAAAAGTCTCCATGGGAAGGTTCAATGTGTTGTGATCCTAAGGGCATTAGGATGAAATCCTGGAGGTGGACAGTACCACTGGTTAGGGTGGAGACTTGTTCTCCCAGTCTGCGCAGTCCAAGAGTCATCACTGTATTGCCTAGGTGACGTCTATGTGTATGTGATGTGATGTGTCCTTCTCTGGTGGTTTGGACTATGTGTCACGGCACTAAAGTGTAAAATGTGAATGTGATTGTGATCATGTGCAAATTGTGTAGTGTGAACAATGTGTAAATGTGCAATGTGTAAAGTGTGAATATGTGAATTAGAAATTGTGTAAAAATGTGAAACCAAAATGTGAGGATGTGAAATCGAAACCCATGATATGATATCTGAAATCATGTTAGAACAGCAACATAAATGTGGTTATGATCATGTGTTATATGTGTACAATGCGTAGAATCCATGCTAGGGACAATCCTTACTTATGTGTAACCCATTCCATGTGTGTTTACTCTCACGTTGTGGTTTGAATGAGAACATAGCTTTCATGTGTTAGATTGTAAACTGTCAAACCACATCAACAGCAAGCTTAAGCATGTGAAATGGTTATGTGCATGTATACGAATGAGTAATAACCATGTTAGCAATGTTTTCTTTCATGTATGTAAGCTAGTCATGCTAGATTGCTCTCATGTTTTAGTTAATTGAAAGTAGAACTTTCATGTGTAGAATGATTAGAGAGCATGTGATAGGAAGTTTTATCGTGGGAAAATCTGAAAGCATGAATCATGTGTTTAATAAGTAGAATTACCATGATAGGTTGTTTATTTCAAGGTCACGCATGCTACATGATTGTGTCTTGTAAATGTGTATGTAAACCTGCTATGACATGTATATGAATGTATGTGTAGAGTTATTTGCTGAGTCTTTTAGACTCATTACTTGCTTCGGCGTACAGGTGTAGTAGGTGACACACCTTTGGAGGAGACCGTGGAAAGCGACTCCGAGCGCGGAGAGTAGCTAGTTTGGTGGAGCTTAGTTGTGACATTTTGGCATTTTGATGTATGTAATTGAAACATTGTACTAGCATTATCATGGAAAGAAATGTTTAAGTGTGGACAATTATGTATTTGATTTTCAGCAATTCATTATGTGGACTTTTAGTTCTTTAATGTTATCGAATCATGTATGTTAAATGTGGATGATGAATGAAATGAAGACAGTGGTTCCCTTACTTCCGCTACTCTGTTCTTATTACGTGTATCTCAGCTGAATGTATTGTTGGGTAAATGTCCCACTGTGGCAACGTTCACTATATCGACGTGGGTTGGTATAACCGTACCGATATAATGAGGGTCGCTACAGAGATTGTATCAGAGAGACCGGTTGAGATTGCACATGAATATACATACGTCACCATCCCCGTTACATGCTAAGTCTACATAGAAATGTCCACATGTGTAGAATTGATTAATAATGATTGAAAATATAGATAAGAAAAACGGTTAGGAAATAAATTAAAGTAGCTCTAATGGTGGCTGAAATTTATTACAGCCATGGCTTCGAGAGGTAGGCGTGGCGGAGCGCCGGCCCGTGAGGACGAGCCGAGACGTGACGGCGGCGGAGCAGCAGCCCCGACACCGCAAGGTCCTGTACTTCCCCCACCGCCGCCTGTGGATTATGGAGTATTCATGCAAGGTCTGGTGCAAGCCATGCAGACGCAGGCTCATACCCAGGCAGCACTCCAGGCACAGTTGGAGGCTCAGTTAGACTAATAAAATGATAATAGTCTATTTTATTAAATTACGCGATATTGTGTTGATTGTGAATTGCTTGTTGGGTACTGTAGCAGCTCAAGTACCAGCTCAGGACCATGGTGGACCTTCTACCATGGAAGATTCAAGAGGATGCTGCCACCCTCTTTTAAGGGGGAGAGCGACCCATTGTTGCAGAAAGCTGGATGAGGGAGATAGAAAAGATCTTTCGAGCCGTCAGGTGTGCAGATGAGGATAAGGTCACATTAGCCACCTACATGCTACAGGTATGTGTTAATTTTGTATGATTGTATGTTTTGTTTATTAGAACTGTTAGTTGGAGCTTATGAAGGTGTATTGCAGAAGAGCTGATGTATGGTGGTCTTCACTACTGCGTACGCGTTTGAGGACGGCGCAGTAGAGGTTGCTTGGGACGAGTTCGTGAGCTCTTTCGGGCTAAGTTCGTCCCTGAGCATGTTCAAGACAAGATGGAGCAAGAATTTCTATCTTTGACGCAAGGCTCCATGACCGTGCTAGAATATGAGGCAAGATTTTCTGAACTCTCTAAGTATGCACCTCATATTGTGGCAGACGAGCACAGGAAGACAAGAAGTTCGTGATGGGACTCAAGCCATCACTGACGGACGAGACTTGTGGCGTTCGATCACCGCACGTTGGACGAGGCCCTCAGTGCTGCTTGTAGGCAGGAGGGAGAGATGGAGCAATACCTTGAGGAGAAGAAAGCTTCACAGAAGAGGCCAGCAGCGACGTTCCAGCGACAGATAAGAAGAAAGCGGTATACCAGACACAACAGCGATCAGTGGCAGTCAGCAGTTCTCAGGTACCCTCTGTACGTTCCCCTGGTGTGAAGAAAGTGTCCCCACTGTGGGAAGACACATGGTGGTACCGAATGTTGGATGATTACGGGAAAGTGCTTGAAGTGTGGAAGCAGCGACCACAAGATCAAGGATTGCCCAAGACTTCAGCAGGGAGTCCAGCGCGGAGCGCCAGCCCCAGCAGTGCGGCAGCAGCGCCAGCTACAGGAAGACCAGGAAGGCCTCGAGCCCCAGCTCGAGTATTTGCTTTAGCTCGCGAGGACGCCGAGCAGCGGAGCATGTCACCGAAGGTATAGTTTTACTTCTAAGTGTGCACGCTCAGGTTTGTTGATACGGGTGCTACTCACTCGTTCATTTCAGAGCGGTTCGCTGGCAGTTAGCCCTAGAGTCAGGCATAGAGTCTGAGGATTTAGAGGTCCCTTTGTCTGTGCACACCCCTGCGGTACGGTATCGACTAGGAAGTACATTCTGTCGCTACCTGTGTGCATTGAGGATAGAATCCTAGATGGGTGTTCTTCTTGCTAAGATGAAGGACTATGATGCTATTCTTGGTCTGGATTGGCTAGAGGAGCACTATGCGTTAGTGGATTGTCGTCGGAAGAGGATTGTTTTCCGCATTCCTGGTGAGGATGAGTTCTCTCACCCCTTGCCAAGGAACTTGGCGGGAAAGATGGTCATCTCTGCCATGAAGGCGATGCGCATGGTAAACAAGGGTTGTGACGCTTTTCTTGCCAGTGTGGTACTAGTGCCAGAGGCTGATGAGTCACCTACTCTTGCAGAGATTGAGGTAGTGCAGGATTTTCCAGATGTCTTTCCTGATGACTGTCTGGATTGCCACCGGATAGAGAGATAGAGTTTACCATAGAGTTGCTTCTGGGCACCTCTCCTATCTCGAAGACTCCATATCGGATGGCACCTGCGGAGTTAGCCGAGTTGAGGAGGCAGTTGCAGAGTTGCTTGATAAGGGATTTATTCGCCCTAGTGTTTCCCCTTGGGGCGCACCTGTATTATTCGTCAAGAAGAAAGACGGGTCACTTAGGTTATGCATTGACTACAGGAAGCTGAACCAAGTGACTGTAAAGAACATGTATCCCTTGCCTCGCATTGATGATTTGTTTGACCAGTTGCGAGATGTATCAGTCTTTTCTAAGATTGATCTGCGATCTGGTTATCATCAGTTGAGGATTCGGAGTGAGGATGTGTCCAAGACGGCGTTTAGAACCCGTTATGTACATTATGAGTTTTTGTCTTCTTCCTTTCGGATTGACCAACGCCCCTGCAGCGTTCATGGATCTCATGAACAGGGTGTTTAGGCCTTATCTAGATAGCTTTGTCGTAGTGTTTATTGATGATGTGTTGGTCTACTCTCCGGACGAGGCCACACACCGTAGCATTTGAGGGTAGTATTAGAGGTTCTTCGTGAGCACAAGCTGTATGCTAAGTTCAGCAAGTGCGACTTTTTGGTCGCGAGGTTCATTTCCTCGGGCATGTTATCTCCGGTACTGGTGTAGCAGTTGATCCAGCCAAGGTCCAGGCAGTTATGGATTGGGAGATTCCCCAGACCCCTTCGGAGATTCGTAGTTTTATTGGTTTGGCTGGTTACTATCGGCGATTCATTGAGGGATTTTCATCCATCGCCGCCCCTTTGACTCAGCTCACCAGAAAGGGAGTGAAGTTTGTTTGGTCCGAGAAGTGTGAGAGTAGTTTTCAATTGCTGAAGACTAAGCTCACGTCAGCCCCGTGTTAGTCTTACCGAGCGGTGTAGAGGGTTTTTCTATCTACATGAATGCGTCTCGGATTGGTCTAGGCTGTGTGCTAATGCAGCAAGAAAGGGTAGTGGCTTATGCTTCTCGTCAGTTGAAGGAGCATGAGAAGAACTATCCGACTCATGACTTGGAGCTCGCAGCAGTGGTTCATGCACTAAAGATCTGGAGGCACTATCTTTATGGTGTCAGATTTGAGGTGTTTACCGACCACAAGAGCTTGAAGTATCTTTTCCCCCAAAAGGAATTAAACCTGAGGCAGAGGAATTGGATTGAGTTCTTGAAGGACTATGACTTCGACCTTCAGTAACACCCTGGGAAGACGAATGTCGTAGCGGATGCCCTGAGTAGAAGGAGGCCATCCTTCCAGCAGGATTGGAAGATGTTGGAAGATGCGGCTTGCGCATTGACTGAGTTAGAGCCATCGCTATGCCAGGCTTTTGTAGCTCAGTTATCTCTTAGGTCCTCAGTTTTGGATGAGGTGATCGAGCAAAAGGAAGCCGACCCTAGACTCTTAGAGTTAGTGGGCAAGGCAGGCTTGCTCGCGATGAGGACAGTGTGATTAGATTCCATCACCGTGTTTGTGTCCCTGATTAGTAGATGTCCGTGAGCATGTGTTAGCGGAGGCTCATACGTGATGCGTATCTCTCTCTAGCTAACATCTGAAGATCTTATTCAGTGGTCTGGAGTATCAGAGCGAAGAGTCATTTTGGTCCGTATAGAAGGTGTAGAGCGTAGTAGTGTCTAGTGTCTATGTGTCAAAGTGAAGGCCGAGCGACAGCGACCATCCGGCCTTATGCAAAGGATGGAGATCCCAGTGTGGAAGTGGGAAGCTGTCACTATGAACTTTGTTTCGGGTTTGCCTCGATCTAGACGGGAATGACTCGATTTGGGTAGTTGCAGATAGATTCTCGAAGACTGCTCATTTCTTGCCTATGAAGAAGAAGCAGTCAGTAGAGAGTTTAGCTAGATTGTATTTAGTAGTATCATTAGATTGCATGGTGTGCCGAAGTCGATCATTTCGGATCGAGATCCGAGATTCACTTCGAGGTTGTGGAAGGGTCTTCAAGATGCTTTAGTTCGAGCTGAAGCTCAGTTCGGTGTTTCATCCCCAGACTGATGGACAGTCCGAGAGGACTATCCGACGCTCGAGGATATGTTGAGGCGTGTGTTCTGGATTGGAAGGATGATTGGGAGCGTCATTTACCTCTTGTGGAGTTTGCATACAACAACAGCTTTCATGTGAGTATTGGCATGGCTCCATTCGAGGTGTTGTATGGTAGGCCCTGCAGATCTCCTTTATGTTGGGAGGAGACTGGGATAGGCAGAAGAGTTATGCCGACAACAGGAGAAAGAATTTGGAGTTCGAGGTTGGTGATCATGTCTTCTTGAAGATATCACCTACTCGAGGTGTTGTCAGATTTGGCAGGCATAGTAAGTTGAGCCCTAGGTTCATTGGCCCATATGAGATTCTCAGACGTTTTGGGCAGCGTGGCGTATGAGCTAGCCTTACCCCCAGCGTTGGCTAGTGTTCATCCCGTTTTCACGTTTCGATGCTCAGGAAGTATGTCCGAGATCCGTCTCATGTGATTAGTCATGAGCCAGTGAGATTCAGCCAGATCTTTCGTATGTCGAGCAACCAGTAGCTATTCTTGACCGGAAGGTTCAGCATCTCCGGAGCAAGAGTATTGCGTCGGTAAAAGTTCTCTGGCGGAACTTCTCACGAGAGGAGGCTACTTGGGAGCTTGAGGATGCGATGAAGAAGAAGTATCCCCTTTTGTTTGAGTAGTGTCGTTCTAACTTCGAGGACGAAGTTTCTTTTAAGGGGGAGAGGGTGTAAGGCCCTCGAATTTTGTTGAATTATTTAATTTCGTGTAAATAATTTATGTGGTGTATGCATAGATGTACATATGCACGTATGTATTAACTATTTATACTTATCTATGCATGTGTATAAATTAGTTGTAAATAATGTATGAATGATATGTTGGTAGTGTGTACATGAAAATACATATGTTGGCATGTAAATATGTATAAGTTAGCATGGTTTCTGCATGTTTTGAGTTCTGGCCGAAGGGCCAAGTTGGCGTCAACATGGATGGACGCCCATGCTGATCCAGCGTCCACATCGATGGACGCCAAAACTTACGCCAACGTCCATGGATGTGGACGTTAAGATCTCTGACCTGCATGCGTTGCAGACCCCGAAACTCCGGGGGCAAGCAAGCCCAGCCATTGGGAGAAGTCCCCAACGGCTATCAGGCCATCCCATCACCTCTCCGGGGTTCCCCAAACTCCTCTCCTATAAACTAAACCTTGCTGCACCAGAAAACCTCTCTTGACTCTTTGCAAAGAGGAGAGAAAACCTAGCTCGGAACTGTGCAAGTCTGAGCTTTGGAGGCTTCAATCCGGCGATCCAGGCTTCATCCGCGTTCTATTGCAACTGGAGGCTAGAGGGAACCAAGAGAAGGCTTCCCCGCCACTGCTTAGCACCTGCATCGACCAAGAACCCGGAGGAAGACCTTCTAGGGAGCTTCTTAGGACTGCCCAGGAGAGCTTCTCCTCCGCCATTTAGATCCGTTTGGAGTATTTTTCAGAGGCAAGTAACCTATCCCTATCGTCCATGTAGATGTCTAGTAGGGTTTTATCATTTTTATGTATTTTCCCTCGTGTCCTAGATCCGCCATTCTTCTTGATTTTTGGAGTTCGGTCTGTGTTTCTGCACAGACAGGAACTTGGCGTCAATGCCTTGACGCCGAGATCCCTGGTATGCGTCCAGCGATCTGGCCGTCCACTCCTGGAACGGCCAGAGACCGCCGTCAATTCTCCAGACAGAACAGTGAGCTGTTCTTCCTGCATATTTGATTAATTTCGACGTGTTTTGCGATGAGGATATAATGTAACTCTTATAGCTATGTATATTAGCTAATGTGATGAATGGGAGAATGAATGAACATTTATTTTGTGGTGGTTGAGTTTATTCGTCTATCTAATGTATATGTGAAAAGAATGGCAATGTGTATGCACCATGATCCTAATGATCCGTGGCAAAGTTTTGTTGCCCAAATTTGTTAGACCATGTATGCATGATCCTATCTATGCCCTGAGTTTCTGACATTTTCCCCATACTTGTATGGTTATTGAAATTTCTGTTTTGGGAAAAATAGAAATCATGCGTAGGTTATGTTAAATTTCCAGTAAATTGCGTGTTGCTCGTAAATTCGGGAATAAATTTTGTGACCCTGTTCATACTAGGGTGCAAACAGTGAGCTGTTAGATTTGTGATTATGTTCAACTCCATGTTATTTGCATTATGAATAATAATGTGAATCGATGTTAAATTTCTGTAATTTCATATTGAGTCAGAAAAATCTGAAAATTTTCCATGTGGAATCATAAACCTAAGATCAGCATGTGGTTAGATTTTCAAGTCGTTTGGGCAACTATATAGTGAATATGAATTTTTTCCATGAGAGAAATGTGAAAGAAAAAATGCATGCTAATGGGGAATAATGTGATATGTGTGTGTAACCTGATTTGTGCAAACTCTGAACCTGTAATCCTATTAACTGTAGAATCATGTTAGGAAAAATAGAGCGCTTGTGTGAGTGAGGAAAAGGAATGAGAGGCAAGTGACATGTGTAAAGATATATGTTAAAAATCGGTAAATGTGTAAATTGTTCAAGTGTGATACTGCTTCCATAGAGGGCTGTGGAACCGTACCATGGAAAAGTCCCCATGGGAAGGTTCAATGTGTTGTGATCCTAAGGGCATTAGGATGAAATCCTGGAGGTGGACAAGTACCACTGGTTAGGGTGGAGACTTGTTCTCCCGGTCTGCGCAGTCCAAGAGTCGTCACTGTATTGCCTAGGTGACGTCTATGTGTATGTGATGTGATGTGTCCTTCTCTGGTGGTTTGGACTATGTGTCACGGCACTAAAGTGTAAAATGTGAATGTGATTGTGATCATGTGCAATTGTGTAGTGTGAACAATGTAAATGTTCAATGTGTAAAGTGTGAAATATGTGAATTAGAAATTGTGTAAAAATGTGAAACCAAAATGTGAGGATGTGAAATCGAAAACCCATGATATGATAATCTGAAATCATGTTAGAACAGCAACATAAATGTGGTTATGATCATGTGTTATATGTGTACAATGCGTAGAATCCATGCTAGGGACAATCCTTACTTATGTGTAACCCATTCCTGTGTGTTTACTCTCACGTTGTGGTTTGAATGAGAACATAGCTTTCATGTGTTTAGATTGTAAACTGTCAAACCACATCAAAACAGCAAGCTTAAGCATGTGAAATGGTTATGTGCATGTATACGAATGAGTAATAACCATGTTAGCAATATTTCTTTCATGTATGTAAGCTAGTCATGCTAGATTGCTCTCATGTTTTAGTTTAATTGAAAGTAGAACTTTCATGTGTAGGAATGATTAGAGAGCATGTGATAGGAAGTTTTATCGTGGGAAATCTGAAAGCATGAATCATGTGTTTAATAAGTAGAATTACCATGATAGGTTGTTTATTTCAAGGTCACGCATGCTACATGATTGTGTCTTGTAAATGTGTATGTAAACCTGCTATGATGTATATGAATGATATGTGTAGAGTTATTTGTTGAGTCTTTTAGACTCATTACTTGCTTCGGCGTACAGGTGTAGTAGGTGACACACCTTGGAGGAGACCGTGGAAGCGACTCCGAGCGCGGAGAGTAGCTAGTTGGTGGAGCTTAGTTGTGACATTTTGGCATTTTGATGTATGTAATTGAAACATTGTACTAGAATTATCATGGAAAGAAATGTTTAAGTGTGGACAATTATGTATTTGATTTTCCGCAATTCAATTATGTGGACTTTTAGTTCTTGAAATGTTATCGAATCATGTATGTTAAATGTGGATGATGAATGAAATGAAGACAGTGGTTCCCTTACTTCCGCTACTCTGTTCTTATATTAACTTGTATCTCAGCTAAATGTTATTGTTGGGTAAATGTCCCACTGTGGCAACGTTCACTATATCGACGTGGGTTGGTATACCGTACCGATATAATGAGGGTCGCTACAGAATCGTTCATGCTTATAAGAAACGGATACTTATGAAATCGTTATGCTTATAAGGGAAATCGTTATGGACTTACATAAATACATGCTTTGAACTTTAAATGATACAGTGTAAGATTATTTACAATTAGGTTTGACTTATTCCCTATGGATGAACATCATAAAGATTGTTAGAAATATTGTTAAAGTTTGTTAATCACCAAAATTTCAAATAATTAAATAAAATTATATGGGGATGACTGATCATCAATCTCTCCCTTTTTGGTGATGACAAACATAACAAAATATAACATATAATGTGTTGAAATAAAGTTTATAAAATGAGGATATTGTAGGTATGTATTCAGAATGTTTTATTTTCTCCCCTTTTTGTCCTTAACCAAAAAAGAATCAAAGTAGACAAAGAAGAGAAAGAAAGAAAAGACATTATATTATTTCACTGAGGGTACAGGAACGTAGAAGGCATGGGGATAAGGGAGGCTAGCGTAATGATCGGCCATGCCTTGCGTTCCTGCTCCTCAAAATAACTTTGGAAGGCTCCATAAACTATAGAGTAGAGGGTCCCATAACAGGAGCCATCCTTTGGATGTGCAGTTGCCGCTGAGCTTCCACAAAAGGTTCCATACTCATTCTGGCCAAGAGACATTTTGTAGATGGTAGAGGTGCCAAAACTAGCATGCTGGAGGAATTGACCAACTGAATTGGATAGAAAATCTAATTTGCCTTCAGTTCCTTTTCATAGCCACATACACCTTGTATCTCTCAACCCATGTATCAAATGGATCTCAAACAAGATGAATGGAATTCAGATCTAGAAATTCTGCAACAGATAGGGGAGGTTGATTTGATCTGGCTTGAGAAGCATTAAGATCAACAAGCTGCTGAGCTGTGAGATGATAAAGTCTTTACACCAATCTGATGGATATAGCCGCTCACATTCAGACAAAGAGGGCAAGAACATCAGATTTGATGTGCCCTGGTGATATTCCCGGAAGATAAATCTGGAGAATGCAAGCAAGTTGCCCTTCTGAACTGAAATGCGGCCCATGACTGTAATAAACCTTTCAAAAATAATCGGGCCCACAGTTGATTCATGACCAAGGAGTGAAGTGGAGGTAGGAATACCACATCTGGCATCTTCAAGTGGCAAAATCAACTTGGATTGAGGTGGTGTGGGCAATATGGAACCAAGGAGAGATAGCTTGCCGGAATTGGCAAGCTGAACCTCGTGCAGATTGTGAAGATATCTGAAGTCGTTAAACATCTGGAAGTACCTGATAAGTTTGATCTCCTTCTAGATGAACGGCCCCCAAGTGTCCTTGTGATGAAGCACAAACCACTCAGAGAGAGTCGATGGATGATCCCTAGGTGGGAATCTGGCTGACATTGCAAGGAGGAATTTATTGTAAAGAGATTTGTGGCCCTTAGCCCACTGATCTTCAGATTTAGCCTCAGTCATGGAGAAGATTTTTGACTGGTCAGCTTTAGAGAGAGAAGAGAGAGGGAGAACGATATTTAGGTGGTCGATTAGATTAAGGTGAGGAAGCCAAAAAGAGTGGCAAATGTGTATTTCTAGAGGAATTCACAATAGATAGACCTTCTTCAATTTTCAACAATGAGAGAAAACCAAAGAGGTGTAAAATGAGGCTCAGAGGAAATAGCAAGATTTGAAGAGATTTTCCTCTTTTTAGGAACAGGGCTGGAGGAGCCTGTCCTATGAATGTGAGTGCCAACAGACACGACTGAGCAGAGTATTGCTACTTTAGACTCATCTTTGATGTCCTGGATTTCATGACCTTCAAGTTGGGCACCCTCAGGAATGATGGTAACAAGGAGGGAGAGGAGTAGGATGAAGAAAGAATAAGATGTAGAGGAGGTGGAGCAGATATGACAGATGGTCCAGCTGAAGAAGGACCAGAAGAGGAGGCTCCAGCTGAGGAGGATGATGCTGGAGATGCGCGGAAGGAGGAGGTGGAATGAATGTGAAAGAAGTAGGAGAAGAGGAGGTTGTGGTAGGAAATGGTGTAGGTGAGGAAATGTTTTTAGGAAGAGGATGTTTACACGTGGCAGGAGCTGGAGGAGCAGTGGTAGATGAAGGTGGAGAAGGAGGGGCTGGAGTTTGAATAGTAGAAGAAGAAGGGGGCTCTGGGGGCACAACCTCTTCTACAGGTGCTTCAACTCTGCCTTGCTCATTCTGAGATTCTACTGGCCCGGATGGCCCTGACTGCTCATCCACAACTGTCCCTGGTGGCCCTGATTCTTCTTGTGCTGCCTAACTTGATTCCACAACAAGCTTTACCTCTGATGGCCCTGAATCCTCAACAATAACTGGCCCTGATGGCCGGACTTCTTCAACAGATGGCCCTACTGGTCGGACTGTTGCTTCTTCATTCCTTGGCCCTGATGGCCCTGAGCTGCTTTCTGGTACTACAGGAGTGGAAGCAGGAGGGGCAAGAGTAGATATTTGAGCCGTCATTAGATCTGAAAGAATAGACACTGATTCCTTTATGCTTCCCAACTCACTTCTCACCCATCTTAATGCATTTCTGACCATTCCCATTTTCCTTAGCTCCAATGCTCTGACTTATAAATATTGAAGCAATATCTGATTGGACAGAGCAGAGAACCTGACCTTATGCATCTAGCCTCTCAATAACTGGTTTCAAGTGCACATGGATTTTCTTCTTCCTTGAGCTCCGGTGTGCCTTGTAAGGAGTGGAATTTCAGTGGCCACACCCTTGCCCTTGACACTTGTGCCAACATCTGGTTCCACATTATCAACATTATCCTCATCAGAGGTGCTCTCCACAACACCTTCCTGAAATTGATCAGCAGGGGCACTAGTTGTGTGCTCCCCCTGAGTCTCTGCATCCTTTTCAGCTACATGCTCCCCTGAATAGGAGCATCTTCCATCTGAACATTTATATTGTGGCCTGATGCCACAACTTCCTCTTGCTCCCCCTGAGTGCTGGTGATTGATTCCAGCACATCTCTAAGCACAGATCCTACAATTGTGGTGGGGGTGTCAGCATCTGATACTTGCCCAACGGGCTCAATATGCTCATGATATCTCTTCAATTCTACTTAACTGACCCTTGGAACTTCAATTCTGACCTCTGCTGCTTCTACTGCTTGCTCATCTTGGATCACTGGAATCTCTGCTCTTTCTTCTTCTTGCTGAACTTGAGCTTCTAGAGCTTCTACCACAGAGCTTCGATTCTTATAGCTACTTCTTCTTCTGCCTCTCCAATTTGAACTTCTTGGCTTCCATAATAATTGCTTCACCTTTAGCCCGAGGTCGTGGTCCAAACCCCAGCTACAAGGAGAAACCACTCTTCTTTCAAATTTCTGGACCTGATAGCTTGGCCCATCTTCTCAGAAACTTCACCATTCAAACTGATGTTGTAGTGCTGGAAATCTTTGTCACCAGGTGAGCATAGGGAAGAGAGAGATTGAGCTTGTTCTTTGTGTCCCAAATTGTTGTTGTTGCAAACTTCATTCTCTCAATTATTACCTCTGCCATATTAATGTCTTGATTTGAATCCCCCAGAACATCTATCTGAATCAGCTTTAGCGCATGTGGAGAAAGTTGCGCTCCCTGGGCACGAGAATCTGACAAACAGAAATGTAAAATCTTGTTGAAGGCGTTTAGCTGGTTGATGTCAATCTTGCCATTTTTCAACTTATACTCAGTACCAACAATCCCCAAACCCTTGACATGGATGTCAACACTATCTACCCCCACTGCGTCCGACGGTAGACACACCAAACAGGGATTCCAACAGATCATATGTAATATGATAGGGTGCCCTTCACTGTGGAGGTGAGGGACCCATCTTCTTCTACCTTCAGACAAACATAAAAAGCTTTCACAAAATCCGAATAACTGCCTCTGAGATTGTCACTATCCTTGACCATTTTATCCGCTCCATGGCTGCAACTACACTGTGCATGCCATTCTTTTCCAAATCAGCTACATCCACAGCCTGTCCCACAGAGCTTCGTCTTCACCGCTGCAATCTTGCCTGCTGCTCAACTATGAGGAACGCCACGCCGTAGCCCCCAACGGTGCCAGAAACTCCAGAAACTGCATGAAATTGAACATGGAAGGTTCTGGATGATCGTAGGAAGGAATAGAGCAGAAGCCCTCAGAGATTTTGGCAGGAGAGAGGATTCTTTGAAATCTCACAGAGTCGATGCCGAGCCGATAGGGTTTATCGTTCCAAGCGAGTCGAAAGAGAAGAGAGAGATTGTGGAATCTATATGACACAGATTATGAGATTAAAAAAAACTTTAAAGGTACTTTTGAAAGGACACAACAATAAATGCGGAAAACGACAAACAAGGACGATTTCGCAAAGGATAAAGTCTTATAAAATAACGAACCGTCAAGGCAATTTATGACACACGCAATTAAAGAATTCACTTAAATCCAGGGGAGAGAATAAGCATTATTCTGAATACTTATATTTTAGTTATGTGCAGAAAAATCTATCGCAAATTACACATGCCTAATTCCCTTCTAAGATGTAAATCTCTCTTCAGGTAAGCCTTTTGTAAAGATATTTGCTAACTGATTTAATGTATCTATAAAGAAATATTTATATTGCCATTTTCTACATGATCTCTAATAAAATAATATCTAACCTCTATATGCTTGGTTCTTGAGTGCTGAACTGGATTATTGGTAAGATTTATTGCACTTGTGTTGTCGCACAGTAAGGGAATGGTCTTGATGTGCAATCCATAATCCTCAAGTTGTTATTTTATCCATAAGAGTTGTGTGAAACAGCTTCCAGCAGCCACATACTCAGCTTCAGCTATTGATAGTGCTACTGAATTTTATTTCTTTGAGGACCATGAAATCAAGCATCCTGCAAGAAATTGACAACTTCCACTGGTGCTTTTCTATCTACCTTGCATCCAGCATAGTCAGCATCAGAATATCCTACTAAAATTAATTTCGCATGATTTTGGATACCATAAACCTAGATCATGCGTTCTAGCTAGATATCTAAAAATCCTTTTAACAGATATTAAATGAATTCCTTGGATCAGCCTGATACCTTGCACACATGCATACACTAAATAAATATCAGGTCGACTAGCAGTTAAGTAAAGTAATGACCCTACATAAACCTCTGTAAAGTTTTTTGATCTACTTTCTTACCATCTTTATCACTGTCTAACCATGTAGATGTGCTCATTGTGGGTGGACAGTGGCTTTGCATTTTCAAACCCAAACTTCTTTAATAATTCTTTGGTGTATTTTGCTTGGCAATATGTTGGCCATCTTTGCTTTGCTTGATTTGAAGTCCAAGAATAATTTTAGTTTCCTCCATCTGCTCATTCGAATTCTCCCTGCATAAGCTTTTAAAGTACTTGCACAGAGATTCATCAGTAGATCCAACTATTATATCATCCACATAGATTTGTACAAGCAATATATTTTTGACTTTAGACTTAATAAACAATTGCTATCTACTGTCCTCTGATAAAACCATGGTTTACTAAGATACCAAAGCCTTTCTACCATACTCTAGGTGCTTATTTTAAACCATATAGTGCTTTATGTATTTAAAGACATGATTTGGACATTTTTCATCATCAAAACCAAGAGGTTGTTCTACAGAGACTTCCTCCTTATATAGCCTTTAAAATTTAGATTTACATCCTTTGAATGCTTTAAATCCATTGCAGATGCATATGCAAGTTAAATTCTATAGCCTCAATTCCTAGCCACTTGCAAGGTTTCAATCGAATCATGTCTTCCTCTTGGGAATAGCCTGAGCGACCAGTCTAGCCTTGTTTTAGTGATAACACCAGCTTCATCCAATTTGTTTTCTGAAACCCATTGGTGCCAATATAGGAATGATCGATTGTCCCTCGGAACAAGGGACCAACTTGGTTTCTCTTCTCTTGAACTTTAAGTTCATCTTGCATGGCTAAAATCCAAGATTCATCAGACACGCTCATTGACTGTCTTCGGCTCAATTTTTAAATTTTGAGAGACAATGCTAATTAATCAACATGGGAATTACATTACCTCTTATTCGTTCCCCACAGAGATGTTCTCCATGATGTTGTCCCTCTTGTGTTGATCTGAAGAGATGCGGAATTCCCTAAATGGTAATCTAGAAGGGGGGGTTGAATAGATTACGGACAATTTAAAAGCTTAACGCCCTCTTTTTGCAATAGCACAGACAATTAAAGTGTTAGCAATGATCAGACTATGTGTGGATGTGTGTGAGTGATTGATAGATGGATAAGCAAGTACTCAAACGTGTATAATGTGTCGTGCCTACCAAACATCTAACGCAAATTCGTGCAAACCACGAGACACGTAGATTTTACGTGGTTCGGAGTACACAACTCGTGTATCCTACATCCACGGGCCACACACACACGCAGAATCACCTGCTTATGAGCTAGTTCACGAACTACAACTCACACACGTGTTTATCTGATGTGAACCACGATCAGATTAACACACACACGTGTATCAAGCACAACAACCGCTTGAAACACCACACACACACAAGTATGGAATAGAAAGAACAGGGAAGGGTTTGAGAGTTGAAGAACAAATCCAATAAGCAAACTCTTCCTCTGAACGTCCTCCTGGAGTCCAAGCTTCGACTTTGAGATCAGATATTGATGTAGATGCTTGAATCCAAGACGTCCGGACTTCACCTTCCGCTGCAAAAGTCTTCCGTTCTTGGTTCTGGGCGGTAGGTTGAAGCAGCAGCAGCAGAACAGAGGTTTCTGGAGAGCTCTTTAGGGTTCTTTGAAGGAGGCTGCTTGTGTACGAGATTTGTTGCAAAAGGTTGCTTATATATGAGTGTTAACATATGGAGAGTCGTACTCCATAGAAACACTAAGTTTGGCAACTTGCAAAACTTCCCGTAATGTGTTTTCCGTTTGTCTGTCGACAGGTCTTGCACCTGCTGTCGACAGGCGTAGACAATTTGTGAAGAACCAGAAGGCTGAAGGCTCTGACTGTGTGCATCTGTCGACAGGTGGTCTGCTGCTGTCGACAGGCGCAGGCCTTCCAGAGCTTTTGATCTTCGGACTGGTTGCATCTGTCGACAGGGCACTCCTGCTGTCGACAGGCAATGCCTTGGCAGAACTGGTTGCTTTCTGACTGTTTGTATCTGTCGACAGGTCCTTGCTTGCTGTCGACAGGTACCTTGTCTTTTGACTTTTTCTTGATCTTTCAAGCTTGTTTTTGGCACATGTCTTGCATGGTATATCTCCTACAAAAGTAAACATAATTAGTGAGATATTATGAGCATAAAATCAAGCATTGTACCAAGTTGTTATGACAAGTTATTGTTTGAAGATCTCATGCATTTAAAACTCAATTCACATTGTTTATCACTTGTTTGCATTGTACATCATTGCACATCATGTTCATCAATGTTCATCATCAAAAACATGTTGTATTGATTAATTAGAATGTGAGCTCAATCTTCTCAACATGAGAACCCAACATTCTCCCCCTTTTTGATGATGACAAAATTAATCAATTAATGCACAATTGAGTTTTTCTCCCCCTTTTGACAACATCCAAAAGCACACCATAGACACAAGTAGAATGCACAGAGCAAAGATTTTCATTGATTTTCATGAGTGCATACACATACATTGGGTGCTAATGAAAGGAAATAACAAGTAAAGGGAAAGTCATGGCATGATGACCATAGAAAAAGCAAAATACATTAAACATGACATGAATAAAATGAAACTTAGACTACAGGACTAGACCCAATCCTAGACAACTAAGCTATCTAAGCATCTTCATCAGCGGCTGTGAAGGAGCCGGTTGATCAGCATGACGCTCAGGAGCAACGTGGTCCAGACGTGAATCTAGAGCTGCAATGCTAGATTCCATAGTATCCAATCTTGCATTGAGGCTTGCAAAACCAGTGGTCATCTGAAGTTGCAACTGAGCTAGTAGTTGACGGATGGACGGCTCAGTAGCACCAACAGTGACATCTCCCGGAGCATCAAAGACTCAGTGTGAGTCATCTTCATCTTCAGCATCTTCCTCAGCTTCATCTTGTTCTTCATTACCTCTTCAACACCAACACCAACCTCTTCAGCTACAGCTGCTCCCTTGCCCTTGAGATCTCTTGTAACTA
The DNA here is from genome assembly GCA_014218235.1 of Colocasia esculenta. Classification (NCBI taxonomy): domain Eukaryota; kingdom Viridiplantae; phylum Streptophyta; class Magnoliopsida; order Alismatales; family Araceae; genus Colocasia; species Colocasia esculenta. The sequence continues at coordinate 116,753,783 of CM024758.1, read as the reverse complement.
TCCCATCGACTAGCTTGTAGCCCATCCTCTGAGCTGCGGTGAGGTCATAGGAGCTACGGGAAGAAAGATCCGTCATCTCCTCCTTTGGATGTGGATGCCATAAAGAGGAATAGAGATGTGAGTTGGCATGCATAGGGCATTGATCTCTTTGAACTTCGAACACACTGCGAAAGATAGAGATCATGAGGAGTGGAAGGTTGATGAGTTCAGTGGAGGAATTGGTGAAGCAGAGACTTGTGAAGGGAGGTCACAAGTTCACGGCTTCCATCCTTTGGAACAATTAGTGTGGTGAAGATGTGATGGATTAGGCGATGAAGTGGAGGGAAGAGTTGGCATTCAATTGCTTACGACTGGTGGGGTCGTAAGGCTGCCGAACGAGAGAGTGTGGAACTCCTCGGGAGTTGGATGAAGGTTTTGATGTCAACTCCTGTATGGGGATTTGAGGGCAGTGGATATAAGTTTGGAGTTACAAAGAAGGAGTGTCTTTGACTTTGGTGATGAGCTTGCCATCGGTGGACAATCGAAGGTTGGTATAGAAATCCGTCACAGCGGTGGGAGAGTACCGCTTGTGATTGTAACAGAAGGGTGCCCACCCCTGGACATCAAAAAGAGGCAGAGGCCGGGAAACATGTCCTCCAAAGAGATGAAGTCGACGTAGCGGGGCTGCGCGACTTTGGTGAATGCCATGGGTGTTGAGGAGTTGGAGATTTGGCGGGATCACGAGCTCCGGCAAGCGATCCTCCGGTGCTTCGTGCGACGCTCAGTGGGCGCCCTGGAGCCCTGGCCTGGTTCGGGAGATCTTGCACGGCGACGAGATGTCATCTTCTTCGCCGTGGGAGCCATGAGATGATGATCCTCGTGTAGGAGGGAGAGGGTGGAGGAAGAAGAGACACGGGACAGAGAAATCCGCAAGGGAGGCGGGATCTCTTCCTGCGCCCTGGAGAGGGAGGGTTTTTGGGTGGAAGAGGGAGGGAAGGGTTTTTGGAAGGAGGTAGAGGGGGAAAGGGTGTGGGATCCTTTTTAAAGAGTTTAGAAAGGATTTGAAAGGTTGGTCCCACAAAAAACCGTTTAAACCCTTGCCCTTTGGGCTTCCCGTTTGGTTCTGGCCGCCTGCTGTCGACAGGGCCCTTGGTGCCTGTCGACAGGCATTCAGAAAATGGCCAATTTTGTGTTTTTGGTGATTTTGTGAACTGAAGCTCTGAGCAATGTTCCAGGTGTTTGATGAAGGTGTATAAGAGGTGAATCATGTATGTTAACCTACCATATGCAAGGATATAATACCATATCATTTTCCTCAATGGTTTTAACATAATACCCAAGGAATTTAAGGTTAAAGCATTAAGAAAACACTCACGTAAATAAAGAACAATGCACACTCACCCTTCGTTGTATAAATGCAATGTAAGACAACACAATCCCCATTTTGTTGATAGGCAAATGATGTATGAAATGATATCTATATGTCAAGACAATCACAAGACCAATGACCTTGGAAATTATGACTCAGTGGAGGCTTCACACTATTTCCTTTTTTTTTTTTAATTTAGAAAAACAATGGGAAGAAATGGTACTTAAGAAGACGTCACACCTTTTGACGTGAGGATAACATTACAAGTGCCCATACCCCCAGTTACTCAGTGGAAGTTTCTATCATACCGTTGTACAGAGATGATGAGTTAGCCTTTTGACGCGAGGGCAGACATTTGTGATGCCCATCCCCCGGTTACTCAGCATAACCCAACATTGCTCTATATTCATCCCAATTTAAAGTTGATTTTCATTATTTATATTATAATTTTTTTTTTCCTTGTGAAAGATTTTTCAGAAATAGGTAGCTTTTCTCCAAGTATTGTTGTAAAAGCCAATATCAAGTAGGTGATATGATTACCTATCAATATTAGACATGCACTTTCATGACCAAAAGGCTTATCAAGTAAATTGAGACTATGTTTGCCCACAAAGAATTGATTTAGAGGAGTGAGGTGGATATCCTTTAGAGTTATGAAATGTTTCCAAAATGATAGAACCTAAATCCAAACATGAATAGTATGTGAAAATCATAGTGGTATAAAGAATAGCTTAATATCATTTGTATATAGTGTGGTCAAACATGCATTAACACCTTATAGACACCTTATATGTTAATCATGAAGTTGCTCACTGAATGGGTGAAGAAATAAGCATGAAGTTCCAAAATTCAGTGTGTCTGTCGACAGGGAGAAAGGGCCTGTCGACAGGAGCACACAAACAGAAGTTGGAGATTTCGGGGAGGCAAAAACTGTGTGCATCTGTCGACAGCAGGTAGAGGGCCTGTCGACAGATGTACACAGACAGAAGATTGAGAGTTCTGTCTGGGCTGAGCTGTCGACAGGGCCCATGTAGCCTGTCGACAGGGACATGTTCAAAGCAGTTTTAAGGGTAGAATGAAGGTCTGAAATGATTAATGGTTGTGAGGGAGTTGAGATGGACAAAAGTTGAATATTTCCTTCACATTTGCATTCATCTAACCCTAACTTGCTCCCCCATAATGTGTGCCATTTGATACAAAGGACTCAAGTTCATGAAGACAAATATGCACACAGACCAAGCAATTAAGAACACCAAGCATGTAGAAAGACAAACCAACAAGTGTTTTCAAAATTTTAAGAGAGTTTTGAATAGGCAAAATTATAAAGAAACTAATTCCAAATGTAGAGTACATGTCCCTTTTATGTCACATGACTATGGATACTTGGCGGAGAATATTTCTCACGCATAATGAGAGTTTCCAAACAAGCATGACTTGTTCTTCCACACATCACCATTTGATACCTCACAGTTAGTGCACACAAGGGACATATGCTTAACATTTGTGTTAAGTTTCATTGCAATTTGCACAACCCCAACTCTCTTCGCAATGTGGTGAATCTATCTTCAGCTAGAGGTTTGGTAAAGATATCAGCCAACTGTTTCTCTGTGGGTATGAAACTGATTTCCAATGATCTATTGGCTACCTCATCTCTCAAGAAATGATGACGAATTTCTATGTGTTTCGTCCTGGAATGTTGAATGGGATTCTTTGATAGATTGATTGCACTAGTGTTGTCACATAGGATAGGTGTGCATCCAATATCGATGTTATAGTCACACAACTGACTTTTTATCCACAACACTTGTGTTGCACAACTCCCTGCAGCAACATATTCTGCCTCTGCAGTAGAGAGTGCAACCGAGTGTTGCTTCTTGGATGCCCACGAAACCATGCAACCACCAAGCATTTGGCAATAGCCACTAGTGCTTTTCCTGTCAATTTTACAACCAGCGTAGTCTGCATCAGAATAAGAAATCAATTCAAAACTACTACCAGCTGGATACCAAAGACCCAAGTCATGCGTACCTGAGAGATATCTGAAGATTCTCTTGACTGCAATTAAATGGCTTTCCTTTGGACTAGATTGGTATCTAGCACAAAGGCAAACACTGAATTGTATGTCCGGTCTACTTGCAGTAAGATAAAGGAGTGAGCCAATCATACTTCGAAATTGTTTGGCATCTACCGGTTTACCTTTCTCATCACTTTCTAGCTTAATGCTTGTGCTCATTGGTGTTGAAGTGTGCTTGGCTTGTTCGAACTGAAACCCTTTGAGCAGTTCTTCTTACATATTTCTCTTGGTTTATAAAGAATCCATCTTCAAGCTGCTTGACCTGCAAACCAAGAAAAAAATGAAGCTCCCCCATTAAGCTCATCTCAAATTCACTGTGCATGTGTTGTGAAAATTCTTCACACAGTGTGGGATTAGTGGAACCAAAGATAATGTCGTCCACATAAACTTGAACAACAATTATGTGATTGCGAACTTTCTTTGTAAAGAGAGTTTGGTCCACCTTACCTCTTGAGTAGTTTTTGCTTACCAGATAGGTGCTCAGCCTGTCGTACCAAGCTCGGGGTGCCTGTTTCAAACCATAGAGAGCTTTGTGCAATTTAAATACATGGTTTGGTTTATCATGGTCCTCAAAGCCAGGTGGTTGAGAGACATAGACTTCCTCTTTTATGTAGCCATTCAAGAAAGCAGTTTTGACATCCATTTGAAATAATTTGAACTTGTTTGAACATGCATATGCTAACAAGATCCTAACTGCTTCTAGTCTAGCTACAGGTGCAAAGGATTCTTCAAAGTCTATACCAAATTCCTGATTGTATCCTTTTGCAACTAGTCTAGCCTTGTTTCTCACCACCTTACCCTCTTCATTTAGTTTATTCCTAAAGACCCATCTCGTCCCTATGACAGAAATTTCAGGGGTTCTAGGAACTAAACTCCAGACATTATTTCTTTGAAACTGCCCAAGCTCCTCATGCATGGCATCAATCCAAGAGTTTTCTTTTAGTGCTTCTTCAACAGTTTTGGGTTCCACTTGAGATACAAAGGCTAAATGATCCTGTTCAACTATTTGATTTACCTGAGACCTAGTTTGAACTGAATCATTTATGTTACCTATGACATTCTCAAGTGGATGAGCTTTAGAGTACCTCACATTAGTGATTGTTGAAGGCCCGGGTTGATCTTGCAATTGAGGAGGATGTTCTGGAGGAGGGGTGGCTGGAGGACTTTCATCTTGAGGTTGTTCTTCTTGTTGTGGATCTTCAGCAGGAACTTCATCATGATTTCTGATCAAACAACCGTCATCTTCATCATCGTACCTGCGAAGAAATCCACTCTTTCCTTTTGAAACTTCTTGAGTTTTTCCTTTTCTTTTCTTTGAAGTTCCTCAAGTGTTGTCCCTTCCATGTCATCAAACCTGTAGGAATTTACAATGTTAGGCTTGATTTGAGATTCATCAAAAATGACATGTGGAGTTTCTTCCACAGTTCTAGTTTTCAGATTGAACCCCTATATGCTCTAGAATGTTCAGAGTATCCAAGAAAATACCTTGATCGCTTTTGCTTCAAACTTGTCCAAGTCATTTTTATCATTGTTATGTATAAACACCTTTGAACCAAAAACTTTAAAGTACCCAATGGTGGGTTTCTTACCTTTCAGAAGTTCGTAAGGAGTTTTCTTGAATACGGGTCTTACCATGGCTCGGTTAAGGATGTAGCAAGATGTGTTTACCGCTTCTGCCCAAAAGGTTCGTGCTAATTGATTCTCGACCAGAAGCGTACGAGCCATCTCCACCAAGGTTCTATTCTTCCTCTCCACAACTCCATTTTGCTCGGGAGTTCTCGGGAGGAAAAGGTGGTCTATACCTTGGTTCCTGCAAAATTCGGAGAAGGAATTATTGTCAAATTCTCCCCCGTGATCAGTGCGGATGGAGCAGATTTTATTGACATTCCCATGCTCAATTTTGTTGAAGAATTCTTCAAAACACTTAATGCTTCATTCTTGTGAGCCAGGAATTTTACCCAAGTGAACCTAGAGAAGTCATCCACAATGACAAAACCATAACGCTTGCCATTGAGACTGAGTGTTCTCGTAGGTCCAAATAGGTCCATGTGCAAGAGTTCATAAGCTTTGGAAGTACTTACCGGTGCCTTTGATTTGAAGGATTTCCGGGTTTGTTTTCCCTGTGCACATGCATCACAAAAATTTCATTCTTGTTAAAGGAGATTTCAGGAAGACCACTTACCAACTTAAGCCTCATGATCTTGTGCAATACATTGTAACTAGCATGACCGAGCCTACGATGCCACAATGTAAGCTCGTCCTGTTTGTTTGCTACAAGACACAAATTGTTATTTTCTGGATCATCTAAGTCAACCATGTAGATGTTATTCATTCTTTTTCCAGAAAATTTTAGGCTTCCTGTTTCCTTATCAAGAATTTGACATGAATTGGATTCAAAGACAATTTTATGACCTTTATCACACAATTGACTTATGCTAAGCAAATTGTGATGAAGGCCATCAACTAGTAGCACATTGTCTATAGAGTTAGAGGCAAACTTACCAACTTTACCTGAGCCGATGATCTGGCCTTTGTTGTTACCTCCAAAGATCACTTGACCTCCGTCTTTTTCCACGAGCAAACTGAATTTAGCTTTGTCGCCCGTCATATGCCTCGAGCAGCCACTGTCCAGGTACCATTTGTTTTGATTGTGGGCTGCTAGGCATTCCTGCACATGTGGATCAGACGAGAGGTTTTGGTACCCAAATTACTTTGGGTCCCATTGTATCATTCATGCCAAATAACAAATGCTTAGGAATCCAAACTTGTTTGATTTTCATTTGATTTGGGCTATTCCAGCATTGTTTTTCAGTGTGCCCAACCTTTTTACATATGTGCATGATGGTGGTTTTTGAACAACATTGAGCTTTACCTTTGTGGGAGCATGCATTGGCATTTTTCCTTTTTGTTGCCTTGTAAATTTAGCTTTAGGAGTTTTTGTTTGTCCTGTCTTGAGCTTGTTGCAAATTCCTTAGATTGGCCAGGAACAAACTTGACCATTTTAGATTCTTGTTTCTTTCCCTTGGAAGGATTTTTCCTATTCTTTGAAGGGGTTCGTTTGCTTGAACTTGGGCTGGTATCAATGAAGTTTGTTAACAGATTTTTGCCAATTTCCTTTGGCTTTGCTTTTTGAAACCCGATCCCATGTCTAGCAACATAAACATTTGAACCTAAAATAGCATCCAGATTTTGCTTACTTTTGACAAAACTAGATAAATCTTTTGACTTACCTTTTAAGTCATTTTCAGCTTTTTCCAATTTCTCCTTTAGCTTTTCATGCTCACTATTAAGGCTTTCAAGAGAGTTCATTAAATCATCTCTTTCCTTTTGAACTTCTTGAAATTTAAGTTTCATGCTGTCCAATTCATCACTGTGTGTTTGTTCATCAAGTTTCATCATTTCAATTACCTTATTCAAGGATTCAATTTCATCATGGTTGTTTGACTCATGAACAAGGGAATTGAATTTTTTCTTGAGTGCTTTATTTTCAGACTTGAATTCACAGTATTTTTCAAATAGAACAGTGTAAGCTTCTTCCCATTGAATAATAGAATGTTTCAAAGGAAGAATTTACCTCATTCGAGTCATCACTTCTCGCCATGAGACAGTGGACTTCATCATCTCCGGAGGTAGCTTGGCTGTTCTGATCGTCATCCTCATCACTCCAAGTGGCCACCATTGCCTTGGCCTTCTTGAAGGTGAATTTGTCCTTCTTAAGCTTCTTTTTGAGCTCGGGGCATTCTCCTCTCATATGCCCTTGCTTCTTGCACTCATAGCAAACAATTTCAGACTTTTTGTTAGAATCAAACTTGTTAGAAAAGTCTTTCTTTTGGAAAGGTTTAGAGTTACCTGTACCTCTCCTCTTGAACTTCAGAAATTTCTTGAATTGTCTAGTGAGCATAGCCATTTCATCATTGTCACTCTCACTAGACGATTCACTGACTTCACTTTCCTGAATTAATTCCTTTTTGGAAACTGAAGAAGTCCTCCTGGAAGCCTTCAAGGCAAGTGGCTTCCTAGGATTTTCTTCAGTTTCTTTTCTTTTAACATTCAACTCATAAGTCATCAAGGAGCCAATTAATTCATCCACTTTCATTTTGAGAGGTCTTTGGAATCTTCAATGACAGTGGCTTTGGTGTTCCAAGAGGATGGAAGAGACCGAAGTATCTTCCTCACCAAGTCACTCTCCGAGTATTCCTTTTTGAGACCTTTCAATCCATTTATGATTATCATGAATCTAGCAAACATGTCTGAAATGGTTTCATCATTATTCATTTTGAACATTTCATATTCTGAAACCAGCATGCTTACCTTTGATTCTCTTACCTCGGACGTACCTTCATAGATGAGCTCAAGCTTGTCCCACATCTCCTTAGCTGAGGTGCATGTGGAGACTCTTGAGTACTCCTTCGGTGGACGCGCATTGCATCATATTGAGGGCGCTCCAGTTGAGTGTCCCCTTTGTGATTTGGTCCTTCGTCCAGGTATCCTCGTCCTGGCAGTACGTATGCTCCCTTTTTGACTATTTTCCATAGTTCGAAATTCTGTGCGCGGAGAAACCTGCATCCGATTTTTCCAATACGGATAGTCAGTGCCATCAAAGAAGGGTGGCCGGGTCACTGAGTGTCCCTCAGCCATGTACCCCTTGTTAGACTCCATTTGACCGAAGTCTCCTGATCGTAAGATCAAAATATAAAGCAGTAAATCGGAGAAACCTGACGCTCTGATACCAATTGAAGAGATGCGGAATTCCCTAAATGGTAATCTAGAAGGGGGTTGAATAGATTACGGACAATTTAAAAGCTTAACGCCCTCTTTTTGCAATAGCACAGACAATTAAGTGTTAGCAATGATCAGACTATGTGTGGATGTGTGTGAGTGATTGATAGATGGATAAGCAAGTACTCAAACGTGTATAAATGTGTCGTGCCTACCAAACATCTAACGCAAATTCGTGCAAACCTGAGACACGTAGATTTTACGTGGTTCGGAGTACACAACTCGTGTATCCTACATCCACGGGCCACACACACACGCAGAATCACCTGCTTATGAGCTAGTTCACGAACTACAACTCACACACGTGTTTATCTGATGTGAACCCACGATCAGATTAACACACACACACGTGTATCAAGCACAACAACCGCTTGAAACACCACACACACACAAGTATGGAATAGAAAGAACAGGGAAGGGTTTGAGAGTTGAAGAACAAATCCAATAAGCAAACTCTTCCTCTGAACGTCCTCCTGGAGTCCAAGCTTCGACTTTGAGATCAGATATTGATGTAGATGCTTGAATCCAAGACGTCCGGACTTCACCTTCCGCTGCAAAAGTCTTCCGTTCTTGGTTCTGGGCGGTAGGTTGAAGCAAAGCAGCAGAACAGAGGTTTTTGGAGAGCTCTTTAGGGTTCTTTGAAGGAGGCTGCTTGTGTACGAGATTTGTTGCAAAAGGTTGCTTATATATGAGTGTTAACATATGGAGAGTCGTACTCCATAGAAACACTAAGTTTGGCAACTTGCAAAACTTCCCGTAATGTGTTTTCCGTTTGTCTGTCGACAGGTCTTGCACCTGCTGTCGACAGGCGTAGACAATTTGTGAAGAACCAGAAGGCTGAAGGCTCTGACTGTGTGCATCTGTCGACAGGTGGTCTGCTGCTGTCGACAGCGCGCAGGCCTTCCAGAGCTTTTGATCTTCGGACTGGTTGCATCTGTCGACAGGGCACTCCTGCTGTCGACAGGCAATGCCTTGGCAGAACTGGTTGCTTTCTGACTGGTTGTATCTGTCGACAGGTCCTTGCTTGCTGTCGACAGGTACCTTGTCTTTTGACTTTTTCTTGATCTTTCAAGCTTGTTTTGGCACATGTCTTGCATGGTATCTCCTCCTACAAAAGTAAACATAATTAGTGAGATATTATGAGCATAAAATCAAGCATTGTACCAAGTTGTTATGACAAGTTATTGTTTGAAGATCTCATGCATTTAAAACTCAATTCACATTGTTTATCACTTGTTTGCATTGTACATCATTGCACATCAATGTTCATCAATGTTCATCATCAAAAACATGTTGTATTGATTAATTAGAATGTGAGCTCAATCTTCTCAACATGAGAACCCAACATGATCCTTCTTGATCTCCAAAAAATCAAAAATTTCGAAACATTACCTGAATAATTTCTTTATGTTGCAATTCTTCCAAGGGTAGATCTCATTATCCCTTGATAGATGTACATTTGAGTTTCTGGATAGTTATCTGCATCATCACTCCTCACTATCTACTTCCTTTCTCAAGGAAGGGTTTAGATTAATCAAAACTAACATGGACGGTTTTATCTATTAATAACCTTTGTTTGTTAAGACTCTATAACCTTTAGTTTAGAAATCAACCCCATGAATATTCCTTCTCAGATTGGAATCTAACGTCCAATACTCTTTTTACCATTGTTATGGATGAACATGATAGCCAAAGTTCTGAAGTGTCTATTTTGGCTTCTTCTGCTTGTAAACTCTATGCAGTCTTCTTCAGGATTGGGCCTGATCATCCCTCTAGTTATTATGTAGCATGCAGTGTGATTGCTCAAGCCCAGAAAATCTTGGTAGATTATACTCTGACAGCCTAAACAGCCGAGAAAATTGGATAGAATGATAAAAAGAAGATCTCCTAAACGCAAAGCGAAGAGTATATTATGTTGTGCTCTTAGTAAGAAAGAGTTCAAAAAGAATCTCAACATGCAAAACAGAGATAGAATGTGGGAAACTTAGAATCACTATGAAGGAACAGCAAAGTTAAAGAAACGGATAGACATATTGGTAGCTCAGTATGAGTGATTTAAATGCAGCCAGAAAACAATTACACAAATGTACAGTAGATTCACAGATATCACTAATGGTTTGGCTGGTCTTGGAAGGAACTACAACATAGGAGACATGGTAAGAAAAATGTTGAGATCCCTACCAGCTTCATGGACTCCTAAAGTGACAGCCATAGAGGAAGCTAACGACCTGAAGAAGATGTCTCTTGAGAAGCTCATTGGGTCACTAATGGCCCACGAAATAAATATGGAAAGGCTTGGGGAGTCTTCAAGTAGAAGAAGCACAACAACGCGCTAAAAGCTACTGAAGAAGATTTAGAAGATGAAGATAGTGGTGAGAATAGATAAGATGAAGAAGCATTCCTATCCAGAAGATTACAATGCATATTGTCCAAGAAGAAATACCAGTCTGGAAGGATACATTTCAAGAAAGGGAAAGACTTCAAGAAACCTGAAGTCAAGGATGGCAAGAAGTCAGAACCCATCTGTTATGAATGTAAGAAACCCAGACATATCAAGGCTGAATATCCGAAACTGAAGAAGACAGAATTCAGGAAGAAAGACAGCTCAAAGAAATTCAAAAGATATAAGAAGAAAGCCATGGCAGCTGCATGGAGCAATGACAGCGACTCATATAGTGAGTCTAGCTCCAGTGAAGAAGAAGAAGAAAAGGCCAACCTGACCTTCATGGCACACTGATGACAAGGTAACCTCTGACTCTTCATTCACTTCTTGTAATGATTCAGATTTTGATAGTTTAGAAGAAGCTTTTAATGAGTTATATAGTAAATAAAAGATGAATGTAAAATACTAAAAACTACTAAGAAAAATCATGCCTGTTTAGAAATTACTAACTCAGATTTAAAAACTGAAAATGAGCAGTTAGAAAAACAAATTTCCGAATTAAAAGGAGAAATGAATTATTATGTGAAGACTTGAGAATAAAAAATGAACAAATAACAAATCTAGAAAGTCAGGAACAACAAGAAAACTTAAAAGGGAAGTTGACACACTAACCAAAGATAATGAATATTTAACTAACACCATTGAAAAATTCACAAATGATAAATCGACAGAAATATTAAAAGGAGCCAGAAGATCAGGGAAAAAGAAACATGGTTTTGGGTATACTCCACTAGATAATGAAGAAACAATAATTCATCCTAAAATCTATCCAACCCCAAAATTTGTAGCTGAACAAGACACTGAATATAAATTAAATGTTAAGTATATCACAACTGAAAAGGTAAGTAAATATCCTGCTGTAGTCATTGTAACAAATTAGGACACACTAAAATAACTTGTCCAACTAAACACCTAAAATGGATACTCAAAAGAAAAGATGAGGAAACAACCAGCAAGGACCCAAAAGAATTTGAGTACCTAAATCTTAGTGTTCTATTGCAGGGTAGTCTTAGAGCATCAAAATGGTACCTAGACAGAGGTGCTCAAGGCACATGACAGGCAACAGAAAGTTATTCTCACACATTGAAGATGAAGAAGGTACAGTAACTTATGGGGATAATGGAAAAGGAACAGTGATCGGCTGTGGATCAATTGGCAGCCAAGACAGAACCCTCATTGAAGATGTTCTATGTGTTCAAGACCTCAAGCATATTTGATAAGTATCAGCCAGTTGTGTGACAAAGGTCACCAAATCAAATTTCAAGAGTCAAAATGTTTATTATGAAAGATGGAGTAACTGTTCGAAATCTGCAGAGAAAAGAATTATATGTGCTTCACCTGGAAGAGTTAAAGGATCAATATGTATGTCTTGCTGCAAATAAAGATCATGAACTGAATTATGGCACAGGAGATTGGGCCACTCTAGTCTGGATGGAATCAGAAAATTGGTCAAGAGAAATCTAGTAGAAGGTTTGCCCAAAATAAGCTCAAGGATAGAAGGTGTGTGTGAACCTTGTGCAAAAAGGAAGCACACAAAATCATCCATCAGTCGAAGACAATTGTAACTACCTCCAAACCGTTGGAACTGTTGCATATGGATCTGCTTGGACTGATGAAAACCCCAGCCTAGGGGAAAGATTTTGGATTTGTGATAGTAGATGATTATTCAAGATTCACTTGGGTATCATTTTTAGAGCACAAAGATGACACCTTTGATAGCTTTGTTAAATTAGCAAGAAAGTTCAGAAGGACAATAAGTTCAGTATAATAAGTATCCGATCAGATCATGGGAGGGAATTTCAAAATGAAAATTTTACAGAATTCTGTGATGATCAAGGAATTGAGCATAACTTCTCAGCACCAAGACACCACAGCAAAATGGAATTACTGAGAGAAAGATAGAACATTACTGGATATGGCCAGAACCCCACATAACACTGTGGTCGGCCTGAGGGGCTTCGCACAGGGCGGTTAGTCCCTACGGCGGGATGGGTTGTCAGACCCGATGTAACTATACACACCCGATCCCGGGCCAGTGTAGAGTAATAGCGATTCCCTAAGGGAGTCAATGGACTTAATAGTCCAACACATCTGACCTTAGTGCAGTCTTTAACGAAAGGGGAATGAATGAGGACCCCTGGCTAGTAGTTTGATCATGCGTTAGTGCTGCAGTAGCAATGGTGATTGCCTTCCATCTCATGTTTTTTTTTTAAGAAGGGCTAACGTAGGCTTTAGGTGTTATTTGAAATCCCCAAAAAATTAGATATTAAAAAATAGATATTGTCCAAAAATCTAAAAAAAAATATGATATTGCCAAAAATCCAAAATAATCAAATATTGCCAAAATAAAATAAAATAATTTCAAAACTCTAAAAAACTCAGATGTTTTCAAACTAAATAAAATAAAATACTAAAAATGAGTAGATTGATCAACCACTCACAGTGTGGAAGTACATTGTCTTTCAATCATTGTTCACTAAAATCTCACAATTTCTTCATTGCTTTTGTCTGAGTCTTGCTTACATCATCTTTATGATCTGTCTCTCCTCTTCAGTCCCACCCATGATTTAAATTTCAAGCTTATTATCCCATCAAGTCCTTCCTAATCTCAATGGCTCCATGAGAAGACTCTCTATGTGTGAACCTGGCGGTTCTTCAGTGCTTTGTTTCAATCATGTGGGTGACTGAGTTGTGTATGCTTGTTGTTGTTAGCTTGTTTAGTGCTTTGTTTATTGCTTTATTTACACAAAAAAAAATCAAAGAACAACAAAATCCACAAAAATGTCAAGATTTGCGCTCCACAGGAAAGTACATGTATGACTCTATCCCTTCTCCCTTGCATTACTATATGGTACTTATGCTACTATAACATCTCAAGGACCAGCTGGTTTTCAATGTGTTCTGGGATCTGAGTTCCCCTTCAACAAAAATAATGATGATCTAGGTGCACATTGCTAATCTTTGGATAGGCTGTTGGGTTAGATAAGTTTGGGAACGATGGATTCATGCCTACACTATGGTTGCAGGTAATTTCTTGACCCATTCTTATTCGGCTTAGTGATATTCTCCTTTAGTATTTTCTATTTTCTCCTTTCTTTGCATATTGGTTTGATGATTTCTTTTATTTTAGCCCAACATGCATCATGTAGGACTTGAGCTTCATGCCTCATGATCTGTCAAAGGTTTGCTTCCCTAGTGATGGTCAATCACGCTTAATGCATGAATAGGAAATCCTATTCCACTCATAATTTGAAGTTCTTCTTTGACCTAGTCGCTTGGTTCAGTTGGTCAGTACGAATCCTATCTGGAACTTTCTTCCTCCAATTCATCCAAATCAGCTTAAATATTCCCCTTGATCCATCTTGGTTGCGAATCACTCCCAGGCCTTGAGTCACCATGACCCGCCTGACACACACATGTAATCGGCTAGGGTACCTCTTAATCAAGAGGTTGACCATCCTTCTTTTACTTTCCTTTTTTTGTCGTTCCAGACAGGAGTCGTCCGTGTTCGCTCTTCCTTAAGGTTAGTTTAGAGTCTTCCGGAAAATTTCTATCACTTATTGGTTATGACAGGTGTCTATTTACCTTGATGCCCACTTTTCAGTCCACTCCGCTTCATCATTGCTCCATTCCATTTCATTACACTCCGCTCTCCTTCCGCTTAGCTCCCCTGCAAAGTGGGCATCAAGGAAGGGCAATCTGTAGACACCCATTTTCGGTCTATAAGTTGAGCACATTTCTTGTTCATATCATTGATGTCTCAAATTGGTCATCACTTTGGAGTCTTTCTTTGGCCCATCATGAGCCCATTCACCCTCAATTTCAAGTTCATTCTCAATCCCATGGCCAAGATCCACATGAACATCAAAACTATGCAGTCTCCCTATCCTCTGAACATGACTTCATTTTGAGAGCTCATAACTTCATCATTTATAATTCAAATCTGGCATATCATACCATCATTTTGTATCCCTATGAGTCTAGAATCCAACGCAATAAACGGTCTCATCAATCTAATGTCTGTGGAGAGAGCTATGGCCCGTTTCGTGGACCCTACGTGCACTATCTTGCTGTCCCGATCGAGTGCATGGTCGTGACAAGAACCCGACCCCCGACCCGTCGCGACAAAGGCATGCACATAAACATGCTTTTACGTGATTTTCAGCCTCTCTTCTATCCTAATGTTGAATTAGGGGGTCACGCCCTGAAATTTAGCAGCGAAATTAAATGTCGAGAGCATGAGCGATACATGTCAAGTATCAACAATCGAGTAATTCAGAGCGACAACTAAATATAACGGAAGACTCAAGACTATATTAATGCCAGCCAAATAATCTTTTATTCATTTCCATCAGATCTAACTTACAACCTCATAATCCGAGCCAAACATAGGACCCATTATTGTCAATCAAAGTACATAAGTCTCGTGCAGAAATAAAACTAACTAGTATAGACTTTTTTAACTCTAAACATATTGGCTGACGAGCTATATCAACGGGTACACTCTGTGAAGATGTTCACTCTTCCCCAGCCCCATCGTTGTCTATATCCTCATAGTCGCCACCTGAAATATTGTTGAAAGCAAGTGTGAGCGCGCTAACGCCCGGTAGGATTTACATCTCATGGTGCGGGCATGCTTTACGTAATTAACATGTTAATAGGCAAGATACTATCATGTAATACTCATGGCAAGGTAATCACGATATCAATGTGGATTGTAGCACCCCAAAAATTTTAATTACATAAAAACTCAAATAAATGGAAATAAATAATTTCCATAATACATGAGTATTTAATCATACGTATCATTATCGTATGTGCTAAAACACATCAGAAAATTTCGTAAAAATTATAAATCAACCCCAACATTATTACTAAATGTCCACAAAGAAATTTGAGCCAAAGAAATCGTATTAGCCATGTTCAAAGTGTTTTGCGACTTATTATCGTATTCATGAATAAGTCGAAAAATCTTATCACACATACTTGGATGAGTCAGAAAATTAAATAAAAATCATATATGAACTTCAAATAATATCCTCTAATGACCCATCAAGAAATTTGGTCAATAAAAATCATTTGGGCTTGGTTTAAGAGTTATTGTGACCGATTATCCAATTAGGAAACAAGTCGGAAAACCGTTAACCCGAAAATACGACGCAACCATAAATTAAATAAAAATGTTGGAGAAACTTCTAACATTATATATTAATGACCCAATATCATAATTGGGTAATGGACATCATTGGGCCCAAAAATCAATGAAGCAAGAAAATACATAGAAATTCACAACTTTAAATAAGCTGAAAATTAGGAAGAGGTAATTAGAGTTGAATGGGGAAGAGATCTTGCATTCTTGGCACCCAAATTCGTGCTTAACTAGGGTGGGAGGTTTTCTGAAGCCTCACACACTCAAATGGTGGAAGAAATCCTCAAAATAGGAAACTATATGTCAAAACTGCAACTTAGCTTTCCTTGTCACAATAGGAGTCCTAAAACCATAGATGCTTAAATATGTTGCCCAGTGACTAGCCCAGAGGGGGGGGGGGGGGGGTGAATGGGTCTTTTTAAAAATTACTCTAGAATATACCTGTAACTAGAACATTCACACAAACGATCTTCGTAGGAGGTTAGTGACTGTTAGTTTAAGAATCAAATACACAGAGAAGACAATCACACAACACAAAGGATTATCCTGGTTCGGACCTCCTTTCCTTAGGAGTCCTACATCCAGTCCCTGAGCAAACAACTCAAGATTGCACTAACTAGGGTACAGTCCCCCTAAGGACGCAACAACACCCAGCTCAGCTGGTCTTCCTTCACACGAAGGGAATTACACCACCCTGCATACCACCAGGTCTTCCTTCACAACCGAAGGGAATAAACACCACCCTGGATACCACCAGGTCTTCCTTCACAACCGAGGGAATAACACCCTGGATACCACACCAGGTCTTCCTTCACAACCGAAGGGAATAGCACAAAGAAAATGAATGACTTTCAAGCCCCTAGATCAAGCTTTTGACAAGCAAGGATCCGAAGCAACTAGAACTGAGAGCAAAGAGATTTGAACAAGACACACTCTCAGAACTACACGGGCTCTCTCAAGATTTTCACAAGCTAGTGGAGAGCAAAAGAGCAAAAGCTAAGAGAAATGAAGTTCTTGGCTCTGGACTTTCTTTAGAAGAATTTGAATGCTTGAATGCGCGATCTCTCTATATGTCTTCTGTTCTTCTGTCTTGAATTTATATCTTCAATTTGAAATATAGACGTTGAAGTGTCCGTTGTCTCTCTTTTGAGTAGTCGTAGACTGAATGACATCTGGAGTCTTGGAAGCTTCCAGTCAACAGTCTATTGATCACTTGAGCACGCAAGAGATGAGATCTTCTTAAATATCCGTTGGCTTCTATTTGTTTAACGTTGTACCATGAAGCTAGATCAGAGGTCTGCACAAATGTCAATCTCAAATAGTAGACAGCTAAGCTGTCTCTGATGTCAGTCAATGTCAGTAGCAATAGATATGAAAATAGTAATGCCAAATAGTTTAAGTCTAAAAGACGTTATCAGAGTAGGCACGATAAAGGATGATATGGTCTGCATGCATGCAGAGATATGTTCAGATCTCAGAAATGCAAAAGCGTCAGAGAGATGTCTACGTGGACTTTGACTATTCAACGCTTTTAAGAAAATAAGATATCAAGTCAATATGAAATCGATGACTATATGACTTATGAAATCGTTATGAATAAGCCACATTGACCAAGTCGTTGTGACACAGAAGAAATCGATATGAGATACAAATCGTTGTGTTTCTGAAGAAATCGATATGAAACACTTAGCAAATCGTTATGAGATGCAAGTCGTTATGTTTCTGAAGAAATCGATATGAAACACTTAGCAAATCGTTATGAGATGCAAGTCGTTATGTTTCTGAAGAAATCGATATGAAACATAACGAATCGTTATGATATGCAAATCGTTACGGGCTCTAAGGAATCGTTACGGTAACTTATAGAGCGTGTGACGAGCAAGTCGTTACGGGCTCTAAGGAAATCGTTACGATAACTTATAGAGTCGTGAGATGAGCAAGTCGTTACGGGCTCTAAAGGATCGTTACGGTAACTTATAGAGTCGTTTGATGAGCAAGTCGTTACGGGCTCTAAGGAAATCGTTACGATAACTTATAGAGTCGTGAGACGAGCAAGTCGTTACGGGCTCTAAAGGAATCGTTACGATAACTTATAGAGTCGTTGTGACAGGCAAGTCGTTACGCCTTCTGAAGAAGTCGTTGCGATGACTTAGAGATCGTTATGGCATCGACTTGTTTGAAACAACATGACTTTTCAGCCAGAAGGGAAATCGTTATGATAATTTTATTGAAATCGATATGCTTATAAGGAAATCGTTCTGGACTTAGAGAAATAATATGTTGAAGAGATCAAAGCTTTAGAGAAGTAATGCATACCTTTTGTTGGCTTGTTTGACTTTGGTATTTTTCCTGTACTTAAGACTTATGAAAAATTCATTAGATATAATTGATAAACTCTTGTTAGGTTTTGTTACTCATCAAAAATTTTTATATAAATGTAATTAATTAACATGCATGGGGACAGACTGATCATCAATCTCCCCCTTTTTGGTGATGACAAAACTGAACAATAAGTATGTCTAAAAAATATAGATGTTTCAGACATAAGTTTTTCTCCCCCTTTTTGTCATTAAGCAAAAAGATAATCTTCGACAAAGAAAGAAGAGAGAATAGAGATAGAGTAGACACCAAAGGTCATTGTATTAACTTTGTGGAGGTACAGGTAAATAGAAGGCAAGAGACAACAGAGAGGCAAAATGGGAGATGATTTCCCATGCCTGAGCTTCCTGTTCTTCAAAATGAGTTTTAAAAACTCCAAAAGACAAAGAGTAAGATGGTCCCATGGTGGAAGCCATCCATTTGAGATGAAGATCTAGGTGCTGATAGAGAAGATCAGCATATGCATTCTTGTCCATGTTCATCTTGAGAAATCGACGAGTGCCAAAGCTGGCACAGGAGAGGAATTGGTCCATGGTGACAGGGTAGTGGTTGTTGTTATCTCTGAGAGCTTTGTGCATAGCCACATACACTTTGTATCTTTCCTCCCAGACTTTGAAGGGGTCATCAACAAGATAAATGGAGTTCATATCTAGGAAAGTTGCTGGAGAAATGGCTGGTTTGCCTTCCCTGGCCTGAGCTTCATTGATGTCAAACAGCTGCTGAGCAGACAGGGGATAGAATTTGGACCACTCAGAGGAGGTGAGTCTTTCACATTCAGACAGAATAGGGGCTAGAACTTCAGCACTTACATGCCCCTGGTGATATTCCCTAAATAGGAATCTAGGAAAAGCAACCAGGCAGCCTTTCTGCACTTTAATTCTCCCCATTACTCTGGCAAACCGTTCAAAGATAATGGATCCTACGGAGGACTCCATGACAAGGAAATGGATTTGCGGAAGAGCTATTTCTTCTGGTACTTGAAGGGTAGCAAAATCTACCTGGACATCTGAAGTATGAGAGATGGCTGGAGCCAGAGCTGAGATGGCCCTTTTGAACTGGCTGAGCTGAACTTCAGGAAGATGATTGATGTATCTGTAGTTGTTGAAAAGCATGAAATGCCTGATCATTTTTATTTCCATTTGTATGTAGGGTGCCCAGAGTTCTTGGTGATACATCCTGAACCACTCAGATAGGGTCAGGGAGTGGTCCCGAGGAGGGAATCTGGCAGATTTGGCAAGAATGAACTTCTTGAGAAGATCCTTGTGACCTTTGCCCCACTGCTCTTCAGATTTTGAGTGAGCAAGAGAGAAGATTTTGGATTTTTCGGATTTGGAGAGAGAAGTGAAGGGTAGAACGGTGTTCAAATGATCTGTGAGATTTTGAAAGGGAAGGTTGATGATGGTGGCAAAAACGACTTTGGAAAGGTATTCCCTATACAGTGGGTTATGTTTGTTGTCCACTGTGAGAGAAAACCATAAAGGTGGGTATTTGGGGTCAGAGGAAGAGGAGGAAGTAGAAGAAAGTTTCCTTTTCTTGGGGGCAGGACTAGAGGGGTCTGCCCTGTGAATATGTTCCCCAACTTTCAACACAGATCTGAGGATCCCTTCCTCAAACTCATCCTTTATCTTGTCCATAAAGGGAGAGTTGAGTTGAGCTCTTTCAGGTATGATAGTGATGAAAGAGGGTGGAGGTGTAGGATGAAGAAAAGAGTGAGAAGAAGTAGGGAGGTCATCAACTGGTCCAAGGGAGGGACCAGAGGAGGAGGAGGATGCTCCAGCTGAGGATGCTGGAGGGGCCTCATGTATAAGAGAAGGAGAGGGAATGGAGGTAGAGGAGGCAGGAGTTGAGGTTGATTGAGAAGGAAATGGAGTGGGAGAAGAAATAGGTCTAGATTGGGGCTTCTTGAAAGTCTGAGGAGCAGGTGGGGCTGTAGGAGCTGAGGGAGGAGTTGTAGGTAAAGGAGTGTGAGAGGGAGAAGAGGGAGCTGGGGGCTTGGGCGCCAAGAACTCTTCTGCCGCTGCCTGCACAGACTCACTCACCAACGGCCCTGATGGCCCTGACCCTTGCTCAGATGGCCCTGGTGGCCCTGCAACCTGATCAGCTGGCACTTCTGGCCCTACCTTTTCTGGTTCTACTGCTGCTGCTGCTGGTGCTGCTGCGGGTGCTGGCCCTGATGGCCCTGATTCTTGGCCTTGTTCAGCAGGAGGAGGAGGAGGAATGTGATCTCCAACCACCTTTAGAATTTTCTCTAGCATCTCCTTCATGCTGCCCATTTCTTTATTAAACCACTTCATGGCATTTCTCACACTGGCCAATTCCTTGGAGGTTGAAGCTTGGCTCATGAAGATCGAATTGGTGTCTACTTGAAGAGAACATAAGATTTGTCCTTGAGCATCAAGTCTCTCTATTACAGGATTCAGGTTGATTATAATCTTCTGCTTTGCTTGCCTTTCAAAGGGAGTATTTGACAACAATGGAATTTCATATTCGACTTCTTTCCTTTATTCTGAGCCTCTGAAGCTAGAGAAGGCTCATCATCATCTGAACTGGAGGAGCTGGCTGTCTCCCCTTCTCTGACATCTTCTGAGCCACGAGGGATATTAACAATTTCTGGTGCAGAGCCCACTGGTTGATCAAGGTGATCTCCTTCTTCTGCTTCATTTTCTTTTGACTGCTCCCCCTGAGCATGAGCTTCTTCTTCAATTGATACCTGCTCCCCCTGAATGGGAGCATCCGCCAACACACAGTCACCCTGACTATCTGGGTTCTCTAACTCTACTGGTACATCTTCCATTTGAGCATCAATGTGGCCTGATGCCACAGCTTCTTCAGCAACACTCCCACAAACTTCAGGAGCACTTGAGATGAAAGGAATCGAATCAATGATGTCTGCCAGAATAGATGCAACTACAGTTGAGGGTAGTGGGTCCTCAACTGGAATAATGTCCTCTGGGAGAATGTCCTCAATTCTCCTTTCTAGAAAGATTTGAACTGATTCTTCTGGAAATCCTGAAGCTTCTACAAACACTCTTCTTCTTCTACTGCACTTTCAGATTGGACTTCTGCTATAGAGGGGCCTGAGGATTCTGCTGCTCCAATTGCTGGAGCTGAAATTGACTCCACTGGCAAATCTGGAATGATATCCGCTGATCCAATCTCCTGATGAACAACTGAGGTGTCGTCGATGATGGCTTCCCCTTCAGCAACAGAGGCTTGGACCAGACACCATTTTCTTCAGAGAACCACTCTTCTTTAGGTTCCTGGACCTGATTGCTTGGCCCATTTTCTCTACGACTGCCCCAGAAAGATCAACACCGAAGTGTTTGAAGATCTTGGTAAGTAAGTGGGCATAAGGCAGGGACACATTGAACTTACTCTTGGTGTCCCAAATCTGATCTCTGGCAAATTTCATTCTTTCCATTATCACTGCGGCCATATTTATCTCCTTATTCTGAATGGCCCAGTACATCATGTCTGAGTCGGCTTTTGTGCAAGATGAAAAAGTTGCACTTCTGGGAACTAAGATTTGACAGACAATAAAATGAAGGAGGCGGTTGAAGGCAGATAGTTGATTTATATCGATCTTGCCGTCCCTCAGCTTGAATCCTGGCCCGATAATTCCCAAACCTTTCACTTGGGCGTCCACGGTGTGAACCCCACTAAATCCGGAAGTCTTCACATTAAACAACATTTTCAGCAACTCAGGGTCTATCCTAATCATGGTTCCCTTTACTGAAGAAACTAGAGACCCATCTTCCTCTGTTCTCATACACACGAAAAAAGCTTTTACCAAGTCCGGATAACTGACCTCTGAAAAGGTGGTAATTTCTGTCCACTGCATCTGATTGACCAAATCTACTACGCTGCTCATTCCACTTTTCCTCAGATTAGCGATATCGACTTCCTTATTGCCACAGAGCTTCGTCTTCACAAAGGTAAACCTCTCCTGCTGCTCAGGAGTGAGGAATTCGGCGCTGTAGCCACCCAAACTGCCGGCGATGACTGGTGCGGCCATGGATTCAGGTGGGAAAGGCGCTGGAGGGTTGAGACGGAAGGTGAGGAGAAGGAATCCTCGAGAAATTTTGCGGGAAGGAGGAGGAAGGTTCAAATTTGCAGAGGATTGAGATATGAGTTGTTAGGGCATCGGCTCATGCGACAGGATGAAAAAGGGGAAAAGGTAGACGATGAGATACGAATCGTTCTGCCATTGATTTTATGAATAAATTAATGCGATGTGGAAAGTGAGGCGCCAAAAGGCGGTGGAAAACGACAAAAGGTTTTGACTATTCAAACCGACTTCAATGAGAGAGCGGTTACAAAATATAATTTGAATTTCTTTTGCTTAACGCCATGGAGGGAAAAATCACTTAATTCTGAAGTTTAATGTGCCATTTGTAAGCAAACTTTTATCACAAATTGCACATGCCTAATTCCCTTCTAAGAGATGTAAATCTCTCTTCAGGTAAGGCTTTTGTGAAAATATCTGCTAATTGCCCATTTATATCAATAAAGGATATTTCAATATTTCCATTTGCAACATGATCACGAATAAAATGATATCTAACCTCAATATGTTTGGTCCTTGAGTGCTGAACTGGATTCTTGGTGAGATTAATGGCACTTGTGTTGTCACACAGCAGTGGGATGGATTTGATGTTTAAACCGAAGTCTTCAAGTTGTTGCTTTATCCATAAGAGTTGTGTACAGCAATTTCCAGCAGCTACGTACTCAGCTTCAGCAGTAGATAGTGCTACTGAATTTTGTTTCTTTGAAGACCAAGATATTAAACATCCTGCAAGAAATTGACAACCACCACTGGTGCTTTTTCTATCTAATTTGCATCCAGCATAGTCAGCATCAGAGTAGCCTACTAGGTTAATTTCACAATGTTTTGGATACCATAGACCTAAGTCATGAGATCTTGCTAAATATCTAAATATTCTTTTCACAGAAATTAAATGTGATTCTTTAGGATCTGCCTGATATCTAGCACACATGCATACACTAAATAAAATGTCAGGTCTACTAGCTGTTAAATAAAGGAGTGAACCTATCATACCTCTGTAGATCTTTTGATCTACTTTCTTACCATCTTTGTCACTGTCCATTCTTGTTGATGTACTCATGGTGTTGACAGTGGCTTGGTATTTTCGAATCCAAATTTCTTCAAGAGTTCTTTTGTGTACTTTGCTTGATAGATGTGAGTTCCTTCCTTTCCTTGTTTGATTTGAAGTCCAAGGAAATAGTTGAGTTCTCCCATCATACTCATTTCAAATTCTCCCTGCATTAACTTTTCAAAATACTTGCAAAGAGATTCATCAGTAGAACCAAAAATGATATCATCTACATAGATTTGAACTAATAGGATGTGTTTGACTATTGACTTTATAAAAAAAGTACTATCTACTTGACCTCTACTGAAACCATGGTTTAAAAGAAAAGAACTAAGCCTTTCATACCAGGCTCTAGGTGCTTGCTTTAAACTGTATAATGCTTTGTGAAGTTTGAAAACATGATTAGGAAATTTTGTGTCATTAAAACCCGGAGGTTGCTCCACATAAACTTCCTCTTTTATAAATCCATTTAAAAAGGCAGATTTAACATCCATTTGAAATAGTGTCAAATTCAAAGCAGATGCATATGCAAGTAATATTCTAATGGCCTCAAGTCTAGCTACAGTGCATAGGTTTCATCGAAATCTATGTCTTCCTCTTGAGAATAGCCTTGAGCTACCAATCTGGCCTTGTTTCTTAAGATTGCACCAGTTTCATCCATTTATTTCTGAACACCCATTTGGTGCCAATGACTGGATGGTCTAATGGTCTAGGAACAAGTGACCATACTTGGTTTCTCTTGAATTGATTTAATTCATCTTGCATGGCTACTATCCAAGATTCATCAGAAAGAGCTTCATTGACTGTCCTAGGCTCTATTTGAGAAACAAAAGCTAGGTAATCACAAGGAATAACATTAACTCTTGTTCTTACCCCTATGGATGGATCACCAATGATATTCTCAAGTGGGTGATCTTTCTTGTATCTCCACTCCTTTGGAAGGTTTTCATGAGTAACTTCTTCTTGTTGTAATTCTTCCAGAGGTGGATCATCCTTGTCCTCAATTGATGCATCTTTTAGTTTCTTGGATAGTTCTTCTGCATCATCATTGTCACTATCTACTTCCCCATAAAGATGCCTTCATCTGATTTGGCATCCAACTTACCAATGTCCCTTTTTCCATTGTTGTGAATGAAGCAAGGACATCCAAAAGTCCTGAAGTGACTGATCTTTGGCTTCTTCCCTTTGAATAATTCATATGCAGTCTTCTTCAGGATTGGCCTGATCATTACTCGGTTGATAATGTAGCTTGCTGTATTGACTGCTTCAGCCCAAAAGTATCTTGGCAGATCATATTCTGAGAGCATAGTTCTTGCCATATCCAATAGAGTTCTGTTCTTCCTTTCAGCAATACCATTTTGTTGTGGTGTCCTTGGTGCTGATAAATTATGCTCAATTCCCTGATCATCACAAAATCTAGCAAATTTTTCATTTTGAAATTCACCACCATGATCTGATCTAATAGACACAATGCTGAACTTCTGATCTTTCTGAACTTTCTTACTGAAGCTGATGAAACTTTCAAAGGTGTCATCTTTATGTTCTAGGAATGATACCCATGTGAATCTTGAGTAGTCATCAACTATGACAAATCCAAAATTCTTTCCTCCAAGACTGGTAGTCCTCATTGGCCCAAATAGATCCATATGAAGGAGCTCCAAGGGTTTTGAGGTGGTCACCACCGTCTTTGACTTGAAGGAGCCTTTGGTATGCTTTCCCTTAGCACAAGGTTTACATACACCATCCAATTTTGTACTCACCTTAGGTAGACCTTCCACAAGATTCTTCTTTAGCAGTTTTCTCATGTCATCTATGCTGCAATGTCCAAGTCGTCTGTGCCATAATTCTGTGGATTTATCTTTATTTGCTGCCAGGCAAACATTTTGAACTTTGAGTTCTTCAAGATAGAGCACATACAAATTCTTTTCTCTATTAGCTTCAAAGATGACTGCTCCATCCTTCAGTATGCTGCATTTCGACTCTTGAAATTTGATCTGATGGCCTCTGTCACACAGCTGGCTAATGCTAATGAGATTGTGCTTCAATCCCTTGACTATAGCACATCTTCTATGACTGTTTTTCCTTTGTTATTAACAGAGCCACTGCCTATCACGGTTCCTTTCCCGTTATCTCCATAAGTAACTGTCCTTCTTCAGCTTGGAGATGAGAGAATAACTTCTGGTTTCCTGACATGGTCTTGAGCACCCACTATCCAAATACCATTGGATGCTCGAGGGTAACCTTATCTTCAGTATTTGCCATGAAGGCCAAGTTGGCTTTTTCTTCATCACTGCAGGAGCTTGACTCACTGTCTGAGTCGCTACTGTTTTCCCATGCTGCTGCCATTGCTTTCTTTTTGTACTTTATGAACTTCTTGGAGCTGTCTTTCTTTCTGAACTCCGACTTCTTGAATTTTGGACACTCAGCTTTAATGTGTCCTGGCTTCTTACATTCATAGCAGATGGATTCTCCTTTCTTCATTTATTTTCCATATGGCTTCTTGAAGTCCTTGTTCCTTTTGAAGTGCCTTCCACAGATTGGAATTTCTTTTTTTAGCCAAAATTCGCTGCAATCTTCTAGATAGCATAGCTTCCTCATTCTCGCTGTCTGCATTACTTTCGCTTTCAGCTGAACTTGCATCTGGTGAATCTTCTTCAGCTTTTAAGGCGTTGGGTGCTTCTTTCTGCTAGAGGACTCTCCTAGCCTTTCCATATTGATCTCATGAGCCATGAGGGACCCAATGAGCTTTTCTACAGACATTCTCTTCAGGTCATTAGCTTCTTCTATTGCTGTGACTTTTGGAGTCCATGAGGACGGTAAGGATCTAAGTATCTTTCTTACCATATCTCCCATCTCATAGACTTTCCCCAGGCTAGCCAGTCCATTTGTGATGTCAGTGAACTGGCTGAACATTTGAGTTATGGACTCACTTGACTGCATCTGAAATCTTTCATATTGAGTGACAAGAATGTCGATTCTTGTTTCCTTCACTTTGTCTGTGCCTTCATAAGTAATCTGAGCTTTTCCCACATTTCCATTGAGGATTTGCAGGCTGAAACTCTGTTGAATTCCTTCTTACTTAGAGCACAACATAGGATGCTTTTTGCTTTACAATTTAGGAAATCTTCTTCCTGTCATCATCTGTCCACTGAGCTTTCTCATTTGTGACTAACAATCACCTTCTTCAACTATGGACCAGATTTGATAGTCGTGCCCTTGTAAAAAGTATTCCATTATGGTCTTCCAGTAAGGATAATCTTCACCATCGAAGAGAGGGGGTCAGTTGACGGACTGACCTTCAAAGTTACCTTGGGATGCCATGGATCTTTACTCTTCAGATCGTTCGATCCTTTCTTTGTCGAAGAGACTCGCTCTGATACCACTTGTTGCCCAGTGTGACTAGCCCAGAGGGGGGGTGAATGGGTCTTTTTAAAAATTACTCTAGAATATACTGTAACTAAGAACATTCACACAAACGATCTTCGAAGGAGGTTAGTGACTGTTAGTTTAAGAATCAAATACACAGGAAGACAATCACACAACACAAATGATTATCCTGGTTCGGACCTCCTTTCCTTAGGAGTCCTACGTCCAGTCCCTGAGCAACAACAGGATTGCACTAACTAGGGTACGTCCCCCTGGACGCAACAACACCCAGCTCAGTTGGTCTTCCTTCACACGAAGGGAATTACACCACCCTGGATACCACCAGGTCTTCCATCACAACCGAAGGGAATAACACACCTGGATACCACCAGGTCTTCCTTCACAACCGAAGGGAATAACACCCTGGATACCACACCAGGTCTTCCTTCACAACCGAAGGGAATAGCACAAAGAAAATGAATGACTTTCAAGCCCCTAGATCAAGCTTTTGACAAGCAAGGATCTAAAGCAACTAGAACTGAGAGCAAAGAGATTTGAACAAGACACACTCTCAGAACTACACGGGCTCTCTCAAGATTTTCACAAGCTAGTGGAGAGCAAAAGAGCAAAAGCTAAGAGAAATGAATTTCTTGGCTCTGGACTTTCTTTAGAAGAATTTGAATGTTTGAATGCGCGATCTCTCTATATGTCTTCTGTTCTTCTGTCTTGAATTTATATCTTCATTTGAAATGTAGACGTTGAGGTGTCCGTTGTCTCTCTTTTGAGTAGTCGTTAGACTGAATGACATCTGGAGTCTTGGAAGCTTCCAGTCACAGTCTTTTGATCACTTGAGCACGCAAAGAGATGAGATCTTCTTAAATATCCATTGGCTTCTATTTGTTTAATGTTGTACCATGAAGCTAGATCAGAGGTCTGCACAAATGTCAATCTCAAATAGCAGACAGCTAAGCTGTCTCCGATGTCAGTCAACGTCAGTAGCAATAGATATGAAAATAGTAATGCCAAATAGTTTAAAGTAAAAGACGTATCAGAGTAGGCACGATAAAGGATGATATGGTCTGCATGCATGCAGAGATATGTTCAGATCTCATAAATGCAAAAGCGTCAGAGAGATGTCTACGTGGACTTTGACTATTCAACGCTTTTAAGATAAATAAGATATCAAGTCAATATGAAATCGATGACTATATGACTTATGAATCGTTATGAATAAGCCACATTGACCAAGTCGTTGTGACACAGAAGAAATCGATATGAGATACAAATCGTTGTGTTTCTGAAGAAATCGATATGAAACACTTAGCAAATCGTTATGAGATGCAAGTCGTTATGTTTCTGAAGAAATCGATATGAAACACTTAGCAATCATTATGAGATGCAAGTCGTTATGTTTCTGAAGAAATCGATATGAAACACTTAACGAATCGTTATGAGATGGAAATCATTACGGGCTCTAAGGAATCGTTATGGTAACTTATAGAGTCGTTGTGACGAGCAAGTCGTTACGGGCTCTAAGGAAATCGTTACGATAACTTATAGAGTCGTGAGATGAGCAAGTCATTACGGGCTCTAAAGGAATCGTTACGGTAACTTTAGAGTCGTTGTGACGAGCAAGTCGTTACGGCTCTAAGGAAATCGTTACGATAACTTATAGAGTCGTTGAGACGAGCAAGTCGTTACGGGCTCTAAAGGAATCGTTACGATAACTTATAGAGTCGTGTGACAGGCAAGTCGTTACGCCTTCTGAAGAAGTCGTTGCGATGACTTAGAGAATCGTTATGGCATCGACTTGTTTGAAACAACATGACTTTTCAGCCTGAAGGGAAATCGTTATGATAATTCTATTGAAATCGATATGCTTATAAGGAAATCGTTCTGGACTTAGAGAAATAATATGTTTGAAGAGATCAAAGATTAGGGAAGTAATGCATACCTTTTGTGGCTTGTTTGACCTTGGTATTTTTCCTGCACTTAAGACTTATGAAAAAATTCATTAGATATAATTGATAAACTCTTGTTAGATTTTGTTACTCATCAAAAATGTTTATATAAATGTAATTATTAACATTACATGGGGACAGACTGATCATCAAAATACTCTCCACCAAACCCTTGGGATGAGTTTACATCTTTTTGGGGTCGTGGGAGGAGTTCTTGGTGGCTGGGGAGAGCAGGAGAGCCCACACCAAGCCATTCTTCTTCCCCTTCGTCTGTTGTGACCTGCACAAACTGTCCCCTTGAAGTCGATCAAAGGTGAGTCAAACCATAACCAAACCTTGAAAGACCTATACCCCTGGAAAGAGGGTCAAGTCCACGTTCTGACCCAAGTGGAATGCCCAAATTCATGCAGTATACACGTGAGTATTAAGCGTTTTCCTCCAAGTGGTCTGAACACGGGTTTTCTGGAAAAAAAAAGGGACTTCTTCAACCCAGAAGGTAGGTTTTCTCAGGCCAAACCTGAACATATCCTATACCATTGTGTAGATCATCAAGTTAGCTTTCGTTTCCCACTGGCTTCATCTAATTCCAATGGGTAGATTTTGAATTATAAGTTTTTTCCCCAAGTCGCGCACTGTCAGGGCTTTTCCCATTCTTTATATGTTGCATGCAATTCGAGACCGAACTAGAGCAAACCCACAACATGAAGTTTTTCTACTAGTTGTCCTCGTCATGTTTTGTGTTGGACAATTTGTCTAAATCTCATTATGTAGAAAGTTATAAGTGGAAAGAGGGTCACTGCATGACACTGCGTTTTCGGTGTTGCACTTGGTTTTACGTTGTGTCGAATTATCATGCATCTCGAGGTCGTTTAAAATTATTTCAAAATCATAGTCTGCATCTATTCCATGTTCCCAACAACTTTCATGACGATACTTTTGTCCTAAAAGCCCTAATTATTTCGGCATCATACCTTCCAAAGTAAATCTTGCATTTGACTGTTCAGTCTTCTATACCTATGTTAGACTTGATTAAAGCATGTCGAGAACCATCATTGTTTTCTAATTCCGATTTATTGGAAGCACCCTGGCATGTCTAGGTTGGTTTAAAACTAGTTTCATGATTTTTCATGCACTGTACAATTTGTTCTCTATTTTTAAAGCCCCTTGTGTCAATATAAGGCAGTCCTGGACCGCAATCCACAGAACATGTCTTTTCTCTGTCAGATTCAGGCGCAGACTCTGTGAACGCGACGCCCGATATGGCCTAGGGCCTCGTCTGAGGACTTGTCGCGACAGAACCCGTCGGTTATGAATGCGACGAGCGCGCCGTCGCTATCTCTCTGCCTGATCTGACTGCCTTGTCGCGTTCTGTACATACCCTTTCGCGTTCTGTCCCGACTCCGTCACGACCCTTACTGGGGTGCGTCGCGTTCTCAGAATTTTGCAGGAACCCCGCTTGTTTCTTTTGTAAAACTTACCGCTATACCCGAGGTCTATTTAACCTGGTGTTTAATGTGTCAATTGCATGTTTTGGTCTGGTCATTACATGATGGTTATTTAATGGCTTAAAAGTGGTTACCCATTTCAACTATAATTACATGAACAATATTCTAATTATTCTCTTAATGACTTGATCATTCATGAAACTTGTGATTCGCTCTTATTACTGTTCTAGCTTGATTAAAATGATAATTATGATCTTAAAATCTTGCAAACCCATGTGTAGTTAAATGCATTGTTCATTGCATGCCATCATGTTAAGTGTTTTCTGCGAGTTTGAGACCGATGGATTGTGAATTGACACGCGTACATCACTACACACTTGCACTTCTAGGCAGCCATTCTTGGGGATTTGGAAGCTCTCTACCGGTCATTCCGAATCGGTAACTAGTGACCTTTTCTCTAAGACCTCCATAAGTCTCCCACATGGCCGACGTGCAGGTTGTACCATTGAAGTACCCAGAAGTTAGTGTGCACTTCCTTTCTCTTCTTGTTCTCGTGAGTGTGATTTACAATCTAGACTAAAGCCATTATGTAAAGATTGAACTAAAGTATAAATCGTACCGTTATGCTGCCAAATTTATCTCTTGACCATTGTACTCATGAAATCATGTTCAATTTACTTGTTACTTGCTCTCATCATCATCATGAACATGACATTACACATGCGTACATATTGAAACTCTCATTGGCCATTGTTAATGACTGTGGGTATCTACATTTAAAAATTGAATGAGATGCTGACCGGGCACGGCGAGTGTCCAAGGGCTCCAGTCTAGCCCCAATGACTGAGAGTCATAAATATACTGTTAACCATGGGTATAATGATTACTGGCGTTGCATCTGCGCTGGGAGTCTTGCTTGCTGTTGAATGATACATACAATAACCACATACACGTGTCCTGGTGTACATTCTTGATGGATCTTTTCTTGGAGTACATTAGTGTCTACGTGCCTGATTAGTGTTACTTGATCGTGCTCGTACATTCTTGCTTGCTTGCTTGCGTGATATGGCCACCCTGCATTTATTGCAATTTCCATGATATCTTGTGTGCTTGTTACATGCCTTACTCTTGACACATATAGCTCATATATTCTTTCTCTATCATGATCACTCTCTCTCTCTAGCTTGTTTCATGTATCATGTTTTAATAAGTTTTATTCGTACATGCATATCATGACATTCATCGTGCTTATCTAGTTCTAATTGCTAATCACTTATGTCATTGCCCGCACATTGAGATATAAATCCTACTGGGCTAGTTTGCTCATTCCCTACTTTTACCCAATCTAGGTGACTATGAAGTTCAAGAGGAAAGCAAGTCGAGGATGGAAATGCGCCCGAGTGATGAGAATTCCAATTATGAGTCTATCTATAGTTAGTTTGTTTTGAGTGTTAGAACAATGTAGTAGGAAGTGAGGTATTATGTACTTTTGCATTTATTGAGTCTTAGTCCTGTAATAGTTTCCATTTAGAATACAATGAGTTGAGATTTGAATACAAGATTAGTTGAGTTAAATATTTGGGCCCTATGATGATGTATGTTGTTATACATTTAGTGCGTGCTAGCTAGAGACTTATTTGCCGACTGTTCACATCTCGGGATATCGACTCGAATTATTTCGCATTATTAATATCCGCTGCGTAATTCTCGAGACCTGACAGTTTAGTGGTATCAGAGCCTAGAATACCAAATAGGATATATGTCTCAGGATTAGGAGATACCTATGGAACCTAGGTCATGGAAAGTAAATATAGTACCTGGTGAGAATGGGTAGAGACTGGGATATGATAGAATGAACAAAACACTCCTACCCATTGACTCTGATAATGTATCTAGAGACATTAATTGGTTTCCATCCTTTTCTCAGGAACCTTCATAACTCTTACACTCAACTGCAATGGCTCGCACCAGTGCAAGCTATGCAAGAAACCGTGGCTGGATTGACTCAGGCTTTACAAAATGTGGTTCAGGCTGGAAATCAGGCTGCTGTTGCTACTAGGAATGGAGCGGGTGATTTACACAGCAATTTTAGAGTTTAAACTCTCCTCGTTTCTCTGGATCACCTGACCCAGACGAGGCAGAGAATTGGCAATAGGAAATAGAAAGAATTTTCCAAGTTATGCAATGCACCAATAGGGACAAGGTGTACTGGCCACTTTCCAATTCACTAAGGATGCCCGAGCATGGTGGAAGGCCACATCGGCCCACTTGCCTAATGTTGGCGAACTGGAATGGGCAGTTTCCTGGAGATTTTCCGAGGAAAGTACTTCTCTGAAAGAGTCAGGAGAAGAAGGTAGCAGAGTTTGCCAGACTAAAACAGAAAGGAATGTCCGTGGCTGAGTATGAGGCTCAGTTCGCGCGTCTGGCTGTGTATGCCCCACACCTGGTGGGAACTGAAAGACTGAAGGCAAACCGTTTCATGGATGGGCTCAGGCCCATGTTCATTGAAAAGCTCGGACCACACAACATCCAAACCTACACTGAGATGGTCCAAAGAGCCCAACTGGTGGAAGACACCATGGCTAAGGTGGAAGGATTAAAGGGGAAAGACATCTCAAAATCGACCTTCATAAAAAGAGGATCAGTCGATACAACTGAACTTTCCACTACAACAATAATAACAACAATAACAACAAAAAAGGCCAACCACTGGGAAGGACTATGGCATGGAGAAAAAGATCAAAGTAGAAGAAACAATGATGGTGGAGTATTGTAAATTTGGCAACAAGCCTGGGCACCAAGCGGACAAGTGCTGGAAGAAGGCCGGGGCTTGCTTGCGATGTGGGAGTCATGAACATCGTATACCGAACTATCCCATGCTAAAAGACCAAGCTGGAAGGAACCAAGGAGGGGTAAAGCATCCAGGATGCGTGAATGCAATTGTGCAAGCGGAGCTCCCAGAAGGAGGTATGATTGTTAAACCCCTTAGACTGATCTTATGATGTTTTCTTATTAGTACATTTCTAAGTGGGGGAGATCATTAAGGAGAAATTAGAAAGAAATATCTAGTAATTATACCATAGTTCATCTGGACGATTAAGATGGAGTATAACACCGTGGAAGGAACAGGAGTGGAAGGAACCAAATGAACAGTACGGGTGGCCATAGATGTAGATGATGAACTAGCATCCATGAGCTAGAATGTTGAAACAAGTTAGAGGATTAAATCTGAAACCAACTCAAGGATCATAATTATCAAGAGCCAATTAATGATCTATGAATTTGGGGACCAAATTCTCTTAAGTGGGGGTGGGTGTAGCACCCCAAATTTTAATTACATAAAAACTCAAATAAATGGAATAAATAATTTCCATAATACAAGAGTATTTAATCATACGTATCATTATCGTATGTGCTAAAATAGATCGGAAAATGTCGTAAAATTATAAATCAACCTCAAACATTATTACTAAATGTTCCACAAACAAATTTGAGACAAGAAAAATTGTATTAGCCATGTTCAATGTGTTTGCACTTATTATCGTAATTCATAAATAAGTTGAAAATCATTATCACACGTACTTGGATGAGTCAACAATTAAATAATTCATATACGGACTTCAAATAATATTCTCTAATGACCCATCAAGAAATTTGGCTCAATAAAAATCATTTGGGCTAGGTTAAATAGTTATTGTGACCGATTATCCAAATTAGGAAACAAGTCGGAAAACCGTTAACACGAAAATACGCAACCATAAATTAAATAAAAATGTTGGAGAGACTTCTAACATTATATATTAATGCCCAATATCATAATGGGCTAATGGACATCATTTGGCCCAAAAATCAAATGAAGCAAGAAAATACATAGAAATTTGCAACTTTAAATAAGCTGAAATTAGGAAGAGGTATTAGAGTTGAATTGGAAGAGATCTTGCATTCTTGGCAACCCAAATCCGTGCTTAACTAGGGTGGGAGGTTTCCTAAAGCCTCACACACTCAAATGGAGGAAGAAATCCTCAAAATAGGAAACTAATATGTCAAAACAACAACTTAGCTTTCCTTGTCACAACAGGACTCCTAAAACCCATAGATGCTTAAATACTCTCCACCACCCTTGGGGATGAGTTTACATCATGTTGGGGTCATGTGGAGGAGTTCTTGGTGGCTGGGGAGCAGGAGATCACCCACACCAAGCCATTCTTCTTCCCCTTCTCGTCTGCTGCGACCTGCACAAACCATCCACTTGAAGTCGACCAAAGGTGAGTCAAACCCAAGTGGAATGCCCAAATTCCATGCAGTATACACAGAGTATTAAGTGTTTTCCTCCAAGTGGTCTGAACACGGTTTCTAGAAAAAAACATGGCTTCTTCAACCCAGAAGGTAGGTTTTCTCGGGCAAACCTTAACATATCCTATACCAATGTGTAGATCATCAAGTTAGCTTTCGTTTTCCACTGGTTTCATCTAATTCCAAAGAGTAGATTTTGAATTATAAGTGTTTTCCCCAATCGCGCACTGTCAGGGCTTTTCCCGTTCTTTATATGTTACATGCGATTCGAGACCGAACTAGAGCAAACCCACAACATGAAAGTTTTCTACTAGTTGTCCTCGTCATGTTTGTGTTGACAGTTTGTCTAAATCTCATTAATTAGAGAGTTATAATCTTGGTAAGAGGGTCGCTGCATGACATTGTGTTTTCGGGTTGCACTTGGCTTTACGTTGTGTCAAATTATCATGCATCTCGAGGTCGTTTAAAATTATTTAAAAATCATAGTCTGCATCTATTCCATGTTCCCAACAACTTTCATGATGAGACTTTTGTCCTAAAAGCCCTAATTATTTTGGCATCATACCTTGCAATGTAAATCTTGCATTTGACTGTTCTCAGTCTTCTATACCTCACGTTAGACTTGATTAAAGCATGTTGAAACCATCAGTGTTTTCTAATTCCGATTTACTGGTAGTACCTTGCATGTCTAGGTTGGTTTAAAACTAGTTTCATTATTTTTCATGCACTGTACAATCTGTTCTCTATTTTCAATGTCCTCTGTGTCAATATAAGGCAGTCCTGGACCGCAATCCAAGAACATGTCTTTTCTCTGTCGGATTTAGGTGCAGACCTTGTGAACGCGACGGCCCGATAGGCCGCAATCTGAGGTCTTGTCACGACAGCAAACGTCGCTTATGAATGCGACGAGCGCGCCGTCGCTATCTCTCTACCTGATCTGACTGCCTTGTCGCGTTCTGTACATACCCTTGTCGCGTTCTGTCCCGACCCCGTCGCGACCCTTACTGGGGTGCGTCGCGTTCTCAGAATTTTGCATGAAACCCCACTTGTTTCTTTTGCAAAACTTACCGCTATACCCGAGGTCTGTTTAACATGGTGTTTAATGTGTAAATTGCATGTTTTTGGTCTGGTCATTACATGATGGTTATTTAATGGCTTAAAAGTGGTTAACCCATTTCAAAACTATAATTACATGAACAATATTCTAATTATTCTCTTAATGACTTGATCATTCATGAAACTTGTGATTCGCTCTTGTTACTGTTCTAGCTTGATTAAAATGTTAATTATGATCTTAAAATCTTGCAAACCCATGTGTAGTTAAATGCATTGTTCATTACATGCCATCATGTTAAGTGTTTTCCGCGAGTTTGAGACCGATGGATTGTGAATTGACACGCGTACATCACTACACACTTGCACTTCTAGGCAGCCCTTTCTTGGGATTTGGAAGCTCTCTACCGGTCATTCTGAGTCGGTAGACTAGTGACCTTTTCTCTAAGACCTCCGTAAGTCTCCTCTGACCATGGATTCCCACATGGCCGACGAGCAGGTTGTACCATTGAAGTACCCAGAAGTTAGCGTGCACTTCCTTCTCTTCTTGTTTTCATGAGTGTGATTTACAATCTAGACTAAAGCCATTAACGTAAAGATTGAACTAAAGTATAAATCGTACCGTTATGCTGCCAAATTTATCTCTTGACTGTTGTTCTCATGAAATCATGTTCAATTTACTTGTTACTTGCTCTCATCATCATCAAGAACATGACATTACACATGCGTACATATTGAAACACTCATTGGCCATTGTTAATGATTGTGGGTATCTACATTTAAAAATGAAATGAGATGCTGACTGGGCACTGCGAGTGTCCAAGGGCTCTAGTCTAGCCCCAATGACGGATAGTCATAAATATACTGTTAACCATGGGGTATAATGATTACTGGCGTTGCATCTGCGTGGGAGTCTTGCTTGCTTGTTGAATGATAGATACAATAACCACATACACGTGTCCTGGTGTACATTCTTGATGGATCTTTTCTTGGAGTATATTAGTGTCTACGTGCCTAATTAGTGTTACTTGATCATGCTCGTACATTCTTGCTTGCTTGCTTGCGTGATATGGCCATCCTGCATTTATTACATTTCCATGATATCTTGCGTGCTTGTTACATGCCTTACTCTTGACAACATATTGCTCGTTATATTCTTGCTCTATCACAATCACTCTCTCTCTCTAGCTTGTTTCATGTATCATGTTTTAATGAGTTTTATTCGTACATGCATATCATGACATTCATCGTGCTTACCTAGTTCTAAATTGCTAATCACTTATGTCATTGCCCGCACATTGAGATATAAATCCTACTAGGTTAGTTTACTCATTCCCTACTTTTACCCAAACTAGGTGACTGTGAAGTTCAAGAGGAAGAGCAAGTCGAGGATGGGAATGCATCCGGTGATGAGCATTCCAATTATGAGTCTACCTATAGTTGTTTATTTTGAGTGTTAGAACAATGTAGTAGGAAGTGAGGTATTATGTACTTTTGCATTTATTGAGTCTTAGTCCTATAATAGTTTCCATTTAGAATACATTGAGTTTAGATTTGAATACAAGATTAGTTGAGTTCAATATTTGGGCCCTATGATGATGTATGTTGTTATACATTTAGTGCGTGCTAGCTAGAGGCTTATTTGCCAACTGTTCACATCGGGATATCGACTCGAATTATTCCGCATTTTTAATATCCGCTGCGTAATTCTCGGGACGTGAACATGGATCATTCCAAAGGTATAACATGTACAAGAACGATTCAATAAACAAAAGCCACTGGTATTTATCACATGAGAAGGAACAATTAACAATGGGATGGATGTGTGGCAACCCGAAAAAAAATTAATACTTAAAAAAAAACCGAAATAATAATTTTCTTTAAAACGAAATAATAGAAACATACGTATCACTATCATATGTGCAAGAATACATCAAAAACAAATTTCTTAAAAATGATAATCAACCCCAAACATTATTTCTACGTGTTCCATGAAGAAATTCATGCAACGAAAATCCGACTGACCAAGTGTACGTTGCAATGTGATGAATTATCCAAATTAGGAAACTAAGTCAGAAAATCGTTAACACGAAAAGATAACGCGCCCATAAATTAAATGAACATGTCGGAGAGACTTCCAAATCATGTGATGATTAACCATTATCGGGTTGGACCAATGGACCTCTCATAGCCCATGAATAAATTCAAATAAGAAAATGCAATAAAATTCATAACTCTATTATTCCCTAATTAAAAAGGGAAAACCTATAAGATAAATTCCAATAAATAATGGGCTTGGTTAAATGGACTCATTAGAAATTAGTGGGCCAAAATAAGGATTTTAAAAAGAAGAATAATAGGAAAATACCCTAAATTCGCAACTTAAATATTACTTAAATAGAAAAAAGACATTTAATGCATAAATAAGCAATTTGGGTTGGAATTGGATTCCTAAAACTACCCTAGTTGCTTGGCCACGAATTTAGCTCCCTTACCAACCCAAATAGAAGTTCTAATACTTAGAAGGGAAGAGGAAATAGGAAATTCAGAATTAAATAGGAGTTAGAGTCCTATTAGGAAATAGAAAGCAAAGAAGCATAAATACTCTCTTAATCGCCCAAGGCCGGCCCTAGCTCATTGTTGGGACTTGCTGAAGGTGGAGAAGAAGCCAAGGAGAGGAGGAATTCGTGGGGAGAAGGCTTCATCAAGCTTTATCCCGAGTTCTTCAAGTTCTAGCCCTAGAAGAGTAAAACGACTAAATGTAGGCATTCTCACGAGCAAAACCTAATTAATTTTGTATGTAGATTTTCCATGTACTAGGAACAAAAGCCTCAAGTTTCATATTTTTATATCGAGCCAATCTTTTATGGTTGATTTTTTGAAAATTTGCAAAAACCATGAACCCGACTCTTCTTCTTTATTCTTGATCTCCATGTATACTCAACCTCGTGCTCTCAAATTTTAACTGGAGTTACTGATGGATGTTAGGCAACTTTTGCCCCTAAAAGCCCTAATTTTCATCATCCTACGTCACGAATTAAATCTTGCATGATCTTGATGATGTATTGTCGCGATTTAACCTTGAACTTGTGTTACAAGTTCCATACCTCTTTGTGGAGTCGTTTTGAGACCAAGTGTTCAACATAGAACTTGTTACCCTATGAGTCTATTTTCATTTGGCACTAATTTCTCCAATTTTTGTTGACCGTGCTGAGAGTATTAATCCGAACATGAACACTGTGTCAGATTCACATAGTCAGTCACAATACGTCTTATTACATAGTCAAATGATCTTTGTCTCTCGATTATTTGCTACTGTACAAAGTATTAGTTGTGATCTAACTAATAAAGGTGGTTTCACTCGATTTGGATCACCCTAGCATTTGTTTTGATTTTTCAAACCCACAGGTGTCAAACCAAATCCAAGTCGGAGTTGGAAATAGTAGAAAAAGCAACACAAATGTCATTTTTAGGTAGAGACAGGTCGACACGTCGCTACCATAAAGCGACAACATCATGGTCGCGACCCATACCAAAAATCAGACAGTTTTGTGGTCTTCTTCAGAAGGCGACAAGATGATGGTCGCCTTCACTTTCAGAAGGCGACATGCAATGTGTCGCGTTCTGCCTATGTCCACTTAATCGGCCATAACGTTTTATATAGACCTCGGATTGACGAGACATTTTCTTGCTGTTTTCTTCATTCAAAGGGCTTCAATTTGGTATATTCATGTGTGAGATTGAATGAAAAGTCAATGAGTTCTGACCTTAGGAAGTGAAGGGATGGGACTGCATTTGCCTTCTAAAACGCATACATCTTGGTTTTCGTCGTTTTGTGTCGTTCCTTGCATGTGTGAGTTTGATCTATTATAGGAAGGTTCTAGAAAGTCTTATCATGCATTTAACAACCCATATGAAAGTAAAAAATGTTCACATGATTTTTAATTGATCTTATGTTCATGATCATGCTCTCTACCTACCGATTATTCACTTTCTCTCCTTGCTAACAAACTTGCTAAAACGCATAGTTACTTGCTAAAATTGGTCATGCATGTTTTAGTACTCATGATACTTTACATATATAGAGTTTCCAAAAATAAAGTTTCCATAAACGGAGTTTTTATAACTAGAGTTTCCATAATCGGATTCACATACGCACTTAAGCGATTCTCACGCGCGGCATGCGCATACACTCTAGCACGATAGAAAAGCCCCTTCTTGGCTTGTGGTGAACTCTCCGTCGGATATTCCTTTCACCGGACTAGTGACCCCTTGACCAAGGCCTCCGTAAGTCTCCTCTGTCCATGGATTCCCACATGGTCGACGAGCTGGTTGTACCCTAACACCTATGATACACTCTAGGGATCAACAAGATCCAAACGGCCTTAGTTTGCTCTCATTCTTATCTTGAATCACGTCAGACCTCTGGACCTGTGCGTAACATGGCCAGTGGAAGGGTAGTGAATTCCACCTGACTGCCAACACCGTACGCGTGTGTTGTGCAACTATTACCATCGCTTGTTACTCGATGTTTCACGTGTAATGACCTATAGTTCTCATCTATACTCTACTCGCTCTCCTATTCATGTTCACTCTGCTGTCTCTATACTCTCATCAGTTCAAGTTCACTCTACTATCTCGTATATTCATTTGGTACTCTCTTGGCACCCTTTGAGCTGTGTGGCTCCTACTGTTTTGTACTGTGTCATGACTGTCTAGCGCTAAAAAGGGTCTTATGACTCTACTGACTTGAATGCATACTGTTCAGGGTACGAAGAGTGTCCGATGGGCTACAATCTAGTCTGGGGGCAGAGAGCACCAAAAATACCTATAGGGGCTATTGACGGTGTTCTGCATTGCACCGGTTCTGACTATACTGTATGGCTAGACATCTGACTACTATCCTTTTAGTCTGAGGAGTTCAGAGTACTTGTGATATTACTGTGCTATCACAAAATGTTATACTATTAGTCTAAAGAGTTCAGACGTATGTGTGATTACTGTGCTATCACAGACTGTTACTGAATGGCTACTGTCCTAGAAGTGACTATTGTCGTATTCTACTAGTGCACTATTGTGCAACCATACACGCTATCTCGTTACACGCTATCTTGTCATACGCTCTACTTGCTCTACTTGATACTTGCTATCTTGAGTTATTGTGTTCTATCGTGACTTGATCACATTCAAAGTGTTAACTCTCTCGTTGTCTATTGACAATAAAAGTGCTATATTTCTCTCGGTTATCTACGGATAACCAAAGTGCCATTACTATTTCGATTGACGAAAGTTAATCAAAAGTGTTATACTATCTCGATGATGTGAATCAATCAAAGTGCAATTTACTCTTTACATGACCATCTACTATCATCTCTTCTTGCTATACATGTTGCTTGCTATTCTTGACAATATTGTTACTTGCTATTGTTGTTATCGTTTTCTATCATGACTTGACTTTAGTCATCGTGCTATACTTGATTCATCTGCTATTTGAACCATGTTACTTGTGCTATTACTTTCTCGACTTTACATGACTCTCTCTATCATTAGTTACTCTGCCATTAAAGCATTAATCACTTAAGTCTGCTTGATCCTGAGATTTAAGTCCTACTGGGCGTTATCGCTCACCCTTCGTTATTTGTTATTGTGTCTCAGGTAAGTTGGACGATGACGTTATACGTACCAATGGGACGGGACCAGAGTGATGAGTGACCTGGAGTCAAATGACGAAGTACCCTAGCACCTAATGAGTCTAGTATGATTGTTTTAGATTTCTTTTCAATGTAATGATGTCATTGAGCCTATGTGTCGCTCTGAATTAGTGGTTGTAATAGTCTTAGTGATTTTATAATGAAATAAGAGTTTATTCCAATTATTGTTTATTAGATGCTCTGATGTTTGCGAAAGTATGCGCAATTGTCGTTACCATACTCGTTGTTCGGTCTCCTCTGATTTATTCCGCTGCTAAATTGGAGGGTCGTAACAGGATGACAGTATGATCATTTGTCAAATAGAAGAGATTCAATATCTATATGTACAGTGAATAGCACAAGTTGAATTCCAGAGAATTCTAATAGACAATGGCGTATTGGATTCAACAACGATGACATGTACAATAGATTGGCCATTTCTCATATAACAGTTCAATCAATCATTCAATCATAATGTGGAATTACCCAAATCAATCTTGCATTCAATTAGAAGATTTCCAGCCACCTCAATGGATCATAAACTCTCGCGATTATAAGTATTTCAAGTGCTCCTCCCTTGACCAGACTGGGCCCTTATATGCACAGACATAGTCATGAACTGAAGTTCTAATAATTTCTAGTAATTCTATTTCAATTATGGCCAATACGGTTTTCAAGAATAGATAGTCATGTAGTAAAGATCATGTCATGATTATGAGATCAAGACAAGTGAACATGATCCAGAGTAAATTTTGGCAGCATAACGACTTAATTTCATTAGTTCAATCATTACACTTAGTGGCTTGGTTTACAATATCAAAATCACTCTCACGAGAAGTAGATGAGAACAAAGTGCTTTCTATTTTCTGGGAACTTCAATGGTACAACCAACTCGGTCTCCATAAGGGAATCCATAGAGTACAGAGATTTACGGAGGTCTTAGTGGAAAGGTCCCTAGTCTGCCAATACGGAATGACCGACAGAGAGTTTCCAATCCCCCAAGAAAGGGATACCTATTAGTGCAATGTGTCGTGTAAATGCGTCTCAATGTCACAATCCATCGGTTTAAAACATAACGGGAAGCCATTAACAAGAAGTCATGACATGGTTGAGCAATTAAGACTATCACATG
The DNA here is from genome assembly GCA_014218235.1 of Colocasia esculenta. Lineage (NCBI taxonomy): Eukaryota > Viridiplantae > Streptophyta > Magnoliopsida > Alismatales > Araceae > Colocasia > Colocasia esculenta. Next base: position 116,711,557 of record CM024758.1, on the reverse strand, counting down.
ATTTCTGTATGCTTAACATGTAATCTTTCAATTGTTATCAAGCTAAAGTATGAACATAGCACATAACCTTCACTTGGTAGATAGAGTCAAGTAATCATTAAGATCATTTAGAATAAAGATTCATGTTCTTATAGCTTTCATGTGGGTTAATGACTTTTAGGCCATTGAACAACTAAATAACATGATGACATAGTAAAATATGCATATGGTTAACTGTACATCTAAAGAAAATAGTTTCAGGTTGGCCACTGAATCGCGACGGGTTCAGACGTCGCAATTGAAAAGACCGTACACAGTCAAAATAGACTCTATGTGAAAACAATAAATTGCGATGGGTTTACATGTCACGTTTAAATCGTGATAGAATTGACCGACGCCTACTCAAAAGGAATCGATGTGGGAATGATTAAGGAAAAAAAAACACGACGGGACTGACTGACGTGCTCATGGCAATCGATACAGAAATGTGACGGCCATGATGGACGCATTCAAGGGCAACTGGTATAGGATCGATTGGTGACTCTTAACGTGAAGTGTTGTGATCACGCGTTCATATGACTTTGAAATATGAAAGCCATGCATGCAAACAGAGGGCGGGAAAATAGACCAAATCGCATTGTACTATACAGTCGTGATTCAGACATGTACTGAAACTTATGTAGCACACAGTTTTATGTTGTCGGATCATGTCAGAACAAATGTAAAATGCAACGGTCTAAGCGGTTCCTTTTTGAGGTAAACACGATGGGTATACCTATCGCGATACCAGTCTCCAAATCGCGACGTCTGGATCGGTCGTAGTTTATGGTTCATCCCGAAAACCATGAAAACGCTACAGTCATGCATGTTTGGCCTATACTCAGGATCTAGGGCTCTCTGGACAAGACAATAAACCTGAAAGTCGTAGGGCACGATGAGTAGAAGAGATTTGTGCTTTTGGGTTGACTCAATCTGGTCTTGGGATGCATGAAAATTATAGGAACACTAAAATCCCTAATTATGTGCGACTCTTGGAAAATGCTTATCAAACTAACATGCTTAATAAAAATTGGGCAAAACTAATGCATATGAAACTAGACTCGATACTTTCATGTGGTATGTGCTACGTTTAGTTTAAGCGCCGAGAACACCTACCTTTGGTTGGTTCTAACAGAAGTCTTTCTCCAGGTCGAAGCAACACAATCGTTGGAGAAGAAGCCTGATTTGTGTCGTTCTCCTCCTCCTCTAGTGCCCTAGCTTGACCCCTCACGAATTTGGGTTATCATGGAAGTCTAATTGCCTTAGATTTTTCCCTAAATGCCCTTTGCAATTTATGCCTATTAATCCTAAAACTTTTGTGGATTTTTGTCATTGGGTTTGTTCTTTTGTCGAATAAGAGTTGTTTGGCCCACATAAAATTAAATAGTTGATTCACTTCTTGGGAGTCTAGCCATGATTTTATTTTATTTTTATTTGAATATTTTTTATTCATTTACTATTTTATTTTATTTTTAATCAATTACATTTTTGGGGTGTTACAAAATGGAAGTATTTTGTTTGATGAATCTCTCTACACCTCTTGTCATGAATTAAAATTGTAATGTGAGGTTCTTGAGCATTCTAATGAGATCATACAGAGTAAAATTGTGACAAACTACGTCGTTCAAACCCGTTAACCTAATAACGAGCTTGATCCGACTCTGTCTCCCGCAAACAAGCCGAAGCCTCGCCAGGGTATCACACACAAGTTCGTGGAAACATAAAGGAACACACTGATATATATATATATATATATATATAAGATTCAACATCTCATACATATTTACAATGGATTTACATAGCCAAATTTCAACAAAAGTCAAACTCAATACATAGGCCTAGGGCATACCCCTGAGCACAACAGAAAAGTAATTACACTACTGGATGTGTCGACCCAACACCGCTGTGACGCGGCTTTGGACTAGAAGACGGGTGAGAAGCCTCCTACTCTCCCGCACCTGAAAACAGTAAGGAGTGAGCCTCACGAGCCACTGGCTCAGTAGGGAAATTCCCTTAGAAGCCATAAACCACAAAACACAAGAGAAGCAGGTGTAGAACACAGTTATTTGTAGTAAAAGTATAACTGAGCATGGATAATAATCACATTGCTTAATAAAATAAGCTAATAACAAGAAACTCACTTAATAAATAAACGGCAAACTACGCTCAGAAGTACGAGCTAAAGAGGTAAAGCCAAACACGAGTCACGAAGACTGGTTCGCGACAACAGCTACAGACCTGGACAAGCAACACAGGTCTACCTCTCAGCCTCGTAGCCAAGGACGAAAGGTCCAGCTACCGCTCCACCACAACAGAACCAACAAATTGTGGAGACCAACTCACACCACAATTGCAGCCCACACGACTACAGCTCCATGCCTGGCACCTTTAGGGTCTCTGGCTCGAGCACCCAAAAGTGAGGCACTAGAAACAAGGACTAGCTGGGGACTAGTACGTCTACAGTGTCCGTCCCCCACCAAGAGCACGCTACAAGTGACTAAGTACGCCCACAACACACGAGCCGCTGCCCCATTGTCGTATTTCCCTCAGCCGGACGTACTACTCAAACTAACGAGTGAGGGTGTCCAGGAAGACGACACAAACCCTAGCGGTACACAAGTACCAGGACAAGACCCTGAGCAAAACGTGTCTGGCTCACAGAGAACCTGGGGTCGTATACCCGACTTGCCTCGCACTCACAACCACGCAAACTCGGTAATGCCACTTACCACAAGTGCCAATGCACTGCTGGTAATGCCACTTACCACAAGTGCCAATGCACGCTTACCAATACCTTGCACAATACACAATGATATCCGATAGTTACACTAACATACACAACCATAAAGCCCTCGGAACTGTTAACACGACAAGGGATACTATCGCCTTCTGAACGCGACACCCCGATAGGCCGCGTTTAGAAACAGAGCATGACGGGTCGTTCCTGTCACGTTCAGAATGCGACAGGAAGGTCCATCACTTTTACAGATAGGAACCCTAATCCGGGATACCATCTTCGGATCTCCCACGTAAACCATGTAAAGCAATGTAAAAACCCATTTTTCATGCTCTATTCATTGTCCTAGCATGTATCTAACATTTTTAACGCAATTAACAATCTATACATGCATCACAAGCCATCCACGCTGTTAAACAAGGCGGAATCTCCCTACCTTCGCGAAGAACACGAAGACGATAACCACCAGTGTTTCCCCCGCTCCAAGAAGAAATTTAAACACGTAAAGCAATAAACACAATAACATGTACTATCATCTAAAAAGAATTAAAAGCTTACTCAAATAGGTAAGGATACAGTTTAAACATATCTTCTGCCATTCCCATGTATCTCCTCCTCCTTGCCTATTCTCCCATCTGACCTTTACTAATTCAATTTCTTTATTTCTCAGCTGCTGTGTTCTGCGGCCTGTGATCTGTACTGGATACTCTAGCATAGACATGTCGGGCTTCAAATCATAACGCTGATAGTTGACTACTTGTGATGGATCTTTAATGTATTTTCTCAGCATAGAAACATGGAAGACATCATGAGCATCTATAAAATCGTCGGAAGGTCAATTCTTTATGTTTCTCTCCAATTCTTTCCAAAACTGGAAAGGGCCCACAAACCTCAGGCTTAACTTACCTTTCTTATTGAACCTCAAAACACCTTTAGTAGGAGAAACTCTCAGAAAAACATAATCTCCAACTTCAAATTGAAGTGGCCTATGTCGGGTGTCTACATAATTCTTTTGTCGGCTTTGGGCTGTCTGTAATTTTCTTTAATAAATCTAACCATCTCTGTAGTCTGCTGAATTAATTCAGGACCCATTACTTGCCTCTCTCCAACTTCATGCCAGTTTAATGGTGTTCTGCATGGCCTGCCATACAAGGCTTCATAAGGTGCCATCCCGATGCTGGTATGATAACTGTTATTATAAGCAAATTCTACCATTCCCAGATGGTGTTCCCAACTACCTCCCCACACTAAACAACAAGCTCGTAACATGTCTTCAATTGTCTGAATAGTTCTTTCTGTTTGACCATCAGTTTTTGGGTGATAAGCTGAATCGTACCTTAGTTCTGTGCCAACAACTCTCTGTAGACTTCTCTAAAAACTAGAAGTAATCTTGGATCCTTGTTAGAACAATTATCTTTGGAATACCGTGCATGGTACAATTCTGTCAACATAAATTCTTGCTAATCTGTCCACAGTCCAAGACATACTACTGCTAGCAATCTGCATACCTTGGTCAACCTGTCAACAAACACCCATATACATTGTGCCCTGTAGCTCTTCTCGGTAGTCCTGCCACAAAGTCCAAAGCAATATCATCCCACTTCCACTGCGGGATTGGTAATGGCTGAAGTAGCCCTCCCTGCTTCTGATGTTCTGCTTTTATTTACTGACAAACTGAACACCTTGCAATAAATTCTGCTATTTCTCTTTTCATATGTGGCCAACAAAAATGCTTTTTTCAAATCTTGATACATTTTAGTACTGCCTAGGAATGGTGTATCTGGATTTATGTGCCACCTCTAGAATCCTCTACTTTACTTCCACTTCTGCCGGTACATATAACCTGCTCTGAGCCTAACTATGCAGTTATCATCAATTGTAACACCTTCCCTTTTAACAATTTTTGGCAAATTTACATATGTTTTGTGAGCTTCGACAATTTGCCAATACAAGGATGGCTCAATAGCATTACTAGGTAGCACTACTCGCCACTGACTGCTTGGAACATACAATGAATTTGCTATTGCTTCATACAATTTCCATTCCTTAATCATCATCTGACTCACATATGCTTTCCTGCTTAATGCATCAGCTACCACATTCGCTTTACCTGGATGGTAAGCCAAATGAAGTCATAATCATTTAAGTATTCTACCCACCTGCGCCGATGAAGATTTAAATCTTTTTGAGAGAAAATATATTTCAAGATTTTGTGATCTGTGAAAATTTCAAACCTCTCTCCATAAAGGTAATGTCTCCACATCTTCAAAGCAAAACAACTGCTACTAATTCCAGATCATGCGTTGGGTAGTTTTCTTCTACTGGCTTCAACTGCCTAGATGCATAAGCTATAAACACTTGCCATGTTGCATTAATACTGCTACAAGCCCTCTTCTAGACGCATCTGTATATACCACAAAGCCTCCACTGCCCACTAGTAATGCTAATACTTACACTGCTGTAAGTCTTTTCTTTAATTCCATAAAACTTTTCTGACAATCACTTGACCATACAAAAGGTACATCTTTCCTGGTTAATCTGGTCATTGGTGCTGCAATTTTAGAAAAATCCTGTATGAAACGCCTGTAGTAACCTACTAGACCAAGAAAACTTCTGATCTCTATAATTGTCTTCGGCGCTTCCCATCTCATAACTGCCTCAACTTTAGATGAATCAACTGCAACTCCCTCTGCTTAAATAACATGACCCAGAAACTAAATTTCCTTCAACTAAAATTCACACTTATTAAACTTCGCATACAACTGATTGTCTCGCAAAGTCTGCAAAGTAACTCTTAGGTGCGCTACATGCTCCTCCTCTGATGTTGAATATATCAATATATCATCTATGAAAACCACTATAAACGGATCCAAAATGGATGAAAATCCTATTAATCAAATTCATGAACGCTACTGGCGCATTGGTTAGCCCAAATGGCATAACCACAAACTCGTAATGCCCATACCTGGTCCTAAATGCTATTTTTTCGTGTCTTCCTCTTTAATCCTTAAATGATGATACCCAGACCTCAAGTCAATTTTAGAAAACACCTTAGCGGATTGAAGTTGATTAAACAATCATCAATTTTTGGCAGTGGATACTTATTCTTTATAGTCACATTATTCAGCTTCCGATAGTCAATGCACATTCTGAAACTTCCATCTTTCTTTCTTATAAATAAAACTGGAGCTCCCCATGGTGAATGACTTGGCCTGATAAAACCTTTTTCTAGCAATTCCTGCAACTGCTTCTTCAATTCCTTGAGTTCTGCGGGTGCCATTCTGTACGGTGCTTTAGAAATTGGCATAGATCCTGACTGCAATTCCACTGTAAAATCCACTTCCCTGTGTGAGCTAAACCTAATAAATCATCATGAAATACATCTGTAAATTCCCTGACCACTGGAACTGCTTCTACTGGCTTACCAGATTCAACCAAACTCAATGAAGCTAAGTAAGCTACACAACCCTTATTCAACAACTTTCTAGCTTTAAGTGCTAAAATTATAAACTTGGAAGTGTAGAATGGCATACCTTGAAACTTAAATACTACTCCATTAGGGTGACAAAACTTGACCCTCTTCTTCTGCATCAACCATTGCTCCATAGGCTCCAGCCAATCCATACCCAAAATGAGATCATAATCTCTTAAAACAAAGCATAATCTAGCAGGCAATTGATTCCCTGTATCTCAATAGGAAACCTCATCAATATAGCAAGAAGTGAGCATAAACTCACTTGAAGGAACTTCTACAACTAACTCACACTACTTTTCTTCTAATGGGTGCACCGTATATTCAAAAATTCTCAGAAATAAAAGAATGAGAAGCACCTGGATCAATTAAAACTCTTGCTGAAAATTCATAAATAGGCAATATACCTTTTATGAGATTAGAAGCCTCTGCCAGTGCCCGGGTGATAGCCATAACCCGGCCTCTGCCACGCTGGTGTGGTGCTCCTCTACCTCGTGCTACTGGCGGCTACTGGGGCTGTTGTTGTTGCTGCTGCTGCTACACACCTCTTCCATATCCATAACCCTTGGATAGGACAATTGCGGATCAAATGTCCCGGCTGTCACAGTTATAACATTTGTAGCTCGGTGGAATTATTGGCTGCCTTGTTGTACTCTGCTATGATTCTTCCACCTTTAGCCTGTAGCCTCGCCCCTGCTGGAACATCTGCTGGTGACCTCCTCCTCATCTTCTAATATCTTTTTCAACTTTGAACCCCACTTGTTGACACCTGAGGAAGATGACCCTACGGTGCTTTTCCTTTACTGATCCCCAAAGACTACTGCGGTAGCTGAAACTACCTGAACCTGTTTCCCCTGACTGTCGAGTCCGAACGGACCTTTCTAAAATAGCTGCTCTCTGTGCCACCGCCTCTATAGCCTTTCACATAAGTGGTATCACCGCATTCTACAACTCTACTCTCAATCCACGAATGAAATATTCAACCATCATTGCATTATTTATTACAACATACGGTGCATACCTACTAAGTGCCATAAATCTCATCTGATATTCTAAAACAGAAGAATTCCCTTGTTGCAAAGTCCGAAATTGGTTCTCTTTTAGCTTGCTGAATCTGTACTGGGAAAAACGTATCATAAACGTTTCCAGAAACCCGACCATGGATGGTATCTTCTGCTCTACCTGCAAAGGTAGTTGCATCTTCAACCTCCACCACTCCTGCGCAAAACCTCGTAGCTGATAGGTAGCCAGAACTACCCTATCTTTTGGTGGACACCTCATAATCACAAAGACCCTTTCTATTTCATGAATCCAATGTTTAGCTGTGCTTGGATTGGGTCCCTCTGTATAAGTAGGTGGTTGCAATCTCAAAAAAATTCAATTTGCAAGGTTGGGTCCTCTGCTACCCTCACTGGTCGTACTGGTGGCACAGGTACCGCAAAAGGTACCTCCACTCCTGGTGGTGGTGGGGGTGGTACAACTGGTACCGTCCTGCCACCTCAACAACTGAAGGCCCTACTACAGCTGCTGTGTTGGACCCTGCTGGTCCAACCTCGTCCTTATCTAAGTTATACTCTCCCATAACCGCTCAATCAACTGATGAGTGGTTTCCTTCGGATCATCTCCACCACCTCCCCAGTCTCTCCTATCAGCCATCTGAAATTCCTACACAAACCACAATCTAACCACATATACACCAACAAATCAATACAAAACTAGGGTCAACTACGAGCAGTGGACTACTGTAGAAATCATGCTATATAATCTCCCAGTCCCTTTATATTTACACAAACCTTGCTCTGATAACAACTGTGACGGACCACATCATTCAAACCCGTTAACCTAATAACAAGCTTGATCCGACTCCGCCTCCCGTGAACAAGCTGAAGCCTCGCCAGGGATATCACACACAAGTCCGTGAAAACATAAAGGAACACACTGATATATATAAATATAAGATTCAACATCTCATACATATTTACAATGGATTAACATAGCCAAATTTCAACAAAAGTCAAACTCAAATACACAAGCCTGGGGCATACCCCTGAGCACAACAGAAAAGTAAATTACACTGCTGGATGCGTCGACCCAACACCGCTGCGACGCGGCTCTGGACTAGAAGACAGGTGAGAAGCCTCCTGCTCTCCCTCACTTGAAAATAGTAAGGAGTGAGCCTCACAAGTCACTGGCTCAGTAGGGAAATTCCCTCAGAAACTGTAAACCACAAAACACAAGAGAAGCAGGTGTAGAACACAGTTATTTATAGCTAACAAGTATAACTGAGCATGGAATAATAATCACATTGCTTAAATAAAATAAAGCTAATAACAAGAACTCAACTTAAATAAATAAACGGCAAACTACTCTCAGAAGTACGAGCTAAAGAAGGGTAACGCCAAACATGAGTCACGAAGACTGGTTCGCGACACCAGCTACAGACCCGGACAAGCAACACAGGTCTACCTCTCAGCCTCATAGCCAAGGACGAAAGGTCCAGCTACCGCTCCACCACAATAGAACCAACAAACGGAGGAGACCAACTCATACCACAACTGCAGCCCACACGGCTACAGCTCCATGTCTGGCACCTTTAGGGTCTCTGGCCCGAGCACCCAAAAGTGAGGCATTGGAAACAAGGACTAGCTGGGGACTAGTACATCTACCGGTGTCCGTCCCCCAACCAAGAGCGCGCTACAAGCGACTAAGTACACCCACAACACATGAGCCACTGTCCCTTGTCGTCTTTCCCTCAGCCGACGTACTACTCAAACTACGGAGTGAGGTTGTCTAGGAAGACAACACAGACCCTAGGGTACACAAGTACCGAGACAAGACCCCGAACACAATTGTGTGACGACCCTCATTATACCGGTACGGTTATACCAACCCACGTCGGTATAGTAAAGGTTATCACAGTGGGACATTTACCCAAACACTATCACATGATTGAGATATATACACAAATATAAATACAGAGTCGCGGAAGTAAAGGACTAACTGTCATCACATTCATCATCCACATTTATCATACAGGATCCATATAGTAAATTAAAGGCTAAACTTTCATAATTTAAATTAAACCAAACTACATTGTCCACAAGATTAAAGTTCTACATTTAATACATAATTTGTCCACAATTACAAAATGATAACTCTAATACAAGCTACAATTTACATACTATGAAACAAAAAGGGACACAACGTCAACTCCACAAGCTACTCTCCGCGCTCGGAGTCGCTCTCCACTGTCTCCTCCAAAAGTGTGTCACCAACTAAACCTGTACGCCGAAGCAAGGAGTGAGTCTAAAAGACTCAGCAAGTAACTCCATACACATCATTCATGCATACATCATAGTAGGGTCTACTATTTCAATTTGCAAGGCAACATACAGCATGCTTGAACATTAATAAGAGACAACCTATCATGGTATTTCTACAAAATCAAAACACATGGTACATGGTTTAAGATGTTTCAAATAACACTTCCTATCACATGCTTTCTACTCATTTAATCACATGAAGACTACACTTCCAATTTGACTATAACATGATAGCAATTTACATGGGATTAGAAATATCATAGCATGAATTATCGTCTCATACTCTAACACATTCACTTCACATGGTTACACATTCCCATATTTCACATGGTTCATTTTTCAAACATTTCACATGTACACATGTTCACATTCTAACATAAATAGTTCACATGATTTCACATTCACTGTTCACATATACACAATTTACACATGTTCACATATACACATTTTACACATGTTCACATTCACATTTCACAATTTATTTGCCGTGACACATAGTCCAAACCACCACTAGAAGGACACATCACATACACATAACACATTGCACATCACCTAGGCAATACAGTGATGACTCTTGGCACTGCGCAGACCGGGAGAACACGTCTCCACCCTAACCAGGGTACTTGTCCCCTCCAGGATTTCATCCTAATGCCTTAGGATATCTTAACACATTGAACCTTCTCATGGAGACCTTTCCATGATACAGTTCCACAGCCCTCTATGGAAGCAGTGTCACACAACGCACATTTTACACATTACACATTCCGATTAACAACGTTTACATATGATATTCACACTTTCTTATTTATGCACATGGTTCTGTTCTTCCCTAGCATGATGCCACTAATAACAGAAATCAAGCATTTAGTAGCTCTCATGGATTAATTGGAACACACCTCATTTAACCTTAATCATGGTACATGATTTATAACTCATTTTCACATGGAAATCTCATAGTGTAGGCTACTGTTATCAAATTTTCCTGAAAATTTAACCACATGCTGTTTTCGGGTATAATAACACACATACAAATTTTCACATTTTTCTGAATTCACATGCATTTATAGAAATTAAAACATTCAGTTTCATGCCCATTCATAAACTAAGTCAACATAGAACATGACATGGATTTCAGATTTGGTCATGCACAGTCATGAACCACACATACATATTGGCACAAGAAATTTTTCCCAATTTATTTCCCACCACGATTTACTAAAATTTTCACAAGGTCTACAATGCTTTCTATTCTCATTGTAGGAATTATAAAAATTCGCATGAATATGGAAAAATTCCCAAGTTTGCAGGGCATGGACTAATACATATAACATGGTTCATAAAATTCTATAGCATTTAATTCCTCAGAAATCATGGGAAAAAATTAAACATGCATAACCTCTTTCCTACACATGCCTTTCAATAATTCTAATAAATATTGCCATCTTCAGAAAAATACAGGAAATTTCACACACATCACATTATCTATTTTACATAACATATAAAATTTACATTATATCCTCATGCGCGAAATCCGGAAATTAAAGATATAGGGCAGAACAGTTCACTGTTCTGTCAAGAAGAACTTAACGGCATACTATGGACGTTTACAAGAGTTGGCGGCAACATCGTTGGCCGCTGACTCAAGATCTCAACGGCAATAGATCTCGCCGTCAAGTTCGGACCTGTGTAAAACACAGTCCGAGCTCTAAGGAATGGTGAATGTAGGGGATCCAGGACACGAGGAAAATCCATAAAAATGATAGAAACCTCCTAGACACATACATGGACAAGGTGAAGGGTTACTTGCCTTTGGAAAAACTCCTAAAGGGATCAAAATGGTTGGAGAAGCTCTCCTTGGCAGTCCCAAGAAGCCTCCAAGATGCCTCCACTCCGGCTTCTGTGATGCTCCCCTCTGCAATCCAGGGCGGGGATGTGTAGCCGGATGTGTTGTCTCCCTCCTTGTCGAAGTAGATCTCCAGGTGAAGCCTTGGATCGCCGGATCAAAGCCTCTAAACTCCAATTTTCTCACAGGTTCTAGGGTTTGTTTTTTCCTTGCAAAGAGCCAAGAGAGCTCTTTGGGGTTGCAACAAGGGCTCTCTTAAGAGAGGACCCTCTCACCCCACGCAAGAGGTCGGTTGAAGGCCAAGGAGCCGTTGGGGGAGTGGTTGGTATCTCCAATCAAAGGCATGGCACACCATGCTGCTGCAGACTGCCTGTCAGGAAGTAGACGTCCACCGATAAGGCCGTCTACTTACTAATCGACGTCCACCGATATGGACGTTAACATAAGTGAACGTCCATTCATGTTGACGTCGACTAACCCTTCCGCCAGAACCCAAAAACATGCAAAACCCTAATTTCTCCTAAGTTCATGCATGCAATACATAGGGTGTAATGTACACACTCATTATGTCACGAAATCAACCGATATATATACAACTAAGTATATACATACATTCATAAGTACACCAAGATAATGTATGCATAATACTTATATGATAATGCATATACATATACAAGCATAAAATTGCACACAATAAAATAATAAGGACAAAATTCGAGGGCCTTCCAACTTGCCTGGCTCACAGAGAACCTGGGGTACCCGACTCGAGAGGTAACCACGGGCGGTGTCATATACCCAACTTGCCTCGCGCGCACAACCATGCAAACTCGGTAATGCCACTTACCACAAGTGCCAATGCATCGCTTGGTAATGCAACTTACCACAAGTGCCAATGCGCCGCTTACCAATACCTTGCACAATACACAATGATAATCTGATAGTTACACTAACATACACAACCATAAAGCCCTCGGAACTGTTAACGCGAGGGGGATACTGTCGCCTTCTGAATGCGACACCCCGATAGGCCGCGTTCAGAAATAGAACGCGACAGGTCAGCCTATCGCATTCAGAACGCGACAGGAAGGTCCGTCGCTTTCACAGACAGGAACCCTAATCCGGGATACCATCTCCGAATCTCCCATGCAAACCATGTAAAGCAACGTAAAGACCCATTTTTCATGCTCTATTCATTGTCCTAGCATGGTATCTAACATTTTTAACGCAATTAACAATCTATACATGCATTACATGCCATCCACTATGTTAAACAAGGCGGAATCTCCCTACCTTTGCGAAGAACGTGAAGAACGATAACCACCCGGTGTTTCCCCCACTCCGTGCGACGTCCTCGCGCGAGAGCACGCCAAAAACACCCACAAAACCTCGAATCACCCAGAAAACCTCCGCAAGAACTCCTCCCTGGCCGAACAGAGCTTGCTGGAGCTCTGTTTGGCCGACCTACTCAAAAACACTTCGGAGATGGGAACACGGTGCACCGTCCGTCGTGGCAAGAACGCGACGTAGGTGGTTGTTGCCTTCCCACTACCGACTTCAGCAAGTCCGCCTAGTGCGCGACACGCGGCGGACATGCAGACGAAGACCCTCAAGCGTCGGCAACTTGAACGCGACACCCAGGACCGTCGCGTTCAGAACGCGATAACAGGCCCTATCGCGTTCACAGACAAAGAGCCAGTGAGCGCTTTGGGCCCAACCTACCGGCCCACCAAAGCCTCACAACCTGCGCAAACACCTGTAACACAAGTCATTGGCCACACACCGGCCTCCACAACCACTAAGCGAGGATCCACGAGGATCCGAAAAATGCACGATGTTACAAAAATTGTATTGTATGAAGAAGAATTGGAATGCATGGCAAATGATAGTGTTTTTGCTGAAAAATTCAGCATGCTTGAAAAAGAAAACAAATCTCTTAAGTCTGAAGATGAGAAATTGGGAAAGAATTGCATGTGCTTGAAGAAGAGGTTGAGAAATCTAAAAACAATGTTAAAAAGTTGCATGAGACAATAGATAATTTGGAAAACACTATTTTTAGACTCATGAAGGGCAAAGAAAAATTAGATGAGGTCCAAAGTGTCAAGGTTAATTCCAAGAGACATGGAATGTGGTATTTGCCTGACAAATTCAATGCCTTTGAGTCTAGAACAATTCGTGCATGTAATATGCCAAGCACATGATGTCACAATCATATGCTAAGAAATTGTGCAACCTAAGAAACCGTTCATGATAAGAAAATCCATGCAACCAAAGAAACATACTCATGTTAAAAAATTTCAACAACCAAAGAAGAACAAGTATGTCCGTGTATTTCTGATCATAGGGCACAACCCACACAACATGTCTTTAATGTACTTGCTATTTTTGTGACGGAATGGCCATGTCATTTATAATTGCTTGTTAAAAAAGGAACAATAATAAACTCAATCTTGTGTGGATTAGAAATGATCTATTCCCTTACCGAAGTAACACTGCAGGACCCAAAACCATTTAAGTGCCAAAGAAATCCCTGTGAGATTTGTTGGTTGTAGGTGTAATCACGAGGAAACGTGCTCCTCAAAACACACAACGAGATAGCATAATGTGATGATGGAAGAGTGATCGCCACCTAGCAAGTTGCCCTAATATGTAAATAAGAACAAAAGGCTAACAAACTAGGAAAAGGAAATGAGAAGGCTACTTACTGATGTCACTACCGGGTATCCCGTCGCCATAAGAAGCATGATGTCGCGACCTAGTAGGCCGTTGCCTTCTCAGTAGGGACATGGGTGTAGCAACCTGAATTTTTCAAAAATAATAATAATAATAATAATAAATAAATTGGAAAAATCAGGAAAAGGGAATTAATTCAAACCATTAAACGAAATAAGTAACGGGTTTTGTTAAATGGACCCTCCAATAATTATTAGCAAAATAGGGATTTTTAAAAGATTAATAATAGAATATACCCAAAATTCGTATATTTAATATTGCCTAAAAGAAGGGGGCATTAAATCATTAAAATAGTGAATATGGGTTGGAATTGGACTCCTAACCCTACCCTATTAGTTGGCCACAAAATTACAACCCAACCTAACCTAAATAGGAGGTGGAAAGCTTGAAAGGTTGAGAGAAATTAGGAAATCTCTGAATTAAAGGGGAATTAGAGTCATAATAGGAAATGGAAACCAAAGGAGCTTAAATACTTCCCAATCTCTCCATGGCCGGCCCTAATGCGTTCCTGAGGGTTGCTGGGCGTGGAGAAGAGGCGAAGGAAAGAAAGAACTTGTGGGGAGAAGACTTGCTCAAGATTCAACCTTTGCTCTTCGAGTTCTAAGCCGTAGGAGACAAAACCACTCAAAGGTAGGCATTCCCATAGGCTAAACTAAATAAAATTCGTCTGTAGGTTGTTCCAAACATCAGGAACAAAAGCCCCCTTGTTGATCTATTTTTCATCGAGCCAATATTTTGTTCTTTATTTTCGAAGATTCGCAATCACGTTGACCCCGAACCATCATGTTAAATCTAGATCTCCATGTACTCTTGATCCCATGCCACGAAATTTTAACTGGAGATACTAATGGTTGTTAGGCATTGTTTGCCCCTAAAAGCCCCAATTTTCATCCAGTATCCTGCTCGAATAAATTTTTTTACCTTCACTGTACATTGTTCTGTGTTCATCGTGCATGTTCATGTTTAAAACTTGTCCAGACCTTGATGATTCCTATTTATTGTGCATACTTTAGCATGTCTAGTTTTGTTTAAAAGTGGTTTCGTAATTTTTCATTCACTATACATTAAGTTCTTAATTTTTGAACGAACTTGTGTCAAAACATGGAAACTTGGACCGCAATCCAAGGTGTGGTTCTTTTCTAGCTCGGACTCAGGCGCAGGACCTGAGAACGCGACGGCCCAATTGGCCGCGTTCTCAGGGCTGATCGCAACCAGCAACCTGTTGTGTTCTGAACGCGACAGGCACTGGCGTCGCGTTCTGGCTCCCTGACCTGACCGACCCGTCGCGACCCTTGATTGACACTGTCGCGTTCTGGAAGTACCCTGTCGCGATCCTTATAGGGGTACGTCGCCTTCTGGACTTTTGCATGAAAACCCTTGATTTTTTGTCATACCCCGACACAGAATATCGGAACGCGAGGTAGTTGCAAGTAAACGGGTACAGAGCGAGTACTAGACATCAAACCATTGGACAAGAATAAATACTAAAGCAAATTCATTGCATTAATAATCTTCCAAATGTCTAGTTACAACCACTAATATTAGAGCCATTCTATAGGGCCCAATTACATTGAAATAAAAGTAAAAGACTAAACTAAGGCTCTATCGTAGCACTAGGACACTAGGGTACTCTTGACATCACTCCTGGTCGTTCCCGTCCTCTTGAGTGTATAGTTCATCCTCGGTCTCACCTGAGAACACAACGACAAATACGCAGGGTGAGTGATAACGACCAGTAGAACTTAAATCTCAATAGTTAAGCAGGCTTTAAATAATTAATGCATTAAGGTAGAGTAACTAATGATAGAGCGAGAGAGTCAAGTATAAGATAGAAGGATAGCACGTGAACGAAATATCACAACTTTCCAAATATACCATGAGGGTCGAGTATAGCAAAAAAAATAGCAAGATGGCCATAGCACAAATGCACAAAGTCGGGCCAACTCATCAACAAGAACAAAAGCTCCTTCTATGTGCCGGCTGGTGCCACTGACTGTCTCATTCAGAAATCAGCAGACGACAGGTTTGCGAGAACCAAACTTCCTCTAAAATATCTGGGTGTTTCCATTTACCCGGCGCCAAAAACCTGCTCACTTTGCCAACATCATCTCCAAGACCGTCAGAAAACTTCAAGGGTGGAAAACGTAGTTTTTATCCACGGGAGGAAGGCTTGTTCTCATACAACACATCCTATCTGCCCTCCAATATACACTATGAATGCCATGCCCATCCTGGTTACCGTTGTGAGGGCCTTTCACCGAATCCTTGCAAATTTCTTCTGGGGTTCCTATGATGGTTCCCCGAAAAGACACTGGAAAAGCTGGAAGGACATCGCTCAACTGAAGGAATGTGGGGGCCTCGGTGTTCTGAACCTGAACAACATGCAGATAGCTTTCAGAACTAAAATGCTATGGCGGGCATTATCTACCAACTCCTTATGGGCTAAATTCTTCAGGGGGGAGCACCTATTTAACTGCCACTACTCAGAAGCTCAATTTCCATTCATGCTTGCAGCTGATAGAAGAATTTGGAAGTAGGCAGCCCAGTTGATCCAAAACACCACATGATTATATCCAGGGACACCAACTCGGATGCATACTTCTGGTATGACACTTGGACAGGAGATGTTCCTCTCAGATCATATGTTCCTGAAGATAAATGGCAGGAGATGCCCGATAAATTATGCACCATTCAGCAGGCTCTTAGCAGTCCTATGAATACCCACCTGCAAAACGCCCTTATGCACTGCCCCACTTACCTGCTGGAACAATTTCTGACCACAAATAATTCAGATGACACATGGATCTGGTGTTTGAACTCCAATGGTAAATTCACCACTAAATCTGTTCGGCTTCTCCTCCACCTGAAACCTCCCAGAATGGAAACCCTGTGGTCTCCTTACATCCCCTCAATGGTCTATCTTTCTGTGGAGAATGATTCAGAACCTCATCCCGGTTGATGGGACAGTCCAAGGAAAAGGCATACCATTGTGCTCTAAATGCTCATGCTGCGCCGATAGTCAACCTGAAAGCTTGATGCACCTATTTTTCAAGAGTAGCACAGCGAATCAAGTGTGGCCAGATCTATCTAATCTCCTGAATTTTAAGAACATGAAAATTTCTCTGATGTGGCTGAGGGTGTGACCTCTTACCTTACACAGCCGGACATCTCCAATGCTACTGGCGGCTAAAAAGATGCACATTCATGGCAGTTTTGTGGGAGACTTGGTGCAGCAGAAACAGGTGAGATTCCAAGGCATGACCATGTCAGCTAAGCACATAACCAACAGAAGTCTGATGTTTGTCCGATCCATATGTATTTCTGCCAACTTCCAAAAGATCCCTCAACTGTGGCCAGCTGTTCTCTGCCAGACCCCAAGTGGAAGTGGAAATCTGAAGCTATGGAACTCAAACTGCTAGATGGTTTACACCCCCCCGGGGAGATTAAAGCTAAATGTTGACGGTGCTTTTAACATGCAGTCAGGCGAGGCTGGAGGTGGTGGTATCCTCAGGGACTACAATGGTGATATGCAATGGGCGTTTTCCATCCCCTACTATGATCTGAAACCAGTCTAGCTTCTGAGGCCCTCGCATTAAGGGATGGCCTGCGGTTGTGCTGCAAAATGGATGCTAGTGAGGTGCAGTTGAGACTGACTCTCTTAAACATGTGCATATTGTTACTAAGCAAACCCCCAGGCCATGGGATCTCTCCTTCATTTTGCAGGAATAGTTGTTACCGCTGCTAAGGTCAAGGCGGAAATCATACATGTCCCAAGGGAAGGCAACAAGGTGGCAGACTGTCTTGCAGAATTTGTAGTTTCATGTGTTTGTTTCACTCTCTTGGACCGTGGGGCTGACCTCCCCAGCAATGTAATGGATTCCTGCTGCCATGATAAGGCAGGAAATTCGCCCAGGAGCCCCGAGTCCATTTTGTACTCTTCCCCAACCCCCTTTCTCCACACTCTTAAATGAAAATATCCTTAGCCGTCTGGTGAAGGTAGTGGCACCCTCAGTGCGAGGATGTCCCTACCCTCTCCTTGGTTCGGATAGATTGAAAAAAAAAAAAATAGCACAAAGTATAGCAATAGCACAACGGTATAGTATAACACTTTTTGTCAATAGACAATGAGAGACATAGCACTTTTTGATTGTCATTTAGATAGTCGATATAGATAGCACTCGAGTGTAATGCCAAAACACTCTGATCATTTAACTCCCATGGGCACTAGCACTTTCGGGTGCACATCCAGGACCAGATCGGGCCCTTTATATATTGCCAGGCATTGATTATATTGTTTATCTTTAGACAATCAGTCAATGGCCATATAGAGTACCAAGAATAGATGAGAGCACTAGATGAATAGACGAGATAGTTAAGTGAACGTGAATAGATGAGCGAGTAAAGTATAGATGAGAGCTAGTGGACATTGCACGTAACACGTCGAGTAAACAGCGATAGTAACAGTTGCATAACATGCGCGTTCGGCGTTGGCAGTCAGGTGGAACTCACGACTCTTCCACTGGCCAAGTTAAGCACAGGTCCAGAGGTCCGGCGTGATTCAAGATATATAAGAGCGAACTTCTAATAGCCGTTTGGATCATGTTGATCCCTAAAGGGTGTAATAGGTGTTAGGGTACAACCGGCTCGTCGGCCATGTGGGAATCCATGGACAAAGGAGACTTACGGAGGCCTTGAACAAAGACTCACTAGTCCGACAAAAGGAGTATCTGACGGAGAATTCGTCCAAGTCAAGAAAGAGTGTGTATATAGAAACGAGTTCTCGACATTCTAGAGGAATTCTAGAACAGTGGAGCGTCGGTATCAGTGTTCCAAACATCGCGAGAAACGTACACAATATATTTAAAAATGAGGCAATTTAATGACATAAATTACCAGATAAATTATGTAACATGTTCATGCCAATTAAGCCATATTTGGATGGTTCAAAGTGTGTGTGCATGTGAATAAGAATTCATGGACAAGATAGATCATGTGATTGACTTAAATTAATTAAAATATATTCCATATTTACAACTTCGTTTTTCAGTGTTTAAAATAGTAACAAGATATGGGAATAGCTGAAGAACAAAGACTTGCAAAAGATGGGTTTTCCTGCAAAAAGTCAGATCGCGACACACCCTAATGAGGGTCGCGACAGATCAACTGAGATCGCGATGGGGTCTTGTACAGGTCGCGACGGGCTTGTCGGTTCGGGCAGGCAGGTCGCGACGAGTTCATATGAAGAAGGTGACATGTCTATCAGACCAGAAGGTCAGGTCACGGTGGGGGTCCTGTCGCGATCAGATCGCGACAGTGATGCTTGTCGCGATCTGCCTAAGAATGCGGCCTATCAGGCCGTCGCGTTCTCAGGTCCTTGGCCTGAGTCCGATAGAGATCTGACATGTTCTTGGTTCTTGGTGCAAATTTACTATGTTTTGACATAGGGACGTTCAAAAATTCATAACTAATTGTACAAGTGACGGAAAATCATGAAACTAGTTGGAAATTGATCTAGACTCACATGGGTACTTACAGTAATTTTGAATTGGAAAACAAGCATGGTTTCAACAGGCTTTAATCAAATCAAACTTGGAGAACAGAATACTGAGAATAGTTGAGATGCAAGAATTAATTCACAAGATAGGATGCATGAAAATTAGGGCTTTCAGGGGCAAAAGATCCCTAATAGCCATCAGCTTCTCCAGTAAAATTTTCGTGGCATGGGATAGAGGGTACATGGAGATCTAGATTTTTGAAAAGGGTTCGGGGTCATGTAAGTTGCAGAACATGAAAAATCAAGAACAAAAGATATGCTCGATGGAAAATTATGAAACCAAAGGGCTTTTGTTCCTGATGGACGAAACATCCTACAGATGAATTTTCATGGTTTATGCTCGTAAGAATGCCTATCTTTGGACGATTTCCTCTTCTAGGGCTAGAACTTGAAGAACGAGCGAGAGAGAGCTTGAGGAGTGCTTCTTCCCACGAAATCCCCTCCTCCTTGGCCACTCCTCCTGGTCCAACAAGTCTTGGGTACGAGCTAGGGCTGGCCATGGAGGTTTAAAGAGAGTATTTATTTCTCTCCCCTTTCTATTTCCTAATAGGACTCTAATTACTATTATTTTGGAATTTCCTATTTCCTCTCCCCTTTCTAAGCATGAGAACTCCTAATTGGGTTGGGATGGGAGCTAAATTCATGGCCAACCATTAGGGTAGGTTTAGGAATTCCAATCCAACTTAAACTTCCATTTTAATGCATTAAATACCTCTTTTCTATTAAGTAATAATTCAATTACGAATTTAAGGTATTTTCCTATTATTCTTCCTTTAAAAATCCATATTTTTGCCCACTAATTTCTAATGGGTCCATTTAACAAGCCCATTACTTCCTTTCATTTAATGGGTTTATTTTAATTCTTTTATTTGATTTTCTAATTAATTTATTAGTTTTCTTTTTATATTATTAAATTTTTATTTTCCAAAAAATCTAGGTTGCTACATCCTCCCCCTCTTAAAAAGAATTTGGTCCCTAATTCATATGATCATCCAGGAGAGAATATCTTACCGAAAAGATCGGGGTAGTTCCGTCTGATGGTTCCTTCTGATTCCCATGTGGCTTCTTCCACTCCGCGGTTATTCCATAAGACTTTAACCACGTGAATGAGACGGTTCTTGAGCTATTGCACCTTCCATTCCAGTATCTTGACTGGCTTCTCTTCATATGTCACATCCTTGTTCAACACCAGCTTCTCGTGGCGAATAATGTGTGTAGGATCATATACATATTTCCTGAGCATGGAGATATGGAACACATTGTGTACACATGCCAGATCCGGTGGCAACGCCAGTCGGTATGCAACCTCACCAATCCTTTCGAGTACTTCAAAAATCAATAAATCTAGGACTGAGCTTTTCTTTTACACTAAATCTTTGGATGCCACGAGTAGGTGACACCTTTAAGAATACATGATCACCAACTTGGAATTCTAAGTCTCGCCTTCTTTTGTCGGCATAGCTCTTTTGTCTTGACTGAGCAGTCTTAGCTGATCTCTAATCACCTGAATGTCCTTTATGGTTCATTGTACCATATCCGAGCCAAGCCATTGCTGTTCTCCCACCTCATTCTAGTAGACAGGAGATCTACAATTCCTTTCGTAGAGTGCTTCAAACGGTGCCATCTTGATGCTCGCCTGGTAATTATTGTTATAGGTGAACTCAATAAGAGATAGGTGTTCGTTCCAATATCCTTTGAAGTCTATAGTGCAAGCTCTCAACATGTCTTCAACTATTTGGTTGGTTCTTTCAGTCTGCCCATCACTTTGTGGATGGAATGCGGTACTAAAGTTGAGTTTAGTACCCAATGCACCTTGCAGTCCTTTCCAAAAAGAGAGGTAAATCTCGGATCTCGATCCAAGACTATGGATGATGGAACTCCATGTAGTCTTACAATCTCTTTGACATATAAGGCAGCTAGTACTTCTACCGACCACTTACTCTTCATAGGCAGAAAATGGGCGGATTTGGTTAGTCAGTCTACAATAACCCATATGGCGTCGAGTCCACCATGAGTCTTGGGTAAACCCATGATGAAGTCCATGCCAATACTTTCCCACTTCCATTCCAGGATGTCTAGCGGTCTTAGTACACTAGTAGGGCGCAGGTGTTTCGATTTTACTTGTTGGAAAGTAAGGCAGTGAGCAGCATGCTCGGCTACCTCTCTCTTCATGTTCGGCCACCAAAAAGTTCTTTTCATGTCTTGGTACATTTTGGTACCTCCAGGATGAATAGTGTACTTCATCTTGTGAGCCTCATCCATTAATCTTCTCTTCAGTTCCTCATTGTCGGGAACACATGTCCTTCCTTGAAAGACAAGCCTTCCATCTTCGGTCATAGCAAAGCCGGTCTTTCGGCTAGAGTTTCCTTGATGCGAACTAAGAATGGATCATCATCTTGTTGAGCTTTGATCTCCTCTAGCAGATCAGATTGAATCTTGATATTGGCAACCAAGACTCGATCATCCCTATGTTCAATATTTAAGTCTAACCTTGCGAATTGTTCTAGTAGTTGCATCTCGCCAAGGACTAGACTTGAAACAGATGCCATCGGCTTTCTACTAAGAGCATCAGCCACGACGTTTCCCTAGCCTGGATGGTATTGGATGTTGAAGTCGAAATCTTTTAGGTATTCTAACCATCTTCTCTGTCTCATGTTGAGTTCCTTCTGGGAGAATAAGTACTTCAGGCTTTTATGGTCGGAGTAGATAGTGAACTTCTCCTCATAGAGGTAATCTCTCCAGATTTTCAAGGCAAAGACCACGACAGCCAACTCCAGATCATGCACGGGGTAGTTGACTTCATGAGTCTTCTGTTGTCTTGAAGAATAAGCAATAACATTTTCCTTTTGCATCAATACACAACCTAGCCCAATTCCCGAGGCATCGGTGTAGACAGAGAAACCTTCTCCCTCTATTGGCAGAGCGAGAACAGGTGCTAAGGTCAGGCAATCTTTAAGAGTTTGAAAACTTTTCTCACACTCTTTACTCCAGGAGTAGGGATTTGGAGAAGTCCTTGATGAACCGCCTATAGTAGCCAGCCAGTCCTAAGAAGCTTCTGATTTCTGTGACATTGGTTGGTCTCTCCCAATTGAGTACAGCTTCGACTTTGGAGGGATCAACGGAGATGTCATCCTTTGAGATGACATGGCCCAAGAAGGACACTTCTTCGAGCCAAAATTCACACTTGCTAAGCTTTGCGTACAGTTTGTTGTCTCGTAAGACTTGCAGTGCAATCTTCAGGTGTTCTTCATGCTCTTTCTTGGTCTTTGAATAAATGAGGATGTCGTCGATGAAGACGACCACGAACTTGTCAAGGTATGGCCGGTATATGCTGATCATGAGTTGCATAAAGGCTGCAAGCATTGGTTAGACCAAAAGGCATAACGATGAATTCATAATGTCCATACCTGCTTCTGAAAGCCGTTTTGAAGATATCGTCATCCTTGATCCTCATTTGGTGATAGCTAGATCGAAGATCGATCTTGGAGAAATATTGAGCTCCAGATATTTGGTCGAATAGCTCATCGAC
Source organism: Colocasia esculenta (assembly GCA_014218235.1). NCBI lineage: Eukaryota > Viridiplantae > Streptophyta > Magnoliopsida > Alismatales > Araceae > Colocasia > Colocasia esculenta. Next base: position 116,688,351 of record CM024758.1, on the reverse strand, counting down.
CCTAGGCAATGGGACTTGTTCTTGATGGTAAGCTGATTGAGTTGACGATAGTCGATGCATAGTCTCATCGATCCATCTTTCTTCTTGACGAATAGCACGGGTGCTCCCCATGGGGAAGTACTGGGTTTAATGAACCCCTTCTCTAATAGCTCCATCAGCTGCATCTTCAACTCCTTTAGCTCGGAAGGTGACATCTGGTACAGTTGGCGCGATACCGGGGCAGCTCCAGGGATCAACTCTATGGCGAAGTTAACATCAAGTTTCGGGGGAATCCCTGACAGATCTTCAGGAAACACATCGGGGTAATCCTGGACTATGTGGATGTCTTCTATCTTAGAACCCTTATTTTCAACAACTACGGCTGGTAGGAAAGCAATGCATCCTTTCCATATCATGTTGTGGGCTTTGGTGGCAGAGATTAGAGACATCCGCCTCTTATGTCTAATCCCAGAGAATGCCAATGTAGGAAAGTCACTAAAAGTAACATTCCCTTTCTTACAGTCGACACTTTCCCCATATGTGGACAACCAGTCGGCTCCCAAGATTACATCATAGCCTTCCATAGGCATACACACCAGGTCGGCTTTTAGGTTTTGGTCTCCGATCATTACATTGGCAGATGGAAAGTATTTGTTCAGTTTCTCCTTCTCTACTAGTGGCGTAGTGACAACGAACTCACAACCCATCGATATAGGTTTTGCAGTTAGGGTATCAGCAAAGTTTTGAGATATAAAGGAATGAGTTCCTCCAGTATCAAATAAAACAAATGCTGATAAGGAGAAAACTTGTAGAGTACCTTCTACCACGCCACCGTTCGTAGCGGGTTCCTCATCATGCAGGCTTGCAGTCATCCCTGTTTCCTATGTGCATAGGGCGCCTCTCATGTTCTTTCATCAGCAGGCACTCGGGGATGCGGTGCTCGCGACTTCCGCAGCACAGACATGCGCCGACTTTCCTCTAGCACTCGTCCGCAGTGTGACCGGGCTTGTCACAGTGCTTGCAGTCCTTTTGTTTGAGTGTTGGGGACAATAACTTAGGTTTCCTTTCTTGGCTGGGTCCCTCCGTGATTTGAAGGGATGCTTCTTGCCATTGTTCGGATTAGCAGATGACTGACCAGAGGTCATTTCCTTTCACAACTTCCCTTTGATACGGTCGGTGAAGTCTGTAGCATCTTCCAGCAGCTGTGCTTTCTTCACCATCTCGGCGTGGGTCTGGATGTCAAGAGGTGCTAGTTGGGTAATGTATTGAGGATTAAGGCCATTGAGGAAGTGCTTAGCCTTCATTCTCTCTGTGTTCACCAGGTGTTCAACATATCTTGCCAGTCTAGAGAATTGGGCCTCATACTCGGCCACTATCAGGCTCCTCTGCTTAAGAGTGGCAAATTCTGCAGCCTTCCTTTCTTGCACCCTCTCGGAGAAGTATTTGGAATTGAAGGCTTCTTTGAACTCGGTCCAGGTGAACTGACCATTAGCTCTGGTCGCTTAAACAGACTCCCACCAAGCATGGGCGTCCTTTTCAAGTTGAAAGGTGGCTAGTAGCAGCTTATCCCCCGCTGCACATTGCATGACACATAAGATTCTTTCCGTTTCTTTTAGCCAGTGTTCTGCTTCATCCGGATCCGTGGATCCACTAAACCTAGGTGGGTTCAGACTCTGGAAGTTACGATGTAGGTAGCCTGCACAACGATTGCGACCTCCTTGGGTTGCTTGCACAATGGCGCGAGTAAGTTCTTGAATGGTTTGTTGCATGCCCCTCATTTGAGCACGTTCAGCCGTCATCTTGATTGCTTAGTTCCTACAAAAATAACTTATTGTCATGATATTGATGTGAAATTTAATTCGTGCGTGTGTGAGTTCATTTTAGCTATTTACCCTTGGCTCTAACCACAACTCACATAGGTAGGATAATTGACTCTAGTCGAGGCTGGTCAACGTAGATCATCCTATACTTAAGAATAACCTAGGCTCTGATACCACAAAACTGTCACACCTCGATGCGGAATATCGAAATGCGAGGTAGTTGCAAGTAAACGGGTACAGAGCGAGTACTAGACATCAAACCATTGGACAAGAATAAATACTAAAGTAAATTCATTTCATTAATAATCTTCCAAATGTCTAGTTACAACCACTAATATCAGAGCTATTCTATAGGGCCCAATTACATTGAAATAAAAGTAAAAGACTAAACTAAGACTCTATCGTAGCACTAGGACACTAGGGTAATCTTGACATCATACCTGGTCGTTCCCGTCCTCTTGAGTGTATAGTTCATCCTCGGTCTCACCTGAGAACACAATGACAAATAACGCAGGTGAGCGATAACACCCAGTAGGACTAAATCTCAATAGTCAAGCAGGCTTTAATAATTAATGCATTAAAGGCAGAGTAACTAATGATAGAGCAAGAGAGTCAAGTATAAGATAGCAGGATAGCACGTGAACGAAATAGCACAACTTTCCAAATATAGCATGAGGGTCGAGTATAGCACAAAATAGCAAGATGGCCATAGCACAAATAGCACAAAGTATAGCAATAGCACAACGAGTATAGTATAGAACTTTTTGTCAATAGACAACGAGAGAACATAGCACTTTTTGATTGTCATTTAGATAGTCGAGATAGATAGCACTCGAGTGTAATGCCAAAACACTCTGATCATTTAACTCCCATGGGCACTAGCACTTTCGGACGCACATCCAGGACCAGATCGGGCCCCTTATATATTGCCAAGCATTGGTTATATTGTTTAACTTTAGACAATCAGTCAATGGCCAATATAGAGTACCAAGAAATAGATGAGTGCACTAGATGAATAGACGAGAAAGTAGAGCGAACGTGAATAGATGAGTGAGTAAAGTATAGATGAGAGCTAGTGACATTGCACGTAACACGTCGAGTAAACAGGCGATAGTAACAGTTGCACAACACGCGCGTTCGGTGTTGGCAGTCAGGTGGAACTCACGACTCCTCCACTGGCCAGTAAAGCACAGGTCTAGAGGTCTGGCATGATTCAAGATAAGAGCGAACTTCTAATAGCCGTTTGGATCATGTTGATCCCTAAATGGTGTAATAGGTGTTAGGGTACAACCGGCTCGTCGACCATGTGGGAATCCATGGATAGAGGAGACTTACGGAGGCCTTGAACAAAGACTCACTAGTCCGGCAGAAGGAGTATCCGATGGAGAGTTCGTCCAAGTCAGAGAGAGTGTGTATATAGAAACAAGTACCTGACGTTCTAGAGAATTCTAGAACAGTGGAGCGTCGGTATCTGTGTTCCAAAACATCACGAGAAATGTACACAAGTATATTTAAGAAAGAGGCAATTTAATGACATAAATTACCAGATAAATTATGTAACATGTCCATGCTAATTAAGCTATATTTGGATGGTTCAAAGTGTGTGTGCATGTGAATAAGAAAATCATGGACAAGATAAATCATGTGATTGACTTAAATTAATTAAATATATTCCATATTTACAACTTCGTTTTTCAGTGTTTAAAATAGTTAACAAGATATGGGAATAGCTGAAGAACAATAAGACTTGCAAAAAGATGGGTTTTCCTGCAAAAAGTCAGATCGCGACACACCCTAATGAGGGTCGCGACAGGGTCACTGCGATCGGGATGGGCTCTTGTACAGGTCGCGACGGGCTTCTCGGTTCGGGCAGGCAGGTCGCGATGGGTTCATATGAAGAAGGCGACAGGTCTGTCAGACTAGAAGGTGAGGTCGCGACGGGGGTTCTATCACGATCAGATCATGACGGTGATGCTTGTCGCGATCTGCCTGAGAACATAGCCTATCGCGCCATCGCATTCTCAGGTCCTTGGCCTGAGTCCGATAGAGATCTGACATGTTCTTAGTTCTTGGTCCAAACTTACCATGTTTTGACATAGGGACGTTCAAAAATTCATAACTAATTGTACAAGCAACGAAAAATCTTGAAACTAGTTGGAAATTGATCTAGACTTACATGGGTACTTACATTAATTTGGAATTGGAAAACAAGCATGGTTTCGATAGGCTTTAATCAAATCAAACATGGAGAATAGAATACTGAGAATAGTTGAGATGCAAGAATTAATTCGCAATATAGGATGCATGAAAATTAGGGCTTTTAGGGGCAAAATATGCCTAATAGCCATCAGCTTCTCCAGTAAAATTTTCGTGGCATGGGATAGAGGGTACATGGAGATCTAGATTTTTGAAAAGGGTTCGGGGTCATATAAGTTGCAGAACATGAAAATCAAAAACAAAAGATATGCTTGATGGAAAATTATGAAACCAAGGGCTTTTATTCCTGATGGACGAACATCCTACGGATAAATTTTCATGGTTTATGCTCGTGAGAATGCCTACCTTTGGACGATTTCCTCTTCTAGGGCTAGAACTTGAAGAACGAGAGAGAGAGCTTGAGAAGTGCTTCTTCCCACGGAATCCCCTCCTGCTTGGCCTCTCCTCCTGGTTCAACAAGTCTAGGGTACGAGCTAGGGCCGGCCATGGGAGTTTAAGAGAGTATTTATGTCTCTCCCCTTTCTATTTCCTAATAGGACTCTAATTACTATTAATTTCAGGATTTCCTATTTTCTCTCCTCTTTCTAAGCATGAGAACTCCTAATTGGGTTAGGATGGGTGCTAAATTCGTGGCCAACCCATTAGGGTAGGTTTAAGAATCCCAATCCAACTCAAACTTCCATTTTAATGCATTAAATACCTCTTTTCTATTTAAGTAATAATTCAATTACGAATTTAAGGTATTTTCCTATTATTCTTCCTTTAAAAATCCCTATATTGGCCCACTAATTTCTAATGGGTCCATTTAACAAAGCCATTACTTCTTTTCATTTAATGAGTTTTATTTAATTCTCTTTTATTTGATTTTCTAATTAATTTAATTAGTTTATTTTTATATTATTAAATTTTTATTTTCCAAAAAATCCAGGTTTCTACATTTTTGGTACTCTATCCTTCTACAGTGATTATCCCTCCTGTTAACAGTCATAAACGCAGTAAACAAAGTTGTTATGGAATAATCATGTATTAAATGATTTAAAAGACACAGACTTGATCTCTTCATATCTATGATTTCTTCATCACACGCACATACTTGTAACCATCCAATATGACTCAACTTGGCATGAAAATATCTCATAATATATCTGGTAATTTATTTCTATAATAAATTTAAATTGCCCTATTTTAAATGGACTTGTCGTCTTTTCTCGCGATGTTTTGGGAATACCGTTACCGACGCTCCACTGTTCTAGAATTCCTCTAGAACGTTGAGCCCTTTGTTTCTATACACACTTTCTCTTGACTTGGACAAACTCTTCGTCAGATATTCCTTCTGCCGGACTAGTGAATCCTTGATCAAGGCCTCCGTAAGACTCCTCTGTCCATGGATTCCCACATGGCCGACAAGCTGGTTGTACCCTAATACCTATGATACCCTTTAGGGATCAGTAAGATCTAAACGGCCTTAGATTGCTCTCGCTCTTATCTTAAATCACGCTGGACCTCTGGTCCTATGCATAACATGGCCAGTGGAAGGGTAGTGAGTTCCACCTGACTGCCAACACCAATTGCGCGTGTTGTGCAACTGTTACTATCACCCATTTACTCGTCGTTTCTTGTGCTATGACCTATAGTTCTCATCTACACTCTAATCGCTCGTCTATTCACACTCTCTTCCCTCTCGTCTATTCATCTAGTACTCTCATCTATTTCTTAGTACTCTATATTGGCCATTTGACTGATTGTCTAAAGATAAACAATATAACTAATGCCTGGCGATATATAAAGGGCCTGGTCTGGTCCTGGGAAGTGCGCCCAAAAGTGCTATTTGCCCGCGGGAGTTAATTGACCAGAGTGTTTTGACATTACACTCAAGTGATATCTATCTCGACTATCTAAATGACAATCAAAGTGCTATTCTATACTCGTTGTGCTATCATGAACTATATTGTGCTATTTGTGCTATGGCCATCCTGCTCTGTGCTATACTTGGAAACTTGTGCAATTTCAATCACATGTTATCGTGCTATCTCTTACGTTACTTGACTCTCTCGCTTTATCTTTAGTTACTCTGCCATTAAGTACATTAATCATTTAAAGCATGCTTGATCATGAGATTTATGTCCTACTAGGCGTTATTGCTCACCCTACGTTATTTGACATGTGTTCTCAAGTGAGACCGAGGAAGATACTTACACTCGAGAGGACGGGAATGACCAAGAGTGAAGTCAAGAGTACCCTGGCGTCATAGTATTATGATAGAGTCTTAGTTTAGTCTTTTACTTTTATTCGATGTAATTGGGCCCTATAGATCGGCTCTGATATTAGTGGTTGTAATAGACATTTGAGAAATTATTAATGAGATGCATTTGTTGTAGTATTTATTCTTGTCTAATGGTTTGATGTCTATTATATGCTCTGTACCCATTTACTTGCAACTGCGTCACGTTCCGATATTTCACATCGAGGCTTGACAGTGGGAGTGTAGGTGGATCTCCTTCCCTTCCTTCGGCCAGCCAGAGGATGAGAGCTCCTCGTCTACTCTTTTTAATAAACCTACCAAAACATTGGAACAAGAGAAAAGACCCTTATTAGACAACTTTTATGTGAAGCATCTACACAAAAGTAAAAAGAAAAGGGGAAGCATGGAGGGAACGAACCTGAGGTGTTTTGGAAACCCCTGGGGTTGTAGAAAACGTGGGAATGGGAATGTGTAACTATTTAAAAGAAAATAACAACATGCATAAGAGGAAATGAGAAGGAAGGAAGGAAGAAGGGCCCCAAATGGGGTGACTCTCTGGCTGAGGAATGAGCTCCTTGGGTCGTGCAGCAGCCTCTGTGGACATGGGAGAGCACCTCTTGGCTGCCAAGCTCCAGTTGAGGAAGAAAATGATGTGATTTGGTGAAAGGAATGAGAGGAAAATGGGTGGAAATGGGAGGGCTACAATCTAAGGCAAGGTCCTGGAGAGAATTTGGCAGCACTTCATGGCAAAAATCAGGGTCCTCCTCCTCAGAAGGAAAATGGGTTGCTTATATAGGGAGGAGAGAATATCTCGTCGTTAAGTGATAATGACCCATGAAAATGATAAATAGCCATGTAAATCCACATGGGAAGAGTTCTAGGGGGTTTCTAGGGTGAGATGGAACCTTAAACTGTGGCTGGGGTCATTCCAAGGCTGTTGGAGATGAAGATAGACCCCAAAGAGATAGAAAGGAGGTGGTTGCGGAGCCAACCATGTAGAACACTATCGCGACGGGTTGTAGGGGCGAGACAAGGATTGTCGTGACGACCAAGGTGGTTACAACATTGAAGGCACGTGAATGGATATGCATGGTGTAACGACCCTCTTTATACCGGTACGATTATACCAATCCACATCGATATAAAGGGCGCCGTCACAGTGGGACATGTACCCAACACAACATAGTAGGTAGAGATGTACATAAATAACAAAGAAAAGTACAGTAGAAATGAAAGATATTCTTATTCTATCATCAATCACACATTCCACAGTCTATATAGTAGTAATGAAAATAACCAATGTCCAAAATTATACAAGTCCATAATGTTGGCTTGAGTGTGAATATAATACATTTCTCCTCACATTTTGATGATGACAAGTTGTGATTTTAATGCATAACCATTGGAACATGTGAAATACATCACACCTGAAATTACAATAGTCAAAAGCATGTTTCCAAGCACATTTATCATTTATATTCATGAAAATATATTTAACTAATGATTTATGTGTTATTTTCTCAGGGACAATCATTTATTACAAGGGCAGTGTCGACACACCCCAAGATGGTGTCGACACAATGTTCCAAGACCTAAGCCAAAATATGAAGAATTGGTCCACCAGTGTCGACACTAGACTAGGGCACGCCGACACTAGAGGCAGATCCCAGAGAATCTTGTTCACAGGTCTCTTCAGTCAGGTCGACACCAGATACAGGCAGGTCGACACTAGATGGCTCTCCTAGAAGACTTGTTTTGCAGTCTGGAATAGCAGGTCGACACTGGATGATCTCAGGTCGACACTAGATGGATCTCCCAGAAGACCTGTTTTGCAGTCTGGGACAGCAGGTCGACACCAAATGATATCAGGTCGACACTAGAGACCTCTCCCAGGGAATTGTTTTTACCAGTCTGGGACAGTGTGTCGACACACCTCATGGGCAGGTCGACACACTCCGGAATCTCTGACTTAAAGTTTGTCCTTGACACGTGGCACCCTAGGGATTTGTTGGATTAGCCTTGGATCATGTGCCCACGAACCCCAAGGGTACATTTGGACTATTAGGGGTATAAATACCCTCCTATTGGCTCCCCAATATGCAAGAACCCTTTCAGAGCCTCCAAGAGATCTCGTTGGCGGCTAGAAGGTTCTCCTCCCTGTACCTGCCTTCCTGGTGCATCCTCCAGCCAAATTATCATCTGCTCAAGCAAGAGAAGTGGGAATTGATCGTTGAAGAAGCAATTGGGGCACCTCAAGGAAGCAGATCAAGTAGAAGCCGATTTCTGTGAAGAATTCGAGGAAGATCCTGAAGATCAAAGTGCAGAGCATCGTCTAGGAACTTCCAAAGATCAAAGCCCTTCACAATTCGACCTTCTACAAGGGAGTACATCTGAAGAGAAAAGCTATCAATCCAATTTTCATCTTCATTTTTTCTCTTCTGAGTAATTCTGAGATTGTGCATGGGTTGTTGCATGAGTCTCATGAATTAACTCTTGTTGGACTAGATCTGTTGCTAGAGTATCTGAGTCTTGTGTTTTTCTAGCAGGCTGTGTGTGAGCCGTCAAGCTCAGTAGTTTGTGAGTCATCGTACTCACTGTGTGGTTTTGAGCCGTCGTGCTCAATTTGGAGTCGTCATATTCTGGTTGTTGTTTTAGCCGTTGTGCTCAGTTTGGAGTCGTCGTGCTCCAGGTGTTTCTTGAGTCGTCGTGCTCCTGTGTGAGTTGTACTCGGGGTTTTGAGTAGTGTGGCCTCACTGTGTGGGGGGTAGACGTAGGAGTCACTGGAGGTGATTTCCGAACCACCTAAAAATCCTTTGTGCATTGGTTTGATTGTGGTTTGCCTTTGTATCTCGCTAGATGCATGCATAGGGATTTCGTTCACTCTACTAATTGATTTGCTCACACTCTAATCACACTTCAGATTAGTAAATTGATTGGGTGATTTGATCTCTGATTCGAAGTTATTTTAAATTGCTTAAGCTTCCGCGTTAATTGGTATTAGATCTATTCAACCCCCCCTTCTAGATCTGATCCTTCACCCATCTGTTCCTAACAATTGGTATCAGAGCGGGTTAATGTCTGTTACTGATCTGATTTGATTGCTTTCGGTCGATCTCTGTGTTAATTGCTTGATCTGTGTGCTTAATCGCTCTGATTCCTTCTTTTGGCATTAGAGCGGATTAACCACTCTAATTCCTTGTCACATTGATTCACTGTGATTAGATCTAATAGTCTTTTGTGAGTCTTGGTATAATGGCAAATCTATTTAATCTGCATGAATCTCCTGTTTTAATTTCAGAGAAATCACCAGTCTCACTTTCATCAAGTTTTTCAAAGGAAGCACAAAGAAAAGGAGCAAAAGAAATTCACAAATACTTTAGGGCAAAGAGGAGCCTCAATGAATCCAGAAAATCAACCGTTCATAAGGTTTTGGCTCTAACAGCATATTTTAAGAGCTCAGAGCATTCTTCATCCTCTTCAGAACACAAGAGCTCAAAATATGGGTCTAAAAGGTCAGGTAAATCAACTCCAGATCCATTTGTGCATTCTAATTTTGATTCTGATGAAGATGAATGTATGTCTTATGCTGAGTTTATTAAATTCTGTGAAAAGATGCAAAGTCTTAATGTACAACAGAACATCAAAAATAAAGACTTGAAAAAGGCTTTAAAACATTGCCATAAAGAAAGTGAAAACTTGAAAAATACACTGGAATTGCACCAGAATCATGATAAGAATCTTTTAGAAGAAAATGATAATTTGAAAATGAAATTGAAAAATTAAATTCTGAAAAAGAGAATTTGGAAGATGAAATCCAAATCTGTGAAAATAAACTGAATGGATTGAAAGAAAAGCATGAGCTATTGAAATTAAAAGTCATTGATCTGGAAAATGAAAATGAAGAGTTGATTGATCTCAATAACAATTTCAAATTTGATAATGATCAATTAAACAAACAAATTTCTAATATGGCTCATGATCATCAAATAAATGAAAGATACAAACAACTTGTTGAAGAAAATCAACACTTAAAAAGGAAGATTGAATGCTTGTACCATGACAAACCATTGGACAATAATGCAGCAATTTGAATAATAAAATCGCCGATTTGGAAAAACAAATTGCTCAATTTGAAAATGAAAAGAACAAAATGAAAAATGGTTTGGATGTCATCCTAAACAAGCTTCAAATTTCAGAAAAGGAAGTAATTGCATTGAAATTTGAAAAACAGAAGCTTCAAAATGAATTGAAGAACACAAGTCTTGCTTCTGTTAAAAATAAGAAAAATGATAAGAACAAAACAAAATTAACAATTGTTAAATCTGCTGCAAACAAGAACTCTTCTAAGTCTAATGAAAAGTTAGTGAAAGTTCTTGTTCAGAAACAGACAGGGAAAGAGAGGAGTGCTACTGTCAAGAGGACTCATCTACTTCTTCCATCAATCCAAAAAGCTCCAAGGCAAATTTCAGATTCACATCATGTCAAGAGCTACAAAAAGGCACCTCTTTCTTCACATGGTAAGTCTCCTCATAAGAATAGGAGATTTTCAGCAAATGCATTCATGCCAAGGTAAGTACCAAGTAAGAAATCCTCTCATTTGCTTTAATTGTAATGAACCTAGTCATCTTGCCAAACATTGTTGGAGTAAAGAGCAACAGTTCAATAAACAAGTCAAATCAGTCCAATGCTTTTATTGTCATAAATTTGGGCATACTTTCAGGGAATGTTGGCATAGAACTGATAATCTTGTGCATACTCCCATGTTTCATGTTAATGTACATAAGAATAAAGATCATGTTCATGCTGAAAACACTCAGAAATTCTATGTACATGAAAAAGGAACTATTGCACAAAAGATCTGTTCTAAATTCCATGCTAAAAATCTCCATGATAAAAATCTGAAAAATAGAAAACAAAATGTTCAGAATGTCAATGGTGCATTCTATACTAATAACTCTAAGATTAGAAACCAAGATTCCAGTGTTTCTAGTCTTCAGCAAAATGCACCAAAAGAAAATCATTTTGGATTCAGAAATCTTTGTTGCAATCTAACATTGATTTCATTACAGGACCCAAACAAGTGTGGGTCCCAAAACCAGCTTGATCAGCAAGCTGAGAAGTCTTGCAGCCATACACTGTAAATGGATTCAAGATATTGGCTGTGCAATACTAGAAATGTCTGGAGAACACAGGTAAAATCTTTGAGAAAGAAATGAAAACTGTTCAGGTAAAATTTCTTTATCATTTCAAACTTGAATTGCTTGAATTGGAATGAATGTTTAATTTTTATCTGAACAATGAGAAATGTGTTTCAATGCTACTCCCATCAATGAACTTTATGTCATAACAATTGGAATCAAGTTTATGTTGTCATGCATGCTTAACTGTTCCCATGAGTTTGTGTGCATACTAATTGCTTTGACTTCTTGGTATATCAAATGATGACATGTGGAAAAACAAGTTATGCTTGTTTGGAAACTATCATCATGCGTGAGTAAAATACTCCGCCAAGTACCAAAAGTCATGTTATGCTTAAAGCTAATTGTGCTCATAATCATGTGTGAATTGCATGCTAACTTTTTCATTCCATGCACAAATTAAGGGGGAGTAAATTTGAAAAAGTGCAAAAAGTTTGTTTAATAAATTGCCTGTTAATGCATGATTGATCATGTTCATATTCTTTGAGTGCAAACTACTTTGAATGAACATATCTGAATTACTTGTATGATCATTTCATATCATGTAAATCTTATGGGAAGTGAGCCAGAAGAATCTTTGAGTGAAATGTTGGAGAAATATTCCTTCATGTCTGATTTGTCATCTCTTGAGAAATGAGGTAGCAAAGAAATCATTTGAACTCTACTTCATAGAAACTGAAAAGTAAATTGCTGACATCTTCACCAAACCCCTTCCTGACAGTAGATTCTCATCCTTAAGGAGAGAACTTGGTCTTTGTAAATGTCCATTAGGATTGGGTTAAGTGTTAGGCATCTTCTGAGGGGGAGTTCTTTACATCATCATATTCATTTGCTTCCTTGATTCATACTGATCATATCTCTCTCTATTTCACTTCTATTTCTTTTTTACAATGAACTCTTCAACTCACATTGTGTTGAACTTATTGGTATATCAAATGGTGATTTGAAGAAGGACAAGTTCTGCTTGTCTAGACACTTTCACTATGCGAGAGTATGTGTCTCCGCCAAGTACCAAGATATGAAAATGCAATTATTGATGGGGAGCTTTTATTGTTTAAAGAGAATCTTTCCTGATTTCAAAAACTTGCATATCTTTATTCTGATGAAAAGTGATTGAAATCCTCATCTCAAGGGGAGCTAGAGAATTCACAAGTCATATCTTTTGAAAAATTCACAACTTTTCTTGCATTACATCAATTTCCTTGCATGATGTCTTCATTCAGGTGTCTAGAGTCTCAAAATGATCCTTTGAGTGATCTACTATATTCATTTGTCAACTCTCACCTATATTCTTCAAAACTATAGAAATTCAGATTTCTTTCAAAACTGAAGGACTATGTGTGCCTTGAATCTAAACACGTTTTTGTTTGCAATTGATGTTGGATATAGATGATGTCTTTTTTATCAAAAATCTCCAAAATTTGTCAATTCAACAGAGCAATGGCATATGTGCTGAGAAACTGCACACCTTCACAATGAATGAAGTGCCATGTATGTCATGAGGCACTAATGTTATCTCTGTTCAAAGAGGTTCAAAATCAAAAATAAATGAAAAGAAAAATAAATATGTCCTATTCCTTTTTATGATGACTGAGTAACTGGAAATATTGGCGTCTAAAAAACGTATATTTTCATGTCAAAAGGTCATCATTTACCCCTTTGAGACTTGATAATGGATAAATCTTTAGTATCCAGGGACTATAGTGTGTGAAAAGCATTAGTTCTTGAGTGAACAAGATGTATCTCATTTGATAGTTTGTTTCAAAAACAAAAATGTTTATATCATTGGAGAAATGTTTTAAAAGAATCATTCTTATCCATCATCAAGTTGTCTTAATAAAGGTTGTTTATTTTCAACACACTTGATTTCAGTCTAAAAGATTTCTTTTATTTCTTTGGACTTGAAGAATATGGTAGTGTGTAGTTGATTGTTAAAGGTATTATATCCCTCAAATTATCATTTTAATGACTCAAGTCACTGAATGCTCATATCTTGTTGGATATTGTGTAAAACTTGAATTGTGTTGAATTTTTTCAAAATTATAACAAATGAATTTTTTAGTCTATTAAAATCCTTGAAATGGTTATTCCACCCACTGCTTATCATTATAAAGTTATCCCAAAAGCTCACAAATTTTTCCATACTCAAATCTAAAATTTTCATCAGGCCAGGTCGACACTACTCCAACTAGTGTCAACACACTTTCACTCAGGTGCTCATCTCCTCTGTGTCGACACTGACCCCCCTGCCAGACTCATTTAACCCGTGGGCGCCGGTTAAGGATTCGCTATTTCTGCGGGGTAGGTTATCCAAAAACCCCACTTTTCTTCTCCAGGTCGACCGACGGTCGTCTTCCTCCTGGATTCGGCAGGCGTTTTGAATCCCTTTCCACCTCTTCTCTCCTCCATTCCATCTCCATCCGTTTTCTCTCATTCCTCTCTCTCCATCATCCTCGATTCCACTCTACACTGCTTCCATGGCGCACAAGCAAGCCCCTTGCCGTGGAGCAAGATCAAGGGCTACGGCAAGGCCCATTCCAGCAGATGATGATCCTCCTACTGAGAGGAGAACCAGAGACACCATGATCCTGTAGAGTAGTCAGGGTCTTCATCTGCTAAGAGAGGTAGGGCATCCTCTTCTGGTCGAGGTCAAGGGTCTGTGTACCCTAGGAGGAAAACCCTGGATTCTTCTCCTGAAGCCTCTGAGAAGTCCACATCCATGTCTTCATCCTCATCATCAGAATCTTCCCAGCCCTCTAAGAGACCTCCTTCCAAACCCCTAAGTGCAGGGAAGACCATCTTGAAACCCAGGGCAATGGACTTGGATGACAGTGAGCTGATTGCTGCTTTTCCTGAGGTTACAAATTTCTTCAAATTCCAGTCTTGGCAATCCTTTATCTCAGATTTTCACATCATATACCCTAGACTTGTCCAAGAATTCTATCAGAATTTGGAATGCACTGATGATGGATACAAGTCAAAGGTCAAAGGGATTGTGATAGACATGCCTACAGACATAGCAGCCACCATATTCAAAATTCCAGATGAAGGAGAAGACTACCACAACTTTGAGTTCAACCTTCATGAAGCCTATACCATCATGACTGGATTGCCTGCAGATGAGTCTGATCCTAAGCAAACCCATGTTACAAAATTCAATACCAACACGTTTCCACCTGTATTGAGGCTTACCCATCACATGCTTACTACTATCATCACACCCCAAGGTGGTGGGAGGGACAGGCTCACAGACATTCAAAGGTTTGTGATTACTGTATGAGCAAGGATATAAAGGTCAATCTTCATGTCATCATGTACCAGATTATCTCTGAGACCACTAAGGCATATTTACATAGATCACTTCCATATGCAGCCCATTTGACTCAAGTCTTCAAACACTTTGGTGTGTCTCTTGAGAATGAAAAGTCTGAGAAAATTCCTAAGTCCAACATTTATTTCTTTAAGCATGTTCAAAAATTTATGGGCTTTAGGATTGTGGGTGATAAGGTGAGGAGAGGGCCAGCTGCAGTAGAGGCCCCTGTGGTCAAGAGGAACAGCCTCCAGTCTAAGAGGAACAGCCTCCAGTGCAAGAGGAACAGCCTCCAGTGCAAGAGAATCAGCCTCCAGCTCCAGAGGATCAGCCTCAAGTACATGAGGACCAGCCTCCCATAAATGAGGATCAGCCTCATGTGGCAGCTCAAGTTGATGAACCATTCATTGCCCCTCATTCACCTCAACTTCAGCCCTCCTCCTCCATGAACATTGAAACTGAAATCCCATCCTTTTCTCCACAACCTCCAGTTCATGCATCCTCCTCCTTTAGTGGACCTTCTGTTCCACCAGAGTTGTACACGTTTTTGAATGATAAATTTGATGCTTTGAACACCCCCATTCAATCCATGTCAGAAAATTATGAGTTGAGGATTCAGAGGTTGGAGAACACTGTATCTGCCAAGTTTATTGAACAAAAGGCAGCTTCTGACCATACCACACAGAGGTTCAACAGGCTGTTTGGCACTTTGGCAGATGCTTCAGTTGATCTTAAAGAACACCAAGAAAAGTTGGAAACAGTTTTGAAGGGAATCTTGGCCAACTCCAAGCTGATGTCTTCAACACGAAGGAGACACTTTCTCAAATTTCAAAAACAAGACTATCCTTTGCACATTTGGTAGATGACTTGGAGAGCATGAAGAATTTGCCTGCTCACATTGATGAAGAGATGTCTGCACTTAAAAGAGAATTCAAAGTTTTGAATAGGCCTGGTTGGTCAACTGGTTCTTCCTCATCTTCACAGCCAGTGTCAAATGAGTTTAGTTCACTTCAAGCTTCAATGTCAGAGAATTCAAAGAGAATGGAACATCTTCTGCATACAAGACTCTCAACTATCCTAGCTCAAATGAAGTTTAGTCTAACTTCCATGGAAAAGAGATTAACAGATATTGAGACAATTTTGATACCCATTCCTCCTCCTCCTCCTCCTTCTCCCCAATAATGCAATTTCTTTTGATGATGTCAAAGGGGGAGAAGATAGCAAGATTGTAATGCTCTCATATCTTTAATGAAATGAATAGAAATATTTGTGCCTTCAATGTGTCTGAAAAATGTTTTGAATCAATGTGAATGTAAATCTTTTGAATGAATGTGAATGTGATGAATGCTTGTCAAGCTGCTTGACCTTTGTGTGAGAATAGCTTATCTTTAGTAACATTGTGTATTTCATGTGTGCTAATTTCAAATGTCACTAAAAAATGTTCAAAGGTCCTTGACAAGTATAAATAAAAGGAAATGAAAATGCTTAAAATCACATTTCATTGAAACTCTCTACTTTCATATGAATTTAATGTTGCCATCATCAAAAAGGGGGAGATTGTTGGGTTGAGTATGAATATAATACATTTCTCCTCACATTTTGATGATGACAAGTTGTGATTTTAATGCATAACCATTGGAACATGTGAAATACATCACACCTGAAATTACAATAGTCAAAAGCATGTTTCCAAGCATATTTATCATTTATATTCATGATAATACATTTAACTAATGATTTATGTGTTATTTTCTCAGGGACAATCATTTATTACCGGGGCAGTGTCGACACACCCCAAGATGGTGTCGACACAATGTTCCAAGCCCTAAGCCAAATATGAAGAATTGGTCCACTAGTGTCGACACTAGACCAGGGCAGGTCGACACTAGAGGCAGATCCCAGAGAATCTTGTTCACAGGTCTCTTCAGTCAGGTGGACACCAGATACAGGTAGGTCGACACTAGATGGCTCTCCTAGAAGACCTATTTTGCAGTCTGGGACAGCAGGTCGACACCAGATGATCTCTGGTGGACACTAGATGGATCTCCCAGAAGACCTGTTTTACAGTCTGGGACAGCAGGTCGACACCAAATGATATCAGGTCGACACTAGAGACCTCTCCCAGGGAATTGTTTTTGCCAGTCTGGGACAGTGTGTCGACACACCTCATGGGCAAGTCGACACACTCCGGAATCTCTGTGACTTAAAGTTTGTCCTTGACACGTGGCACCCTAGGGATGTGTTGGATTAGCCTTGGATCATGTGCCCACAACCCCCAAGGGTACATTTGGACTATTAGGGGTATAAATACCCTCCTATTGGCTCTCCAACATGCAAGAACCCTTTCAGAGCCTCCAGAGATCTTGTTGGCGGCTAGAAGGTTCTCCTCCCTGTACCTGCCTTCCTGGTGCATCCTCGAGCAAAATTCTCATCTGCTCAAGCAAGAGAAGTGGGAATTGATCGTTGAAGAAGCAATTGGAGCACCTCAAGGAAGCAGATCAAGTAGAAGCCGATTTCTGTGAAGAATTCGAGGAAGATCCTGAAGATCAAAGTGCAGAGCATCGTCCAGGAACTTCCAATGATCAAAGCCCTTCACAATTCGACCTTCTACAAGGGAGTACATCTGAAGAGAAAAGCTATCAATCCAATTTTCATCTTCATTTTTCTCTTCTGAGTAATTCTGAGAGTGTGCATGGGTTGTTGCATGAGTCTCATGAATTAACTCTTGTTGGACTAGATTTGTTGCTAGAGGATCTGAGTCTTGTGTTTTTCTAGCAGGTTGTTTGTGAGCCGTCGAGCTCAGTAGTTTGTGAGTCGTCGTACTCACTGTGTGGTTTGAGCCGTCGTGCTCAATTTGGAGTCGTCGTACTCCGGTTGTTGTTTGAGCCGTCGTGCTCAGTTTGGAGTCGTCGTGCTCCAGGTGTTTCTTGAGTCGTCGTGCTCAAGGGTGTTTGGAGTCGTCGTGCTCCTGTGTGAGTTGTACTCAGGGTTTTGAGTAGTGTGGCCTCACTGTGTGAGGGGTGGACGTAGGAGTCACTGGAGGTGATTTCCGAACCACCTAAAAATTCTCTGTGCATTGGTTTGATTATGGTTTGCCTTTGTATCTCGCTAGATGCATGCATAGGGATTTCGTTCACTCTACTAATTGATTTGCTCACACTCTAATCACACTTCAGATTAGTAAATTGATTGGGTGATTTGATCTCTGATTCAAAGTAATTTTAAATTGCTTAAGCTTCCGCGTTAATTGGTATTAGATCTATTCAACCCCCCCTTCTAGATCTGATCCTTCCACCCATCCGTTCCTAACACATAACATAATATCATTGTCCACATACTAATGAAATGAAAGAAAGTGCAGTCTAAGCAAGTAATCTCCACAAGCACATCTACTCCTCTCGCTCTGAGTCACTCCTCGCTATGTCCTCCTCATTCACGGGGACACCTGTCTCACCTGTATGTTAAAGCAAGTATGAGTCTTCAAAAAGACCCAGCAAGTAACCCATTGGCGCATCCTTACACATATCACATTCATGCTATACTTTTTAACAACAAGAGAAGTTTGGCACATGGTTTATGTCAAATTAAACACCTACACATGAATAACCTATAACATGCTTTCTACACATGGTCTTTAGCTTGATTCATGGTATCAATTTCAATTCATTCATATCATTTTACCAAACAACTTGTTCATGGAATTAAGCACATGATTACTAGTAAACTAACAAGATATCTAACACTTTTCACATGCTTTTATATCACATAATCACATCTTTTCTTTCTGTTTTAACATAAATAAAACATATTCACATGGTTTCACATCATTTCACATGGTAACACATTAACCACCACTTTCACATGAACACTTTGCACATTTACACATATTTCACACTTTTACACATTGGTCGTGATACGTAGTCCGCCACCATAAAGAACACATATATCACATAACAATACCGTCACCTAGACAATATAGTGACGAATCTTGGTACTGCGCAGAACCGGGAGAATCCCTCTCCCTTAACAAGTGGTACTTGTCCACCTCCAGATTTCATCCTGATGCCCAGAGGATTTCACATACACATTGGAGCCTCCCATAGTGTTGCCCAGCTAGCTAGCCCAGAAGGGGGGGGGGGGGTGAATGGGTTATTAAAATTTTGATCTTTGATTATACCTGTTCACTAAAAGGATTACAACAACTTAAACGAAGGTTAGAGTTAGAGGAAATGAGATAGCAAACACAAAACACAACCCAGACACAGGATTTTTATCCTGGTTCGAACTCCTTTCCACAGGAGACCTACGTCCAGTCCCTGAGCAATACCTCAGGATTTCACTAATCAAGGGTACAGTCCCCCTTAAGGACACAACAACACCCAGCTCAGCTGGTCTTCCTTCACACCAGAAGGAACAACACCCTGGATACCACCAGGTCTTCCTTCACACCAGAAGGGAACAACACCCTGGATACCACCAGGTCTTCCTTCACACCAGAAGGGAACAACACAAAGAGAGGTTTGAAAGACAAGCCCCTAGATCAAACTGCAACAAGCAATGATCTGAAGGACCTAGCTGAGAGCAAAGAATCTAAATCTAGGCTCACTCTCAGAACTACACAAGCTCTCTTCAAATGATCTTTCACTAGCTAGTAGAGAGCAAAAGAGCAAAAGCTAAGAGGAATGAAGTTTTCTGCTCTAAACTTTCTTCAGAAGAATTTGAATGTTTTTCTTGAACGTTGTGTCTTCTTCTGTTCTTCTGACTTGTATATATATCTTCAATTTGAAATCTAGACGTTAAAGAGTCCGTTGTCTCTCTTTTGAGTAGTCGTTAGACTGAATGACATCTGGAGTCTTGGAAGCTTCCTGTCAACAGTCTTTTGATTACTTGAGCACGCAAAGAGATGAGATCTTCAAAGATATCCGATGGCTTCTATTTGTTTACGTTGTACCATGAGCTAGTTCAGAGGTCCACATCACACAGTGTCAATAAGATGTCAATCTCATAGCAGACAGATAAGCTGTCTCTGATGTCATCAACGTCAGTAGCAATAGTCAAGAAAAAGTAATGCAAATAGCTTAAGTCTAAAGGACGTTATCAGAGTAGGCACGATAAAGGATGATATGGTCTGCATGCATGCAGAGATATGTTCAGATCTCATAAATGCAAAAGCGTCAGAGAGATGTCTACGTGGACTTTGACTGGTCAATGCTTTAAGATGAATAAGATATCAAGATATGAAATCGATGACTGTATGACTTATGAAATCGTTATGAGTCATAGCAAATCGTTATGAACACTTATCAAGTCGTTATGAACTCTAAGAAATCGTTGCGCAAAGCAAATCGTTATGAACACTTATCAAGTCGTTATGAACTCTAAAGAAATCGTTACGGCTACCAAGTCGTTACGAGTTTCAAGAAATCGTTACGAGACTAAAGAAATCGTTACGGCTACCAAGTCGTTACGAGTTTCAAAGAAATCGTTACGAGAACTAAAGAATCGTTACGGCTACAAGTCGTTACGAGTTTCAAAGAAATCGTTACGAGAACTAAAGAAATCGTTACGGCTACCAAGTCGTTACGAGTTTCAAAGAAATCGTTACGAGACTAAAGAAATCGTTACGGCTACAAGTCGTTACGAGTTTCAAAGAAATCGTTACGAGAACTAAGAAATCGTTACGGCTACCAAGTCGTTACGAGTTTCAAGAAATCGTTACGAGAACTAAAGAAATCGTTACGGCTACCAAGTCGTTATGAGTTTCAAAGAAATCGTTACGAGAACTAAAGAAATCGTTACGGCTACCAAGTCGTTACGAGTTTCAAAGAAATCGTTACGAGAACTAAAGAAATCGTTACAGCTAGCAAGTCGTTATGATTCTAAAGAAATCGTTACGAAACTTACGAAATCGTTACGGCTAGAAGTCGTTGTGAGTTCTAAAGAAATCGTTACGAGAACTTACGATATCGTTACGGCTAGCAAGTCGTATGAGATCTTAACAAATCGTTACGGATCGATTTGTTTGAAACATCACGGTTTTTCGGTCAGAAAGGATTGATCATAATACTATGAAATCGTTATGATGACTCTATTTTGAACTTATAAAGGAATCGTTCTGATTATCAATAGAAGTCTATATGAATATGAAGAAGTTGATACAAAACTTGGACAAGAATGACATAGACTTTACCTGATTGCCTTGAACTTTCTTTTTGCTTTTATTTTCTTTGTCCTCAAGCTCAAGTAATTCCATTAGTACTATTTTGTTAATCATCAAAATTATATTAATATATATCATAGTGGAAGTATTTAAGGGGAAAGTTTGGCATGAAAAGGTAGGACCCATGGATGGGATGGTCCTTTGAATGTAAAGTTGCCTTTGTTGTTCCAGGAATACTCCATACTGGTCTGTATCCAAGATAAATCTGTAAAAGGTGCTCTTTCCAAAGCTAGCACGATGGAGAAATCTATCCAGAGAGATTGGATAGAAAATCTTCTAATCAAGTAGATCCTGCTTCAGAGCATAGAAGGCAGTATATCTGGCTGCCCTCTGAACATAGATATCTTGAATTGGATTTATGGAGTTGAGATCCATGAAGGCTTCGGCTGAGAGAATGGGCTTAGCTTGACGAACCAAGGAACTGTTGATGGCCTGTAACTGAAGATGGGGTTCCTTGTAGAGAGTTTCCCATATGGTGGGAGTAAGCCTTTCACATTCAGAAATGAGTGGAGCCAAAACTTGAGAGGAAATGCGGCCAGAGTGGTATTCTCTGAAGATAAACCGCAAAAAGGAGGGCATTCTATTCTGCTTAGCTGACATTCTGCCCATCTGCTTAGCAAACATGTCAAAGGCATGGGAGCCTGCATCTGAGTCAAACACAAGGGAGTGTAGCTTTGGCAGAAGGACTGGAGAGTCAATTTGAGATCGGCAAAGTCCACTGTGAGGGGAAGATTTACTGGACGTTCTGATCTCAGCATCACTAAGGCTGAATGAAATTGGTAGAACTGTACTTCAGGCAGCTTGTTCAAATAGCAAAAATCACTGTACAGCTGAAAATTCTTGGCAATTCTGATCTCTTTCAAAATGAAGGGTCCCCACGAGTTCTTATGCTGAATAATGAACCACTCAGAAAGAGTGAGTGGGTGAGCTCGATGGGTAAGAGATTCTGCCCTGGCAGTCAAATATTTGTTGTATTGAGCTTTGTTGCCTTTGACATTGGCCCACTGATCTTCAGTCTTGAACTCAGTGCCCTCAAAGATTTTGGATTTTTGAGGGTGGGACAGCTGGGTAAGAGGAAGAACAATGTTTAGATGCTCAGAGAGGTTGAGGAAAGGAATACCATAGATGGTGGAGAGGATGCACTTTTGAACATATTCCTTATAGAGGGATCTTCTCTGAGGTTCGAGGGTAAGAGAGTACCAAGAGGAGGAAATAATGGTGAGGAGGGGATGCTGACAGAGGATGATTGTTTCCTCTTTTTTCTTGGCAGGACTGGGAGGATCAGTCCTGTGGATATGGGTGGCAGTGGAGAGAATGGTGATAAGGATATTTCTCTCAAAATCATCCGGCAGATTTGTGTCAAAGACACCAAGTAGTGAAGGTTTTTCAGGAATGATAGTGACAGAGGAAGGAGGAGTAGGAGGATAGAAGAGGTGTTTTGGATTGAAGGATGTAGATGGTGAACTGGAGTGGTTTGAGTGAGAGGTGAAGAAGGTGAGATGATGATGGAGCTGAGGTGGAGAAGGAGTGGAGAGAAGAAGGTTGAGATGAAATGAGAGAGGAAGAAGGTTGGGTGCGAGACAGAGGATGTTTGAGAGTTGGTGGTGCTGGAGGGGCTGTAGAAGGAGATGAAGGTGAAGAGAGGGTTGGAGTTGCAAGAGTAGAAGCGTCAGGGGCTTAGTAGCTGTCATGGGCTCTTTCCCTTTGTCTTGACCTTCTCTGACAACTGAAGAGGGTCCTGATGACCCTGAAGCTGGCACTGGTGGCCCTGGTGCCCTGATGCTTGAGCTGATGGCCCTGCTGGCCGAGACTCTTGAGCTGGAGGCCCTGGTGGCCGGGGAACAGCAGCTGGTCTGCTCTGAGTAGCTGCAGGAGAACTCCACTTGACCTTGAAAGAACTGCTAGCATCGACTTCATATCAGACATTTCTTTATTAAACCACTTCATTGCATTTCTGACTGAAGAGAGCTCAGAGGTGGTCGAAGCTTGACTAGCAATATCCCTTGCACACTGACTGCACTGCTGACAGAATCTCTCCCTGAGCCTTCAACAATTCCAAAACCGGTTTCAGATTGACTTTCCTGTGGCTCTTTCTGAGTTTTCTGTGAACTACCCTCTTGCCTTTCCTCTGAGGTGCTGGTTCTTCAATAGACT
Source organism: Colocasia esculenta (assembly GCA_014218235.1). NCBI lineage: Eukaryota > Viridiplantae > Streptophyta > Magnoliopsida > Alismatales > Araceae > Colocasia > Colocasia esculenta. The sequence continues at coordinate 116,665,211 of CM024758.1, read as the reverse complement.
GCTCCCCCTGAGCAGGAGCTTCCTCTTCAACTTCCATTTGCTCCCCCTGAGCAGGAGCTTCCTCTTCAACTGGATCTACTGGAGCACTGGACTGCTCCACAGGAATTGATTCTTCAATGTGGCCTTCTGCCACAGCTTCTTCCATTTCAATTTCACCAGACTGTGAGTCGATTCGAGTGGAGAGAGCTGATTCAACTAAATTCCTAAGAATTGAGCCAATTATTGAGGTAGGCAATCACTGGCTTTATCTGCCACTCCTCCTCAACTACAGAAGCTGTAAGATTCTGGCTGAAATGCTGGTGCTACTGCCTGCTGCTCTGCTGCTGACTGAGCTGCTTGCTGCTCTACTACTGACTCTTCTGCTTGCTACTGCTTGCTGCTGACTCTTCTGCTTGCTGCGCTCTGCTGTGCTACTGATTGCTGATCTGCTGATGGTGTTACTACTGCCATTTCCTGAACATCAGGAATTTCTACATCACCAATTATGGCCTCTCCCTCGGCCACAGTGGTCTTAGACCATACACCTTCAATTACAGAGAAACACTTTTCTTGAGATTTCTGGACCTTATACACTGGCCCATCTTCTCCACAACTGCCCCAGATAAATCTATTCCAAAGTGTTTGAAAATCTTTGTAAGTAGATGAGCATAGGGCAATGAGACATTTAACTTACTTTTTGTATCCCATATTTGATCTCTGGCAAATTTCATCCTTTCCAACATGACTTGCGCCATATTAATCTCCTTTTGTTGAATCGCCCAAAACATCATATCAGAATCTGCCCTAGTGCACGTTGAGAAGGTGGCACTGCGAGGAACCAAAATTTGACAGATAATGAAATGAAGAAGACGGTTGTATGCATTCATCTGATTAATATCCAATTTTCCGTCTCTTAGCCTAAACCCTGGACCTATAATGCCAAGGCCTTTTGCTTCATCGTTCACTGCGTGAACCCCACAATCCAGACGTCTTCACTCCAAACAACATGTGCAACAACTCATGATCGACTTTAATTTGGATTCCCTTTACCGATGATACAAGGGACCCATCTGCCTCTGACCTTAAGCACACATAAAATGCTTTCACCAGGTCGGGATAGCTTACCTCGGTGAAAGTGGCAATTTCCATCCACTGCATCCTTCTCAGAGTTTCTGCTATACTTCCCATGCCATTCTTCTCGAGATTTGGAACATCCACTGCCTTGTTTCCGCATACCTTTGTCTTCACGAAGGTGAACCTTTCCTGCTGTTCTGCGGACAGGTACTCAGCACTGTAGCCCCCTACACTTCCGGAGATCATCGGAGCGGCCATGGGTAGAGAGGAGAAGAACTGTTCTGGAGAAGGGAGATGATGGAAGAGATGGAAGCCCTCGAGGGATTCTTCGCGGGAAGAGGGGAAAGCTTCAAATCTTGCAGAGAGTCGATGCCGGAATCGTTAGGGCATCGGCTTTGGTGAATAGATAAAGGAGAAAGGGTAAAGGTAGAAGATGAGTCGTTCCCAGAACGATTTGACTAATTAGAATTATTTTATCGAAAACAGGAAGCGCCAAAAGGCGGTAACGGCACAAGGCGACAAAAGGGTTTGACGAGTCAAACTGCTTTTAACACAATAGCGGTCAAGAAAGAGTAAATAAACTGAGTTTTGCTTAAAGTGAGAGAGAGAGAGAAAATTTTCATTTATTCTGAAAAATTTATATGCCATTTTAAATACAGAATCTTTTCACAAATTGCACATCCCTAATTCCCTTCTAAGAGATGTAAATCTCTCTTCAGGTAGGGCTTTTGTGAAGATATCTGCTAGTTGGCTATTTGTATCAATAAAGGATATTTCTATATTTCCATTTGCAACATGATCACGAATAAAATGATATCTAACCTCAATATGTTTTGTCCTTGAGTGCTGAACTGGATTCTTGGTCAGATTAATGGCACTGGTGTTGTCACATAGCAATGGAATTGATTTGATATTTAGTCCAAAGTCTTCAAGTTGTTGCTTTATCCAAAGAGTTGTGTACAACAACTTCCAGCAGCTACATATTCAGCTTCAGCTGTTGATAGTGCCACTGAGTTTTGTTTCTTTGAAGACCATGATATCAAACATCCTGCAAGAAATTGACAACAACCACTGGTGCTCTTTCTATCTATCTTGCATCCAGCATAGTCAGCATCAGAATATCCTACTAAATCTATTTCACATGATTTTGGATACCAAAGACCTAAATCATGAGTTCTAGCTAAATATCTAAATATTCTTTTTACAGAAATTAGGTGTGATTCTCTAGGGTCTGCTTGATACCTAGCACACATGCATACACTAAACAAGATGTCTGGTCTACTTGCTGTTAAATAAAGTAAAGACCCTATCATACCTCTATAGTTCTTTTGATCTACCTTTTTACCATTTTGATCACTGTCCATTCTGGTTGATGTGCTCATTGGAGTTGACAGTGGTTTGGCATTATCGAATCCAAACTTCTTCAGGAGTTCCTTGGTGTATTTGGCTTGACAGATGTGGGTGCCTTCCTTCCCTTGCTTGACTTGCAATCCAAGGAAGTAGTTTAGCTCCCCCATCATACTCATTTCAAATTCTCCCTGCATAAGCTTCTCAAAATACTTGCAAAGAGATTTGTCAGTAGAACCAAAATGATATCATCTACATAGATTTGAACTAATAGTATGTGATTGACCTTTGACTTTATGAATAATGTGCTATCTACTTTGCCTCTATTGAAACCATGATTTAACAGAAAGAGCTAAGCCTTTCATACCAGGCTCTAGGTGCTTGTTTTAAACCGTATAATGCCTTATGGAGTTTGAAAACATGATTAGGAAATTCGGTGTCATCAAAACCTGGAGGTTGTTCAACATACACTTCCTCTTTTATAAAACCATTTAAGAATGCTGATTTAACATCCATTTGAAATAGTGTCAAGTTTAGAGCTGATGCATATGCAAGTAAGATTCTAATAGCCTCAAGTCTAGCTACAGGTGCATAGGTTTCATCGAAATCTATGCCTTCCTCTTGAGAATAGCCCTGAGCTACCAATCTGGCCTTGTTTCTTAGGATTACACCAGTTTCATCCAATTTGTTTCTGAACACCCATTTGGTGCCAATAACTGGATGATCTGATGGTCTAGGAACAAGTGACCATACTTGGTTTCTCTTGAATTGATTTAATTCATCTTGCATGGCTATTATCCAAGATTCATCAGTTAAAGCTTCATTGACTGTCTTAGGCTCTATCTGAGAAACAAAGGCTAAATAATCACAAGGATTACATTACCTCTTGTTCTTACCCCTATGGATGGATCACCAATGATATTCTCAAGTGGGTGATCTTTCTTGTATCTCCATTCCTTTGGAAGATTTTCATGAGTAATTCTTCTTGTTGTAATTCTTCCAGAGGTGGATCATCCTTGTCCTCAATTGATGTATCTTTAAGCTTTTTGGACAGTTCATCTGCATCATCATTATCATCTACTTCCTTTCTCAAGGAAGGGTTAGTTTCATCAAAAATAACATGCACAGTTTGTTCAATTAATAGTGAGCGTTTATTGAAAACTCTATAGCCTCTGGGTTTAGAAGTATACCCCATAAAGATGCCTTCATCTGACTTGGCATCCAACTTACCAATGTCCCTTTTTCCGTTGTTGTGAATAAAGCAAGGACATCCAAAGATTCTGAAATGACTTACCTTGGGCTTCTTTCCTTTGAACAACTCATATGCAGTCTTCTTCAGTATTGGCCTGATCATTACTCGGTTGACAATGTAACTGGCTGTGTTGACTGCTTCAGCCCAAAATATCTTGGTAGCTCATATTCAGAGAGCATGGTTCTTGCCATATCCAAGAGAGTTCTGTTCTTCCTTTCAGCTATACCATTTTGCTGTGGTGTCCTTGGTGCTGAGAAATTGTGCTGAATTCCTTGATCATCACAGAATCTAGCAAACTTTTCATTTTGGAACTCACCACCATGGTCTGATCGAATGGACACAATACTGAACTTCTGATCTTTCTGGACTTTCTTACTGAAACTGACAAAATTATCAAAACTATCATCTTTATGCTCTAAGAATGATACCCATGTGAATCTTGAGTAGTCATCTACTATGACAAATCCAAAATTCTTTCCTCCAAGACTGGTAGTCCTCATTGGTCCAAATAGATCCATATGTAGGAGCTCTAAGGGTTTTGAGGTAGTCACCACTGTCTTTGACTTGAAGGAACTCTTTGTGTGCTTTCCCTTAGCACAGGGTCTACAAACACTTTCCAATTTTCCATTGACTTTTGGTAGACCTTCCACAAGATTCCTCTTTCTGAGCTTGTTCAATCCGTCCAAGCTGCAGTGGCCTAGTCTTCTGTGCCACAGCTCAGTTGATTTGCTTTTGCTGGCTGCCAGACACACATTTTGCTCTTTGAGTTCTTCAAGGTAGAGCACGTACAGATTCTTCTCTCTATTTGCTTCAAAGATGACTGCTCCATCCTTTAGTATGCTGCACTTTGATTCTTGAAACTTGATTTGATGACCTCTATCACACAGTTGACTTATACTGATGAGGTTGTGCTTTAATCCTTTGACTAATAGCACATCTTCTATGACTGTTTTTCCTTTGCTATTTACTGATCCACTGCCTACTACAGTTCCTTTCCCATTATCTCCATAAGTGACTGTTCCTTCTTCAGCTTGGAGATGGAAAACAGCTTCAGGTTTCCTGTCATGTGCCTTGAACACCCACTATCCAAATACCATTTGGATGCTCGAGGATTAACCTGAAATTAAGACATCAAGCTTTAGGTACCCAAGTTCTTTTGGGTCCTGATGGGTCAGTATCATTATTTTTTACTTTCATTATCCACTTCTTATGTCTTGTTGGACAGGTGGATTTTAAATGACCTAGCTTATTACAGTGACTACAACATGATGTTTTTGTTACTCTTTCAATATACTTAAAATTAGCTTTATAGGCTGTATTTTCCTCAGGAACAAATCTTGGAGTTGGATACACCTTAGGTGGAATTATAGTTTCTGCATTTTCAGGTGGTGTGTAGCCTACACCATCTTTTCTCTTACCTGAGCGTCTAGCTCCTTTTAATATTAAGGGATTCTTACCATTTGTAAATTTTTCTAATGTGCTTGCTAATTTCTCATTCTCTTCATTTAGATTTTTAATCTCTTTTCTTAATTCATCTACACTTTCTTGTTTTTCTAATTTTGTTATTTGTTTATTCTTAACTTTTAAGTCTTCACACAACATTCATTTCTTCTTTTTAGTTCGATTAATTGCTTTTCTAGTTCTTCATTTTCTATTTTAAGTCTGAGTTAGTGTTTTCTAAGCATGTATATTCTTCTTACTAATCTTAAGTAATTTAGACACCTCTTTATATTTGTCGTAAAGTTCATTAAGGCGCTTTCCAAATTGTCAGAATCTGAATCAGAATTATTACAATCGAAAGAAGAGTCAGAGGTTACCTTTTCTTCGATGTTGGCCATGAGAGCCAGGTTGGCTTCTTCTTCATCACTGCTTGAGCTTGACTCACTGTCTGAGTCACTGCTGTTCTCCCAAGCAGCTGCCATTGCCTTTTTCTTGTATCTTCTGAACTTCTTGGAGCTATCCTTCTTCTTGTGATCATTTTTCTTTAGCATTGGACAATCTGCCTTGATATGTCCAGGCTTCTTGCATTCATAACAGATGGTCTCTCCTTTCTTCATTTCTTTGCCATCTGATCTTTTGAAGTCTTTATTTTTCTTAAAGTACCTTCTGCCGGATTGAAATTTTTTCTTCTTGGCCAGGATGCGCTGCAATCTCTTAGAGAGCATTGCTTCTTCATTTTCGCTGTCTACCTCACTCCCGCTAGAGCTTGCTTCTGATGACTCTTCTTCTGCTTTCAAAGCATTGGAGTGCTTCTTTCTGCTAGATGATTCTCCTAGCCTTTCCATGTTGATCTCATGGGCCATGAGGGACCCGATGAGCTTTTCTACTGACATTCTCTTAAGGTCATTAGCTTCTTCGATAGCTGTGACCTTTGGTGTCCATGAAGATGGCAAGGATCTGAGAATCTTTCTTACCATATCTGCAATCTCATAGGACTTTCCTAGACTGGCTAAACCATTGGTGATGTCAGTGAATCGACTGAACATCTGGGTGATTGACTCACCTGACTGCATTTGAAATCTCTCATACTGAGTGACAAGAATGTCGATTCTTGTCTCCTTTACTTTATCTGTACCTTCGTATGTAATCCTTAGCTTTTCCCACATTTCCATGGAGGATTTGCAGGCTGAGACTCTGTTAAACTCCTTCTTGCTTAGAGCACAACATAAAATGCTCTTGGCTTTACAGTTCAAGGAGATTTTCTTTCTGTCTTCATCTGTCCATTGTGCTTTCTCATTTGTGACAACCAGGTCACCTTCTTCTACTATCGACCAGATTTGATAGTCGTGGCCTTGTAGAAAATATTCCATTCTGGTCTTCCAATACGGATAATCTTCACCATCGAACAAAGGGGGTCTGTTGACTGACTGACCTTCGAAGTTGCCTTGGGCTGCCATTGATCTTTGCTCTTCAGATCGTTGGATCTTCTTCTTTGTCGAAGAGACTCGCTCTGATACCACTTGTTGCCCAGCTAGCTAGCCCAGAGGGGGGGGGGGGTGAATGGGTTATTAAAATTTGATCTTTGATTAATACTGTTCACTAAAAGGATTACAACAACTTAACGAAGGTTAGAGTTAGAGGAAATGAGATAGCAAACACACAAAACACAACCACAAGACACAAGGATTTTTATCCTGGTTCGGAACTCCTTTCCACAGGAGACCTACGTCCAGTCCCTGAGCAATACCTCAGGATTTCACTAATCAAGGGTACAGTCCCCCTTAAGGACACAACAACACCCAGCTCAGCTGGTCTTTCTTCACACCCGAAGGAACAACACCCTGGATACCACCAGGTCTTCCTTCACACCAGAAGGGAACAACACCCTGGATACCACCAGGTCTTCCTTCACACCAGAAGGGAACAACACAAAGAGAGGTTTGAAAGACACCCCTAGATCAAACTGCAACAAGCAATGATCTGAAGGACCTAGCACTGAGAGCAAAGAATCTAAATCTAGGCTCACTCTCAGAACTACACAAGCTCTCTTCAAATGATCTTTCACTAGCTAGTAGAGAGCAAAAGAGCAAAAGCTAAGAGGAATGAAGTTTTCTGCTCTAACTTTCTTCAGAAGAATTTGAATGTTTTTCTTGAACGTTGTCTTCTTCTGTTCTTCTGACTTGTATATATATCTTCAATTTGAAATCTAGACGTTAAAGAGTCCGTTGTCTCTCTTTTGAGTAGTCGTTAGACTGAATGACATCTGGAGTCTTGGAAGCTTCCTGTCAACAGTCTTTTGATTACTTGAGCACGCAAAGAGATGAGATCTTCAAAGATATCCGATGGCTTCTATTTGTTTAACGTTGTACCATGAAGCTAGTTCAGAGGTCTGCACAGATGTCAATCTCAAATAGCAGACAGATAAGCTGTCTCTGATGTCAGTCAACGTCAGTAGCAATAGTCAAGAAAATAGTAATGCCAAATAGCTTAAGTCTAAAGGACGTTATCAGAGTAGGCACGATAAGGATGATATGGTCTGCATGCATGCAGAGATATGTTCAGATCTCATAAATGCAAAAGCGTCAGAGAGATGTCTACGTGGACTTTGACTGGTCAATGCTTTAAGATGAATAAGATATCAAGATATGAAATCGATGACTGTATGACTTATGAAATCGTTATGAGTCATAGAAATCGTTATGACTTATCAAGTCGTTATGAACTCTAAAGAAATCGTTGCGCAAAGCAAATCGTTATGAACACTTATCAAGTCGTTATGAACTCTAAAGAAATCGTTACGGCTACCAAGTCGTTACGAGTTTCAAGAAATCGTTACGAGAACTAAAGAAATCGTTACGGCTACCAAGTCGTTACGAGTTTCAAAGAAATCGTTACGAGAACTAAAGAAATCGTTACGGCTACCAAGTCGTTACGAGTTTCAAAGAAATCGTTACGAGAACTAAAGAAATCGTTACGGCTACCAAGTCGTTACGAGTTTCAAAGAAATCGTTACGAGAACTAAAGAAATCGTTACGGCTACCAAGTCGTTACGAGTTTCAAAGAAATCGTTACGAGAACTAAAGAAATCGTTACGGCTACCAAGTCGTTACGAGTTTCAAAGAAATCGTTACGAGAACTAAAGAAATCGTTACGGCTACAAGTCGTTACGAGTTTCAAGAAATCGTTACGAGAACTAAGAAATCGTTACGGCTACCAAGTCGTTATGAGTTTCAAGAAATCGTTACGAGAACTAAAGAAATCGTTGGCTAGCAAGTCGTTATGAGTTCTAAAGAATCGTTACGAAACTAAAGAAATCGTATGGCTAGTAAGTCGTTACGATTTCAAAGAAATCGTTATGAGAACTAAAGAAATCGTTACAGCTAGCAAGTCGTTATGATTTCTAAAGAAATCGTTACGAAACTTACGAAATCGTTACGGCTAGAATGTCGTTGTATTCTAAGAAATCGTTACGAGAACTTACAAATCGTTACGCTATCAAGTCTTATGAGATCTTTAACAAACGTACGGTATCGATTTGTTTGAAACATCACGGTTTTTCGTCAGAAAAGAAATTGATCATAATACTTATGAAATCGTTATGATGACTCTATTTTGAACTTTAAAGGAATCGTTCTGATTATCAATAAAGTCTATATGACTTGAAGAAGTTGATACAAAGACTTGGACAAGACATGACATGAGACTTACCTGATTGCCTTGAACTTTCTTTTTGCTTTTATTTTCTGTCCTCAAAGCTAAAGTAATTCATTAGTACTATTTTGTTAATCATCGAAATTAATATTAATATATATAAATAAGTGAAGTAATTTATATGGGGAAAGTTTGGTCATCAATAAGGACTTTTCTACAGTACGTCCACACCTTCGATGGTAGCAGTGTCAATTTCGGTACATATTTCACTTAAACACATTATCTCAATTGATCACATGATTAATATCATTTTACATGCACTATTTGGTCCATTCACATGGAAATCATTCAAATACATACCTTTCAGTTTACAGAACCTATCATGACTGTCTAACAGTATCAAATCATGCATAACAGTACCTAAAACCTGATACTAATCACTGAAAATTTCCGTTTCTTGAATAATCATGCGTATATTACTTACTTTTAATACAGTACTACAATATTAAAAGAGTCCCAAATTTTAATCATAAACCCTACACATGGAACATATCATATGGCTAATTTTTTAGAATTTTTGTAGCAGTATAACTATTTTTAACATTTAATATAGATTTCATGCAATTTAACTAAATAATTCAATTAGACATGATTAACAGTGGACAGTCGGGTCTAACAATCTCAAAACATGAAAAAAGTAACCCTAAACTCATGAAAATTTACTGTAATAATATCATGAATCAAATCTAATTATCCGGGATTTAACTCTGTCAAGACATGCATATTTTTCCATAACAGAAATTATATTAAATGTAATCATGATCAGAATTTCCACAGAAGTTCATGGTTCGACCTAAAGACCATACCTGACCAACCAAAATTTTTATTACATGTACAAACATCTAGAAATCTAAAAATCACAGTACAGAGATTAAACACATATTTCTGTCAAAATCAGATGAACTTGGCGGCAAGGGTGTTGCCGTCATGGTGGGTTAATGGCACAATCGATTGTCGTTAACTCATGAACTTGGCGGCAACAAGGTTGCCGTCAACCTCCTGTCTGCAGAAAAGTGCAGAACGACTACAGAAAAACATAGAATTTGGGGTCCAGGACACGATTTAAAAATCCGCAAAAATGTCTAAACTCTAGGGGATATGTCAGGGATGAAACCCCTAAGTTACTTGCCTTTGGAAAAACCTCAGAAGATCTAATTTTTGGTGATGAAGCCCTCCTCGGCCAAGACAAGAAGGTGATGCTTTTTGCCTTAATTCGATCTCCACACTCGCACAGATGATCCCCCGGCGTTAGGAGAGCTCCTCCACCTCCAGGAAAGTCTCCCAGTCGAAGAAGATCACTGGTGGAGCCTTCCAATCACCGGATCAAACCCTCACAAGAACTCTTTTTCTCTCCCTAAAACCTAGAAAATCTCTTCTGAACCAAAGGCCTTTCCTCACCGATATGTCTAGGTTAAATAGGTTAAGAGTCGGGGTAAACCTAGGTCTTAAGGAGTCCTGACCGTTGGGGATACGTTTCCAAAATGATCTTCGGAGAAAATGAAGTTGTTTCTGATCTGGAATCCCAAACACAGCCAGAGAAGTAGATGGCTACATAGCTATTGTCAACCAGAAATAGGCGTCAATCGATGTTGACGTCTAGATCCTCTAGCCACATAGTCAACGACACAAAAGTTGCCGCCAACCTGCTCTTAACGTCAAGGGATGTTGACGTTAAACCGGAATTTCGATAGAACATAAAAACATCAAACAAACATATATACACAGAAATAAACAAATATTATATGCATAGAATTTGAGGGCCTTACACATGGGTTGTCGCGACGACATTGGTAGACACGATACTAAAATTAATGCGATGCTACGACCTGTCATGTTAAAGATAATCGATCATTTAAGGATTATAACCGATCAATTAGCACTAACGCGACTCCAATGGCCGTCGCGTTAAGGACTGAGGGTTAATAACACTAAAAAAGGACTCTGAAGTAATGTTTGGACGAGATAAACTGAGAATTGGACTTGATGGGCTCAAAACAAGGTTAACAAATGGGCTCAAGACGAGTGACCAACTTGGGTCACACTAAGAGAGCAAGAAATACGGTCCGACTCATAGGCCAAAACTGGGTGTCTACAAATTCCCCCTCCTTGGTTTCCACTTTGCAAGGAAGCATAGTGGAAGTGTAGTGGAGGTGTCATGGAATGACGGTGAAGCGGAAGTGACGTGAAGTGAACTGAAAAGATGAGAGCCATGGTACAAAGACACCCGATCTGACCAATGAGCAATTGGAATCTTCTTGAAAGCCCCGAATTAGCTTCTTCAGATAGAATGCAAGGAAGACACAAGTCTAGATGAGAAGGAAGAAGATAAAAGAGATGATCACCCCTCATTGAGATGTACCCTACTACACGCCATTTTGGCAACAGTTTATGTAAATTCATGTTATACCACAATGCCTCAAAGTGGTTCTCTTCAATAACCTCTTGAGTGATTTTCCTATTTTTTTTGGATTTTTCTAAGATTTTTAGGATTTTTTCTAAGGGGTCTGAAGGGGTCTGTTGAACTTAAGTGATTTGCGTCTGACACAGCGGATGCCTTTTAGGAGGTTTAATTCGCGGCGAGTAAAGCTGACGCATATCACACTTCCTTTTCTGGTGCTTACCCTGTTTTGAAGCGCGTCTAACAAAGCCGACACGATTAAGAGTTTCCATTTTCAAACTATGGCAAATTCCAAAATTATTTTTGGAAATATTTTGTTGCTAATTAGAACCGCGCCCATGTTGTCCGACGCGTTTCTGACCTTCCCTCATATGAAGATCAATTTCCATCAGAGAATGATTCTATTCAAATACACGAAGGTTTATGCCGATGCGATTCAATATTTCCATTTATTAATATTTGGAAAGAATCGATTCAAATTAGAAGTGTTTGAAATGCGGCAGTCTATGCTAACGCGATTCTTGAACTTGCTATATTTGATGTTTGGAAATGGTTAATCGGAGCAAGTCGATCTTGGTAATCGTGGCGGTTTAGTCACACGCGATTCATTGGATAGGCGTCCACTGTGTCCGACATGATTTCAGTATTTTTCCCCTATAAAAAGACCCCTAAGGCCAGTATTTTGAGCATAACCCAAGCACTACGGCGAAGCCCTGCCGCATTAGAGACTCGCATTCCGAACCAAGGAGGAGCATCTTTTCTTCCGAGCTACTCCACGCCCCCATTCCTTGGAGTTCGGAGCCTTCATCCTCTCATTCCATTGGCGCGGGATGGGAGCTTCGTCCGTCATCAATAGCCAGCTTACTTCGCCGATCTCTTCTTCCTCCCTCCATTTTATTTTTATTTTCATCTTTATAGTGCATTTCATCACTTCATTTTACACACACACATCATATCATTTTTCCCCACACCTACACTTTTAGGGGTTTAACACCACTCCCACGAGGTGTGTTAACGCCCATGTCACTACACTTTTCTTTCATTTCGTTTGATTTGGTGCTGCACGCCATAGTCTAATCCTCTTTCACATGTTTGTCGTCTTATTTTCTTGCAAGGTAACCGCCCGAGCTAAAATCTTCTTCGCCGGCCGGCCGGTGGAAGAAGTAGAAGTGAACCCGCACACCACACTCCCGTGATCATCGGGTGAAGGTAAGTACGTCATCTTCCTCCTCGCCTGTCTCCTTCAGTACCCTCACGTACCTGGCATTCACACCTCCTTTTTGTGCACACACGCACGTTTTCTTTTCCTTTCTCCCCCGCTTATTTATTTTTCATTTAAAATTATCTCTTATTTTTAAATCACTCTTTGTGGGGGTGTTTTGAAAAAAGACACGTTCACAAATTGGCAATCACGGTTGGACTTCTTTCTTTTTAGTTCCGGTTACCTCTCCTTTGGCACCCACATGTGCCCCTCCTTCGACACCCACGTGTCCCTCCCTTCGTACCCCACGCGGTACACCCCCTCCTTTCGTACCCCACGCGATACTGTTTGAGATTCCCATCGCCATTACCAATTTTGTGTTAAGTGTTCTTTTCTTTACATTTCCATAAAGTTTGATTTAAAAAAAAAATCAAATCACCATCCTGCTCCCCACCCCATTTACTTGCCTTCACTTTTAGAAAACATCTTCATTTGACTTCTATTTCCATCATTTAGTGGTTAAGAGCATGCTTGTCTGATTTACAGCTTTCGGTTGCCTTTTGATTTCGCGATGTGTTCAAGCATCGTGATTTGTGATTTTGTGCAGCGGTTTACCCCATCGCGATTCTGTGACAGATGCTGGAGGGAGTCGTCGCGGCTCTTACAACTTCTGTGAGCTGTCAGATCCGCGACCAACTGAACGGACGTGATTCGCTTTGAAGTGTGACGACTGAACTCGCCGCGATTCAGTCTGTCACAGTGAGCAGGGGTTTCTGCTATCTTGCATTCTTGCATTGCTTATAGGGCATATTTCGGCTGAGGGACCTCCATTCCTCCTTGCACTAGGATCCAAACACCCTTCTTGGTAAAGGCGACCTCTCCTTTGGGCATTCCGTCTCATTGGACTAGGGGACCTTTACCAAGATCTTCATAAGTGTCTGTACCCCGTGGATTCCCTCACGGTGGACCGAGCAGGCTGTACCACTCCGGAGACCCGTGCTAGAGTGCCCATTCGTGTGAGGGAGTGTGCTTAGTGGTCTTGATGTTCTCATCTCACTCATTTAGGCCCGTACCCACTTGGAGTGACACTATTCAAATAAAACACGCACTTTGAATCATTTTGAACATTTAATTGGACGTAAGCATCCTCAAGTGTGTGATTAAAAGCCATTAACGTTTTATCTCAAACTTGTTTGAGTAGTTGTTTGGTAGTTGCTTTTTAATCTTTTTTTTTTCAAAAAGGAGGCGCAATAGGATCAGCGATCGGTCGAGTGCATTCCACCCCCAGAAGGGTGAAATGGTACCACTCCTCTAGGGGATGTACCTGCTACACCAACTATATATATATATATATAGAAAAGATAGGTACAAAATCTGCGGGGCATACCCCTGGAAAAAACAAAAGAGTTAACAAACTCTAAAACTCCCCAGACCTAGTCGGCCCCTAATAAGAGCAGGAAAACAAGAACGGGGAGCTGGGTGGAAGAAGTAAAAACCCCCTTACAACGAGAATAACATGCAAAGGTGGCCAAGCATCCGCCACCTGATTTGCTTCCCTAAACATGTGAAATACGAACACCATACTGTAATCACGGGATGTGCTCCCTTTGAAAATTTATGAATATGAATGATTGAAAACGTACTGTGATCACCACCAACTAGTCGCCCTAGAGATGTGATGATGGGACGGCAGACTACGTTGAAAGGAAAAGAGAAGAGAAGGCGTTCCTGTGAACGCGACAGAAGCGTCGTCGCTATGTGTGTACCTGAACGCGACGTGAGGGACGGCGCCTTCTGGGTCGCGACAGCTTAGTCGTCGCCTTCTTCTTCTGTCGATGAAGATTGGGGTTCTGATCTTCCTGCTCCTCAGCCGGCCGAGGGGCAAGAGCCTCACGCCTCTCTAGTCTTTAGGTACCTGCCAAGATCAAGAAAACAAAGAAAAACCCATTAGAACTTCGTGCATGTGAGATTTATTCAATGAAAAACATGTAAACATGCACTAAACAGGAGGGAACTCACGTGATTGGGGTTTTTAAACCCCTGTGGTTACATCGGTGTGTTGTATGTGTTCTAATGAAAATCTACGAAACGAAACAACTATGCATGCATGAATGAAGGAAATAGTGAAGGAAAAAGGGGAGAGAAAGTGTAGCCGGTGGAAAAACGCCCTGGGGGGGCTCTTCTTGGTCGTCTAGAGGGAAAACTCTCTTCTTCGCGAGTTAGAGCTCTCGGGGAGAGAAGAAGCAAACTCCGACCTTGCCCAAAAGATGGAGTATTGAGGTAGTTATAGGTGATTATTCCAGAAAGGGTTGTGAGAGGAATAACGGGCAAGAGTCCGGGTTTGGGTAGTATGGCCATGCGTGGGCGATTGGAACTCGGAAGGAGGCTTTAAGGAAGGTCTCCACGCGTTTTGGTAGGATTTGGACGTGATTTGGACGATCAAAAGAGGGAATATCCATGTATGGCATGAGTCCAAGTTAGGCTCGGAAAGGATCTTCTGAATGAGGTCCAGAACCGCGACGGGCTTATGGTCGCCTTCAAGAAAGCGACGCCTCGATACGTCGCCTTCCTTATAAGGAAGGGCTTTAAGTCATTTTGGTGATTTTTAGGAATTAAAATGCCTTTTATAGCGCAACGTATTGAATTGTCGTCTTCTTGAACGCAACAGTGGTGCTGTCGCCTTCAGCCTTTTCAGCATGCGGCCATGCAAAGTGTCCGATCTCCATGCACGGGCATCAGAATGATGTACTTTTGAAACGCCAGACTCTTGACTCAGAGAAATACAAGATGATGATGAAGAGGATTGATTTCGACCAGGAAGATGCCCCATCAGGGAGATGAACTGATGAAAAGGATGTCATGATCGGAGAAAGCCAGCTTGACGATGACGAGCCACTTGTGGCATCGATGATATGGGAAGAAATTTGCTCTACTTATGGGTCAGAATGGGTGTCTACAGATTGCTCCTCCTTGATGCCTGCTTTGCAAGGGGGTGGAGCGGTAGTTGAGCGAAGATGGTATGAAATGACTGTAGCAGAATGAAGTGAAATGAGCTGAAAAGCGGGCATCAAGGCAAAGAGACACCCATTCTAACTGAATAAGCAGCGAGAATTATCCGGCTA
This sequence comes from Colocasia esculenta, assembly GCA_014218235.1. Taxonomy (NCBI): domain Eukaryota; kingdom Viridiplantae; phylum Streptophyta; class Magnoliopsida; order Alismatales; family Araceae; genus Colocasia; species Colocasia esculenta. Next base: position 116,649,687 of record CM024758.1, on the reverse strand, counting down.
ACTTCGAACACGGCTAGGAACAGAATGCGAGGATGGTTCCAATTTGGGACGAATAAAGATCAAAAGAAAAGAAATGATCAACCTCCTGATTCAAGAGGAACCCTGGCTATCTTTAGTATGCAGGTTTCGTTCATTAGGGGATAGGTGGTGCTACCTGGCGGGTCGATTCGACTCTGGCCTTTGAGCATTCACGACTAATGACGGATCAGGGATAAGGGATGACTGTTATAATGAATGGTGATGAGAGGAATCCCGAGTAGGAACCATACTGGCAAACTGGACCGAGCAGCTAGCTCGAGGGAAGCTTTCAAATTCAGAAATGGAATGCAATTCTTGTCCGAGGAATTTAGGATCTAGGTTGAGACATCATTGGAAGCTGACTTTGACAAATCATGAAGCATGAAGCTCAAAATTCCTAAATGATGTGCTAGGCTAAATGAAAAGAAATCAAAAAACAAATGCAAAGAAAAGGAGAAAATAACAAATATTCAAGGATAATATGCCACAATATAAGCAAGAGTCAAGACACTTCGCATCCCCCGTGCGATAGAATCCATCGTCCCCAGTTATATCACCTAATGGCCTATCCAGCGATTAGCAGTGTGCACCTAGATCATCCTTGTTTTTGGTGAAGGGGACTCAGATCCCGGAACACACTGGGAACCAGCCGTCCTGAGACGATATAATAGCGTAGATACCATATAGTAATGCGGAGGATTAGGTTAGAGATACTTACCTGCACTTTCCTGACGAACCTCTCTTTTTGGATTTTCTGATTTTTGATTTTTATGGGTTTTCCTGTATTTTCTGATTTTTATGGATTTTCAATAAAGCAAAGCAATAAAGATAGGATGAAATGAAATGCACCAAATAATGAACAAACATTGAAGCATATGTGCAAACATCATGAGAAGCATTAATCACAAGAAATAGGCATGATAGTGTGCTCTGATCAGAACGCGACATGGGGGAGGTCGCTACCCTTGTCTTAAGAAGGCGACACTGCCTGTGTCTCCACCTGAAGGCACATATCGACATGTCACTTTCACAGGTTTCTCAGCCCGAGCTCAAAATCTGCAACCTGAGCATTGCAATTTGACTCCCATTTGGACTCTTAATGCTCTCTCAATCAAAGTCCCCTCCTATTAGTTCTTGCCTACCCTTTCCAACCATGAATAGGAGTCTATGGCTCTATAAATAAGGGGAAAGAGGCCAAATTCGCAGCTCATCCTTCTCTCTTCTTCTCTTCAAGCTCTTTAAGCTCTCATGGCCATGAAGAGAGCTCCAAGTGCTTCTATGGGTGAGGGCATCTTATGAAGGTCCGAAGCGAGCCCGAGCGACCTATGATGCTCTCGTGAGGTTGACGGACATCCCCAATCATCTGAGCAGAGCAAGGAAGTGAGAGAGCTAAGTTGTTTGATGTTTTCAATTTTCCATGAATTTCCTGAGAATTTCATCATTAATTTTGTTCTTCTTCTTCCTCCTTTCTCTTTTGCCTTTTTCTTCGTCTCCTCTAGCTCTTCCCCGGCTCCCGCCGCTATTCCAAGCTAACGTGGATCACCCCCATGATAAATGCCTTACCTATGTTTGTAATCCGTTCTTGAGAGAGTGGGTTTGGGTGGGGTTTTGATAGCGGCCCATAACTACCATAAGATCTCTTTTGATTGGCATAGTATCACGGCCTGTGTAGAACTTTGGCACCCTCAACCCTACTTTCATTTTCCCCCAAAATTCGAGGCGACCATCCTTCTTGAGGAGGTCGAGGCTTTCTTGGCTCTCCCTAAGACCAGCGAGAAGGAGCAAATATTTGCTATACCGTCGAGCCCATCAACCCGAAGCTGATTTTAGGTGAGTTCATGACCGATCCCGGGATGTATATACTATGATTAGCCCTAAACCATCCATCTTGTGCCGTTGTCTAGTGGGTCATATCCAAATGCAAGGACAAGAGCGTAGACCACCGTGAAATAGCGAAGGCCGTAGCCATATGTTTGTGTGGAGTGGTCCTCTTCCCGTTTATGGTCACCTCATAGACTACGCGAGTTTGAGCACTATAAGTGGGGTATGGCGGGGACTCTCACACTCTCATGCGGTGTTGGCTTACCTATATGTGGGTCTTACCTCGGCCTCTACGGGGGGGATCACTCTACGGCTCTATGATCCTTTTTGGAGTGTTGGTTGGGGGTGAGGATAAGTTCAAGCCCGTAGACAACCCTACCACCGATAGCCGGATTTTGGTGCCATCCACTATTCTTATTGGCGGTGCAGCCAATTCCCGGATAAAGTGTGTGCAGGATGGCAAACAAGAAGACAAGGAGTGCATGGCACCTCTCTACTTCATTACCTCCCGGTGGAGCACTTCACCTTGGACATAGAGGCATGCGCGGAGCGAAGATCCGACTTCCCACTTGGGTGGCGGATTGGATTTGCAACTTATAGGGAACATGGCAACCGTGCTCTACAACCCATAAGGGTGTTATTTACAGATCGGGAAGCCGAGGACTAGAGTGCTCCCACCGTCTCACTTGCCTCCGATAAGAAGAGGCGTTTGGGGGATCCGGATGAACGAGCAGTCCGTGCGGAGTGCGTTCGCCTTGTGGCAGGCGTGTACCACACCCATGCACTTCCACCGACACTGCAGGAGGAGCGGGAGACGTATCAAGCATATCTCCAAGAACATGAGAAGCTTCGGCCGCTCAGGACCGTGAGCTTAAGAGAGAGAGTTGATTGTATTTTGAGAGATTTGATGGACATGATGGGACATGATGTAGTGAGACTTGAGGTTTTGTTTCCTTTTGTTACTTTTTTTTCTGTAGTTAACATTGGAATTATTACAATGAAAATCGATTCATGAAGGGTTTGTGTCACTGATTGGAAGGTGACATAGGGGAGTGTCGTTACCTTGTTACCGCGACTGGTCAACGGTCACGCCCTAAAAGTGAACGCGACACATGGTGCGTCGTGACTTGCTCAAAGGAGACAGGACCTGTCGCGTTGACAGGGCCGAACGAAAGGTTGAATTTGGGGCCCAGTGCCCCTTCTCTCTTCACACTTTCCCCCCTATCTTCCTTTCCACTCTTCTTCTACGGCGACCGAACCCCCCCCTTCCTCTTCTTCTCGGCCACCTCCCCCCGCGATCGCTGGTGATAGCCGCGGCGCCTCTCTTCTTCCTCTCCTTCGTCCCACCCTTTTCCCTCCCTCTTCGTGTAACGTCGCGCGTTTTTCCCTTCCGGATCCCCGTGGATCCAGGTTTAGCAGGTTTTGGTGGCCAATGTGAGGCCCTATTAGTGTTGTGTGTAGATCCTTACCGGGTTTGGTTTGGATCCGTGTTGGTGTTCAGCTTGCTGGACAATGTGTTGGCGTCCAGGTGGGTGACGTCGACTGTGTGTTGGCGGCAGTGGTGTGCCGTTAACATGGTGTTAACGTCCATCGATGAGGACGTTGACTGTTGAACTTGGCGTCAGGCTTTGTGGACGTCTAGTTGTGGCGGTCTGGTTAAACGGCCAAAGGGTTGACGTTAACCTGGCATGCCTGTGTTTTTATGGCAGACCCGAGCCCTGTTCTTTCCCCTCTCTTTTCCTTCCTCTTCCCCCACCTTCACCCTTGAGCTTCTTCGCGAGTCCTGACGGTCGGCGGGAGCTCGTGGGAAGGCCGTGGTGCGCGTGGTAGCGGCAGATCGGGCAGGGAATGACGGATTGGAGCGCAGTGTTCGTGGGACATTTCTTGGGTTTCGGCGTGATTCGAGGTTCTTCGGGAGTTTAATTGCGTTTCTGAGGTAGGGGTCGAGCCCTGTTAGCTTGTTAAAAACATTAAAACACGACTTAATCACTTGAACCACATTTTTATTGTATTTTCGGATTAAGTTACCCATGTGGGGTTAATGGGTGGTTTGAGTAATTTAGTGAATGAAGCATGTTGTAATGGGTTGTTTCGGGTTCTAGTATGTTAAGGAACTGTTTTTATATGTTTTTCTGTAGTTTAAATGGTTGGAAAACCTGTAGAACTGGATTAGGGTTTCTGCAGGGTTTAGGCCTGAGAACTTGGCGTCAAGATCGTTTGCCGCCAAGATCACCAGCCTGATATAGACGGCTAGATCGTTTGCCGTTTACTTCCTTTAAGCGGCAGTCGATGTCCGCCAACCTGTGCATGTATTCATGCAGTGTTGTTTACGTAGTTTTCCTGGTTATGAATATTGTTGATTGTGTGTGCATGGCGATGACCGGTGTGAGCCAATGCACTTGTTATGCTCTTGGAGCATACTGCTCATGTAATGGGCATGTTTTACGTAAATGATATGTGATGTACGTAATCGCTTTCCGTGGTATGTGGTGCGTTGGCACCTGTGGCACTCTTGGAGTGTGTTGTCCATGTGTTTGGACATGCGGTTTACGTGGAAGACGTGTGGTACACCATCCAGGGTGTAATATACACGTATTGTCTACGTGGTTTGAGTGTGTGTTTACTACACACTTTGTTGTAATGTAATTCTTATGATTTCGTAGTATTGGGCAGTGAGGTTCTTGTGTGAGCCTAGCCATGACTTTATGGTGTTTGGGCAGTGAAGGTCCATACCGACCTAGCCCTAGTTCGTTGTTGTCTATCGAATAATATTATATTGATTTATGTAGTAAGTGGTGTGTTGCCACGAAGGTCATGAGATGATCAATGATAGGTCAAATATGATTGGCTATTGTGATTTATATATATGTTAGTGTGAGTTAGCTTGGAGGTCACAAGGTGACCAATGAGGCAAGTTTGTGGTTCAGGTATGTGTTGGTGTGGGATAGCTTTGGGGTCACACGGTGACCGATGTTAAGCTAATCCTAACACTTTATATTGTGAATTATAAGTAAAGGTTATATGTGTAAGAATCGTGGTTTGTGCTAGCCGAGTGTGGTGGTCCGACGCCTATTCCGGAATGCCTCTCTAGTCGAGTACCCCAGGTTCTTTGTGAGCCAGGCACGTGTGTTTGTTGTGCTCGGAGTTTTGTCCCGATACAGTGTGGTACCGTTGAGGTCTGTGTCGTCTTCCTGGACACCCTCACTCTTGTGCTTGAGTTGTACGTCCGGCTGAGGGAAAGACGGCAGTAGAGCAGCGGCTTGTGTTGTGTGTGTGTAGTCGCTTGTAGCGCGCTCGTAGTTGGGGGTACGGACACCAGTAGTCGACACTGGTCCCCAGCTAGTCCTGTTTTCCAGTGCCTCACTTTAGAGTGCTCCGGCCAGAGACTCTAGAGGTGCCAGGCATGGGCCTGCAGTGTGTGTCTGCAGGTGTGGTGTTGTTGGTCTCCACAGTTGTTTGACTTCTTCCTAGTGGAGCAGCATTTGGACCTTTCGTCCGTGACTGCGAGACTGAGAGGTAGTTCTTGTGTTGTGTTGTCCGGTTGGATATTGGCCTGATCAGCCAGTAGTCCGTTCCCGGTGGTGGCGTCGTCCTTTCTGACTCGTGCTTTGCCAGTAACTGTAGTTTGTGAGTTTATGACTCGTGGTCGAGGTTTGACTATTCGGGTGTGCCCTGTGTTGGCACAGCTGTGACTTAGTTTGGGTTGTGTGACTCGTCGATTAAGGTTTCACCTGTAATATTGTGCCTAATTAAAGGTATAATATAATTATGGTTCAGTGTGGTGTTTATCACCTACTTGTACCCTTGTTCGGGTGTTTTGTGTTGTGGTACCTCAGAGTAGCAGGTACTTGTCCCTTCGTGGGTTACTTTGTAGTTTTGTGGTGGTACATTGTGTACCAACCTTTCCGGGTACTTGTGTGTTGTGGAGGTCTTGTGGTTTGACCTGCCACTTGTTGTATCCTAATTGCTTTAAGTAGATCTTTGTTTATAAGATTATTGTGGATTAGTTTGTAATTATTAATTATGTTACCTTTGTGGGTAATTTGCCGATGAGGCTTATGGCCTAGGCATGTTGTGGTTTAGTTGAGCTATGCTCCGTGGAGGCCGTGTGAGACCTTCCACTTGTTGAGTTTTACTCTTCTTGGATATGATTCCAATTATAGTTTTTAGTGTGTTGTGATTGGCTTCGTGGTAGCCAGTTCCATTACTTTGTGTGTAGTTTCCGATGTAGTGTGGTTTGGAGTATAAAGGACCAACTCTTTGTTAGCGATCTTGTTACTCAAGTGTTTGAGGTTCGCCTGTGAAGCTTGTAGCCTGGGCAATGACTTGCCTGTGTGGCTTATAGTTTAGGCAACCCGTTGTTGCAGCAGTTGCCAGTGATACTGTGGTTTAGGCACTTTAGTAGTTGGGCTGACTAATGATATTATGTTAGTCCTGTAGTCCTACTTTTCTTCTGAGGTCGTTATGTTTATTATCGTAAGCATGTTTAATTGTTATTTATTGTCATGATGTGAGCATGAATGGTTTGGCTATTGTTGTTGCCAGTGAGACCCATTGGGGTCGAGGTGTCTTGGTTACAGTGTTGTTTTGGGTAGCCCCTACTGAGCCAGTGACTTGTTGAGGCTCACTCCCCTACAGTTCTTTTCAGGGCTTGCCGTGTGTTTGGCTTGCAGTGGCGTTGCGTCAGACTTGTACCACCAGCAGTAGTTTAGTAGTTAGTGTTGTGTGAGCTTGTGCTCCCTCGGGGTATGCCCCAGGTAGTTGTACTCTTTTAAATTGGACATGTATTAATGTAATGGGACAGTTGTACAAATTTGTGAACAGATATGAGCACATGTACTTTCTTGTGTCTTATATTCTTGTGGTTTGTCTTTTATACTCTTACTGGACTCGTGTGTGCGATATCCCTTGCGACACTTCGGTGCGTTCGCGGGAGGCGGATCTGGATATGGAGCCTTAATGGGCATAAATACCCCGGTCCGTTACAGTTGGTATCAGAGCAATGTCCAGTTAGAATATGAAAAGACATTGAAAGTACAATGTCCCAATACATGGATTAATGTCCACTGCTGGTAGTAAGTCTGTGGTTTTGTGTGAATGAAGTAGTTTTTACGTTTGCTTTTGGCACGTAAACCGTGAGTTTTTTGTTTGTTAGATTGGTAATTGTGAGCAGTTGCTGTGCCATAATGTGAATAGTGTTAAGTGTGTGGTTGTGTCTTGGCACTAGTTCAGTTAAAGCAGTTAAGTATAGTATTTTAAAATTTTCAGTTGCAGAGATTAGAGAGAAAGGTAAACTAGTGCTCTGAGATATGTTAATAAAGTGCAAGTTAACAGAGACAAGTATAGAGTATTTATGTGATAATTCAGTTTGGTTATTAAAGATTTGCAATTAAGGAATTGAAGAGATCAGCAAGATTGACTATGGAATTCAGTAAATAAGTTATAATGAGATAGAAGTTGGCAGAGACAGGGGCGTGGTAACAAGGTGATAAGAGCAGGTCAGTTTGTGTGATAAGTTGCAGTTGAGAACCTCAGTAGAGGTATTGTGGCATTAGAGACTTGAGTCAGTGGATATTAAGAACAGTGTGGATGAAATGTGATTAGTGTTATGAAGAGTTTGATATGATCAAGAAAGGCAGATCAGCTTTAAAAGAGGTATCAGTACATATAAGAGTAGTGATTTATGGCAGATAGATTAAATATGCCCGAGATCAGAAATCTGAGAAAAGTATTGTTAAAATATGATGATAGCAGGAAGTGTGATATGAAGATTTGTATAAATAAGTATAGAAATGATCATTGAATAAAGAAAGAGAGAAAATAAGGATTAATGTGCAATAAAGATTTGTGAAATTTGCACAAGGGGAATATTTAGTCGATGATTGGCAGTTTAGATAAAGAAAAGATATGGATTAGAGAAGGAAGAATTTAGTAAATGATGAAGTGAATAAGATCAGATGAGTCAGAAAATATCGGTTAGACTTTGCATATTGGTGCAAAGAAATGATTTAATTGAGCATAAATGAATTGTTATTAAAATATTTCAGGATTTAAATGCTAGAGCAGATTGATTAAGAATATTCGAAAAGTTTATGCCCCAGAATTATGGAATTAGCCAGAGAATGTCAGTAAAGCAGGAAAGATATATATGAAAAGCGCAATATGTCAATAGTGATTTGGCAGATCAGAAATGCAGTAATTTCTTCAGTAGGAATTAATTGAATGGGATGATTTGAGAAGCAGTTGAAGTCAGAAGAAAGCAATTGAAAGTAATATTGTGAGCAGAAATTGTGAAATTTTTGTACAAGTGTTCAGTGTGATCAGAGTAGCGCAGCGGAAGCAGAAGCAAGAAAGATTTAATATTCATAAATTGTTCAAGCTTTGCTGAGATAAGAAGAATTGTAAAGTTTTGCGCAGTGGAATAAAGGAACAGAGTTTATTATGATTTTTTTTAAATCAGAAATTGGCCTTAAATAGTATGAGCAGAATAATATGAAAGAGCAGAAAATTCAAAATGATGATTGGTTTTCTTTGAAAAGTGTCAGTTGTGAATATAAATGCAGATGAGGCAGGATAGCGGCAGACAGTGATAAATGGAAAGGGAAAATGGTGGTATGAAAGAATATTACAGTGTAGGAAATTTGAGAAAGATAAAGCGGTCTCGAAAGAAATGTTGCAAACACAGCCCAGAAATTGTGGAAGCAGTTCAGTCCAAGGAGATAAAGCACCATTGGCAAGGAGAATCGCCTACGGTTGAAAGCTAAAGAAGGCAATGGAATTGACAGAACAGAGTATTGTGAGATGAATTGAAAGGCTAAAACAAGAAGAGTATCCTACTTGTTCTGTGTTTGACTTTATTTGTTTTTAGGTGATAATTTGGTTTATTGGGATTTGTTTTATCTGTCGAGGACGACATTTGTTTTTAGGTGTAATAATGTAACGTCGCGCGTTTCCCGGATCCCCATGGATCCAGGTTTAGCGGGTTTGGTGGCCAATGTGAGGCCTATTAGTGTTGTGTGTAGATCCTTACCGGGTTTGGTTTGGATCCGTGTTGGTGTTCAGCTTGCTGGACACAGTGTGTTGGCGTCCAGGTGGGTGACGTCGACTGTGTGTTGGCGGCAGTGGTGTGCCGTTAACATGGTGTTCACGTCATCGATGAGGACGTTGACTGTTGAACTTGGCGTCAGGCTTTGTGGACGTCTAGTTGTGGCGGTCTGGTTAAACGGCCAAAGGGTTGACGTTAACCTGGCATGCCTGTGTTTTTATGGCAGACCCGAGCCCTGTTCTTTCCCCTCTCTTTTCCCTTCCTCTTCCCCCACCTTCACCCTTGAGCTTCTTCGCGAGTCCTGACGGTCGGCGGGAGCTCGTGGGAAGGCCGTGGTGCGCGTGGTAGCGGCAGATCGGGCGGGAATGACGGATTGGAGCGCGGTGTTCGTGGGACGTTTCTTGGGTTTCGGCGTGATTCGAGGTTCTTCGGGAGTTTAATTGCGTTTCTGAGGTAGGGGTCGAGCCCTGTTAGCTTGTTAGAAACATTAAAACACGACTTAATCACTTGAACCAGCATTTTTATTGTATTTTCGGATTAAGTTCACCATGTGGGGTTAATGGTGGTTTGAGTAATTTAGTGAATGAAGCATGTTGTAATGGGTTGTTTCGGGTTCTAGTATGTTAAAGAACTATTTTTATATGTTTTTCTGTAGTTTAAATGGTTGAAAACCTGTAGAACTGATTAGGGTTTCTGCAGGGTTTTAGGCCGAGAACTTGGCGTCAAGATCGTTTGCCGCCAAGATCACCAGCCGGGATATAGACGGCTAGATCGTTTGCCGTTTACTTCTTTAAACGGCAGTCGATGTTGCCGCCAACCTATGCATGTATTCATGCAGTGTTGTTTACGTATTTCCTGGTTATGAATATTGTGTGATTGTGTGTGCATGGCGATGACCGGTGTGAGCCAATGCACTTGTTATGCTCTTGGAGCATACTGCTCATGTAATGGGCATGTTTTACGTAAATGATATGTGATGTACGTAATCGCTTTCCGTGGTATGTGTGGTGCGTTGGCACTGTGGCACTCTTGGAGTGTGTTGTCCATGTGTTTGACATGTGTTTACGTGGAAGACGTGTGGTACACCATCCAGGGTGTAATACACGTATTGTCTACGTGGTTTGAGTGTGTGTTTACTACACACTTTGTTGTAATGTAATTCTTATGATTTATCGTAGTAATTGGGCAGTGAGGTTCCTGTGTGAGCCTAGCCATGACTTTATGGTGTTTGGGCAGTGAAGGTCCATACCGACCTAGCCCTGGTTCGTTGTTGTCTATCGAATTATTATATTGATTTATGTAGTAAGTGTGTGTTGCCACGAAGGTCATGAGATGATCAATGATAGGTCCAATATGATTGGCTATTGTGATTTATATATATGTTAGCGTGAGTTAGCTTGGAGGTCACAATGTGACCAATGATAGGCAAGTTTGTGGTTCAGGTATGTGTTGGTGTGGGATAGCTTTGGGGTCACACGGTGACCGATGTTAAGCTAATCCTAACACTTGTATATGTGAATTATAAGTAATGGTTATATGTGTAAAATCGTGGTTTGTGCTAGCCGAGTGTGGTGGTCCGGCGCCTATTCCGAATGCCTCTCTAGTCGGGTACCCCAGGTTCTTTGTGAGCCAGGCACGTGTGTTTGTTGTGCTCGGGTTTTTGTCCCGGTACAGTGTGGTACCGTTGAGGTCTGTGTCGTCTTCCTGGACACCCTTACTCTTGTGCTTGAGTTGTACGTCCGGCTGAGGGAAAGACGGCAGTAGGGCAGCGGCTTGTGTTGTGGGTGTGTAGTCGCATGTAGCGCGCTCGTAGTTGGGGGTACAGACACCAGTAGTCGACACTGGTCCCCAGCTAGTCCTGTTTTCCAGTGCCTCACTTTAGAGTGCTCCGGCCAGAGACTCTAGAGGTGCCAGGCATGGGCCTGCAGTTGTGTGTCTGCAGGTGTGGTGTTGGTTGGTCTCCACAGTTGTTTGACTTCTTCCTAGTGGACAGCAGTTGGACCTTTCGTCCGTGACTGCGAGACTGAGAGGTAGTTCTGTGTTGTGTTTGTCCAGGTTGGATATTGGCTTGATCAGCCAGTAGTCCGTTCCCGTGTGGTGGCGTCGTTCTTTCTGACTCGTGCTTTGCCAGTGACTGTGGTTTGTGAGTTTATGACTCGTGGTCGAGGTTTGACCAGTTCGAGGTGTGCCCTAGTGTTGGCACAGCTGTGACTCAGTTGTGGTTTGTGTGACTCGTCGATTAAGGTTTCACTTGTAATATTGTGCCTAATTAAAGGTATAATATAATTATGGTTCAGTGTGGTGTTTATCACCTACTTGTACCCTTGTTCGGTGTTTTGTGTTGTGGTACCTCAGAGTAGCAGGTACTTGTTCCCTTCGTGGGTTACTTTTTAGTTTTGTGGTGGTACATTGTGTACCAACCTTTCCGGGTACTTGTGTGTTGTGGAGGTCTTGTGGTTTGACCTGCCACTTGTTGTATCCTAATTGCTTTAAGTAGATCTTTGTTTATAAGATTATTGTGGATTAGTTTGTAATTATTAATTATGTTACCTTTGTGGTAATTTGCCGATGAGGCTTATGGCCTAGGCATGTTGTGGTTTAGTTGAGCTATGCTCCGTGGAGGCCGTGTGAGACCTTCCACTTGTTGAGTTTTACTCTTCTTGGATATGATTCCAATTATAGTTTTATGTATTGATTGGCTTCGTGGTAGCCAGTTCCGTTACTTTGTGTGTAGTTTCCGATGTAGTGTGGTTTGGAGTATAAAGGACCAACTCTTTGTTAGGATCATGTTACTCAAGTGTTTGAGGTTCGCCTGTGAAGCTTGTAACCTGGGCAATGACTTGCCTGTGTGCTTATAGTTTAGGCAACCGTTGTTGCAGCAGTGTGCCAGTGAGACTGTGGTTTAGGCACTTTAGTAGTTGGGCTAACTAATGATATTATGTTAGTCCTGTAGTCCTACTTTTCTTCTGAGGTCGTTATGTTTATTATCGTAAGCATGCTTAATTGTTATTTATTGTCATGATGTGAGCATGAAATGGTTTGGCTATTGTTGTTGCCAGTGAGACCCATTGGGGTCGAGGTGTCTGTGGTTACAGTGTTGTTTTGGGTAGCCCCTACTGAGCCAGTGACTTGTTGAGGCTCACTCCCCTACAGTTCTTTTCAGGGCTTGCCGTGTGTTTGGCTTGCAGTGGCGTTGCGTCAGACTTGTACCACCAGCAGTAGTTTAGTAGTTAGTGTTGTGTGAGCTTGTGCTCCCTCGGGGTATGCCCCAGGTAGTTGTACTCTTTTAAATTGGACATGTATTATGTAATGGGACAGTTGTACAAATTTGTGAACAGATATGAGCACATGTACTTTCTTGTGTCTTATATTCTTGTGGTTTGTCTTTTATACTCTTACTGGACTCGTGTGTGCGATATCCCTTGCGACACTTCGGTGCGTTCGCGGGAGGCAGATCTGGATATGGAGCCTTAATGGGCATAAATACCCCGGTCCGTTACACTTCGACTCTAGGCGGCTTGCAATGGAGGGTGAAGGCGATGGAGGGGGGAACGGCGATGGCGGTCGGCGCCGCATGAAGAAGATGATTTGCCGTCGCCAAACGGCGAGGATCATCCGAGTGGCGCACGAGGCCCTCCGGTGGTGCCGATGGAGGAGGATACCGCGCGGAGGTGCCGGGCGAGGACGAGCCCATCGGACCGAAAAAGGTAGGTCCCCGACCCTTAAACCATGTATGTGAGGTGGCAAGAGTGCAAGGCACTCAGATGTAGGGCGCTTGCCCGAGAGAAAACGACCAGAAAACGTGATGCCCATCTCTCGTTCACCCTGGTAACGCGACAGCATAGTTGTCGCTTTACCATGGGAACGCGATAGTCCTCCTGTCGCCTTCAAGAAGGCGACAGGTCGACATGTCGCCACCTGGATCCCGAAAACGGCAGGCCTCCTGTCGCCTTTAAGAACGACAAGAGGCCTTGTCGCGACGACAGACTGAGAGTGTGTGCTACGGTTCCCCGGCTGATTTCTGATGTTATCTGTATTTGTTTTGCAGAGCGAGTTGCGGTCCAGGCTTGGGTGGGTAGTTGTCTGGGTAATCTACTGTGGATTGCCGACTTTCAGAGGCCTGGTTGGAGGAGATGAGGTTCGGCCCCTTTCTTAGACTGGACGAGCTGACTCCTGACGTGGCCCTGATCCAGGCCCTGAAGGAGAGGTGGGACCCCGAGTGCCACGCCTTTCTCTTTCTGTGGGGTCACATGATCCCCA
>CM024758.1:116546996-116636443 GCA_014218235.1 Colocasia esculenta | reverse complement strand
TGTACATATTTATACGAATCCTCATATCAACTTCCTATTACCATCATTATGCATAACAACACCTTTCTCAAATATCTAATCTCAGGCACACTTAATCTATCTGCCATAAATCACTGTTCTTCTATATACCAGTACCTCTTTTAAAGCTGATCTGCCTTACTTAATCATGCCAAGCTCTTCATAACACGAATCACATTATCATTCATAATGTTTCTTGATATCATCAGACTCAGATTTCTAATGCCACAATACCTCTACTAAGGTTCTCAACTATAATCTGCACATTTAATCATTTTCGACCCACACTAATCCATTCCTCATTACCATATACCTGTCTCTGCTAACGTTGTATCTCACTAAAACTCACTTACTAAAGTCCATATCTAAACTTATTAATCTCCTCAATTTCTTTAACTATGCATCTTTAACAACCATACCTTTATATCACAAACTAACACACTGGTATAATCACACAGATATATCTCCTGTAATGTAACGACCCTCCTCATACCGGTACGATTATACCAATCCCCATCGGTACAAAGAGCGCCATTACAGTGGGATAGTAACCCAACACGAAGCGAAATTAAAAGAAATGCTTTTACTTATTCCATCATCCACACATTCCAAGTCTATATAGTAAAAGGAATTTCTAGAGTCCACATTATTACAACTTGAAAAGAACTACATTGTCTATACATTGTCCATATGAATAACATTATCCAAACTATAAATTAAAGCAACTACAAAAAATAAAATCTCCTCAAGTGCTACTCCTTGTATTCGGTATCAATCTTCACTATTCTCTCCTCAGCTACTGGATAACCTGTCACACCTGTACGCCGAAGCAAGTATGAGTCTTAAAAGACTCAGCAAGTAATCTAAAGCATCAAACTTATTGTAGCACCCCGGAAATTTTAATTACATAAAATTTTAAATGAATGAAAATAAATAATTTCCATAATACAAGAGTATTTAAAACATACGTATCATTATCGTATGTTCCAAAACACATCGGAAAATTCCGTAAAAATTATAAATCAACCCTAAACATTATTACTAAATGTTCCACAAAGAAAGTTGTGCCAAGAAAAATCGGATTAGCCAAGTTTAAAGTGTTTTGCGACTTATTATCGTAATTCATAAATAAGTCGTCAAATCGTTATCACACGTACTTGGATGAGTCAGAAAATTAAATAAAAATCATATATGGACTTCAAATAATATCCTCTAATGACCCATCAAGAAATTTGGGTCAATAAAAATCATTTAGGCTAGGTTTAAGAGTTATTGTGATCGATTATCCAAATTAGGAGACAAGTCGGAAAACCGTTAACACAGAAATACGACGCAACTATAAATTAAATAAAAATGTTGGAGAGACTTCTAACATTATATATTAATGACCCAATATCATAATTGGGCCAATGGACATCATTTGGCCCAAAAATCAAATGAAGCAAGAAAATGCATAGAAATTCGTAACTCTAAATAGGCTGAAATTAGAAAGAGGCAATTTGAGTTGAATTGGGATGCAATCATGCATTCTTGGCAACCCAAATTCATGCCTAACTATGGTGGGAGGTTTCCTAAAGCCTCACACACTCAAAGGGAGGAAGAAATCTTCAAAAATAGGAAACTAACATGTCAAAACCGCAACTTGGCTTTCCTAGTCATAATAGGACTCTTAAACACCATGGTTGCTTAAATACTCTTCACCAAACCTTAGGGACGAGTTTTAGAACCTACTAGGGTCGTGTGGAGGAGCTTTTGGTGGCTGAGGAGCTGTGGAACGACCACAAAAGCTCATCTTCTTCCCTTCTCGTCTGCTGCGACCTGCACAAACCGTCCACTTGAGATCGACCAAAGGTGAGTCAAACCATAACAAAACCTTGCAAGGACTATACCCCTGGAAAGAGGGTCAAGTCTACGTTCTAACCAAGTGGAATGCCCAAATTCCATGCCGTATACACGGAGTATTAAGCGTTTTCCTCCAAGTGGTCTGAACACAGGTTTTATGGAAAAATTGGACTTCTTCAACCCAGAAGGTAGGTTTTCTCGGGCCAAGCCTTAACATATCTTATAGCAATGTGTAGAGCATCAAGTTAACTTTCGTTTCCCACTGGTTTCATCGAATTTCAATGAGTAGATTTTGAATTATAAGCGTTTTCCCCAAGTCGCGCACTGTTAGGGCTTTCCCCATTCTTGATATGTTGCATGCGATTTGAGACCGAATTAGAGTAAACCCACAACATAAACGTTGTTCTACTAGTTGTCCTCGTCATGTCTTGTGTTGAACGTTTTGTCTAAATGTCATTAGTTAGAGAGTTATAAGCATGGTAAGAGGGTCGCTACATGATACTACGTTTTCGGGTTGCACTTGGCTTTACGTTTGTGTTTGACTTGATTAAAGCCTATTGACACCATCATTGTTTTCTAATTCCGATTTACTGGAAGCACCTTGCATGTCTAGGTTGGTTTAAAACTGGTTTCGTTATTTTTCATGCACTGTACAATTTGTTCTTAATTTTAGAACAACCCTGTGTCAAAACAGGGAAAGTCTGGTCCGCAATCCAAAGCACTGTCCTTTCTCTGGCAGACGCAGGCCAAGGACCTGAGAACGCGACGACTCGATAGGCCGCGTTCTCAGGCAGATCGCGATAAGAATTCCGTCGCGATCTGATTGCGACCGGACCGCCGTCGCGACCTGACCTCCGGTCTGACAGCCATATCGCCTTCTTCATATGAACCCGTCTCGAACTGCCTGCCTGATCCGACAAGCCTATCGCGATCCTTACAAGGCACTGTCACGTTCTGATCTGACCCCGTCGCGATCCGCACAAGGGTCCTTCGCGACCTCAGAATTTTTCATGAAACCCCACCTATTTCTTTTACAAGACTTACTGCTATACCTGAGGTCTGTTTAAATATGATATTTAGCGTGTAATTCACATGTCTTAGGTCTGATCATTGCATGATGGTTTATTTAATGGCCTAAAAGTGATTAACCCATTTAAAAAGCCTTAATATATGAATATTATTCTAATTTCTTTCTTAATGATATGATCATTCATGAAACTTGTGATTTACTCTTGTTACCGTTCTAGCTTGATTTAAATGATAATTATTATCTTAAAATCTGTAACCCCATGTGTAGTTAAATGCATTGTTCAATTCGAGCCATCATGTTAAGTGTTTTCCGCAAGTTTAAAACCGATGGTTTGTGGATTGAGATGCGTACATCACTACACACTTGCATTGTTAGGCAGCCCTTTCTTGGGAATTTGGAAGCTCTCTACCGGTCATTCCGAATCGGTAGACTAGTGACCTTTTTCTCCAAGGCCTCCGTAAATCTCCTCTGACCATGTATTCCCACATGGCCGACGAGTTGGTTGTACCATTGAAGTTCCCTGGAGATAGCGTGCACTTCCTTTCTCATCTTGTTCTCGTGAGTGTGATTTACAATCTAGACTAAAGCCATTAATGTAAAGATTAAACTAAAGTATAAATCGTACCGTTATGCTGCCGAATTTATCTCTTGACCATTGTTATCATGAAATCATGTTCAATTACTTATTACTTGTTCTCATCATCATCATGAACATGACATTACACATGCTTACATCTTGAAACTCTCATTGGCCATTATTAATGACTGTGGGTATCTACATTTAAAATTTTACATGAGATGCTGACCGGGCACGACGAGTGTCCAAGGGCTCCTGTCTAGCCCCAATGACGGAGAGTCATAAATATACTGTTAACCATGGGGTATAATGATTACTGGCGTTGCATATGCGCTGGGAGTCTTGCTTGCTTGTTGAATGATAGATACAATAACCACATACACGTGTCCTGGTGTACATTCTTGATGGATCTTTTCTGGTGTACATTAGTGTCAACGTGCCTGATTAGTGTTACATGATCGTGCTCGTGTGTGCTTGCTTGCTTGTGTGATATGGCCATCCTGCATTTAGTGCAAATAGTGATATCTTGCGTTCTTGAAAACTATTGACATCAAGTGAAATCTTGCGTGCTTGTACAAAGTGAAATATGTTCGTTCTATCTTGTTATATCCTCTAGATCTGTTCTATCATGATCACTCTATCTAGCTTGTTTCATGTATCATGTTTTAACGAGTTTTCTCGTATATGCATATCATGACAATCATCGTGCTTACCTAGTTCTAAATTGCTAATCACTTATATCATTGCCCACACATTGAGATAAAATCCTACTGGGCTAGTTTGCTCATCCCCTACTTTTACCCAATCTAGGTGACTATGAAGTTCAAGAGGAAGAGCGAGTCGAGGATGGAATGCGTCCGAATGATGAGTGTTCCAATTATGAGTCTATCTATAGTTAGCTTATTTTGAGTGTTAGAACAATGTAGTAGGAGTGAGGTATTATGTACTTTCCTTTTTATTGAGTCTAGTCCTGTTATCCCATAGTAAGAGTTGTAATAGTTCCATTTTGAATACAATAAGTTGAGATTTAAATAAAAGATTAGTTGAGTTCAATATTTGGGCCCTATGATGATGTATTGTTATACATTTAGTGCGTGCTAGCTAGAGGCTTATTTTCCGACTGTTCAGTCTCGGGTTAGTCTCGAATTATATTAAATTTGTTGCGTAATTCTCGGGACGTGACAGTTTAGTGGTATCAGAGCCTAGGAATACCAAATAGGATATATGTCTCAGGAATAGGAGATACCTATGGAACCTAGGTCATGGAAATTAATACAGTACCTGGTGAGAATGGGTAGAGACTGGGAATATGTTAGCAAGAATTAAACACTCCTACCCATTGACTCTGATAATGTATCTAGAGACATTAATTGGTTTCCATCCTTTTCTCAGGAACCCTCATAACTCTTGCACTCAACTGCAATGGCTCGCAACCAATAGCAAGCTATGCAAGAAACAGTAGCTGGATTGACTCAGGCCCTGCAAAATGTGGTTCATGCTAGAAATCAGGCTGCTGCAGTTAGAAATGGAGCCGGTGATCTGCACCGCAATTTTAAGAGTTTGAACCCTCCTCGTTTCTCTGGATCCCCTGATCCGAACGAAGCAGAGAACTGGCAGGAGGAGATAGAAAGGATCTTCCAAGTCATGCAATGCACAAAGGGAAAAGGTGGTACTGGCCACTTTTCAATTCACTAAGGATGCCCAGCATGGTGGAAGGCCACATCGGCCACCTGCCTAATGTTGGCGAACTGGAGTGGGCCGGATTCCTGGAGATATTTCGGGGAAGTATTTCTCTGAGAGAGTCAAGGAGAAGAAGGCAGCGGAGTTTGCCGCACTAAAATGAAAGGAATGTTCGTGTCTGAGTATGAGGCTCAGTTCGCGCGTCTTGCTGTGTATGCCCCACACTTGGTGGGAACTGAAAGACTTAAGGCAATCGGTTCATGGATGGGCTCAGGCCCATGTTCATTGAAAGGCTCGGACCACACAACATTCAAACTTACACTGAGATGGTCCAAAGAGCTCAGCTGGTAGAAGACACCATGGCAAAAGTAGAGGCATGAGGGGCAAGGACAACTCCAAGCCAGTCTTCGTCAAGAAGGGAGCACCTAATATTGCTCCAACTTTTCGTAACAACACGTCAACAACAACAACAAGAGGCCGAATGTCGGAAGAGATGTTACTGGAGAAAAGAGAGTCAAAGTGGAAGGTAGGCAGTTGGTTGAAAACTGCAAATTCTGTGATAAACTAGGGCACCGAGCTGAAGAATGCTGGAAGAAGCTCGGGGCATGCTTGAGATGTGGTGGTCGTGACCACCGTATTCCTGACTGTCCAATGATGAAGGACCAACCAGGCAAAGCCCCGAATGTACCACGACGTCAAGGACGCCTTAATGCTATCCTAGAAGTTGACCTACCCGAGGAAGGGGGTATGGTGGAAGGTACCATTTTCATACACTCGCAACCTGCATTTATGCTTATTGATACTGGAGCTGCATATTCATTAATTTCCACCACATTTGCTGCAACTCTACCTGTCAAACCTGCACCTTGAAATCCAAGATCACTGTAGCCTCTCCACTAGGCTCAGAATCTGAACTCACTCACTACTTGCAAAAATGAAACTATAATTGGAGGACACAATCTCCCTGCGACCTTATCTGTTTAGACATGAAGGGTTATGATGCCATCTTGGGTGTCGATTGGCTAATTGAATATGATGCCGATGTAAACTGTCGCCATAGGAGGGTCACTTTTAAAAGACCAAACCTT
This sequence comes from Colocasia esculenta, assembly GCA_014218235.1. Lineage (NCBI taxonomy): Eukaryota > Viridiplantae > Streptophyta > Magnoliopsida > Alismatales > Araceae > Colocasia > Colocasia esculenta. The sequence goes on along the minus strand of CM024758.1, from coordinate 116,630,208 downwards.
CCAACTCTATCACTACTTGGCACCCGTTATCACAAACACCCTATCTTAATATCATCCCTAAAGGCTTCTAAGCTGATCAACCAGGTTGTGATGCTTTCCTAGTTTATGTCTTGGCAACTGAAAAGAAGAAACCAACCCTAGAAGACATTCCAATAGCCAGGACTATCCTGATGTATTTCCAGAGGAATTACCTGGTATACCACCTGAGCGGGAGGTAAACTTCACCATTGAGTTACTCCCTGGGGCAGCCCCTGTTTCAAAGCTCCGTATCGCATGTCCCCTGTTGAATTGTAGGAGTTGAAAAGACAGATCCAAGAATTGCTAGACCAGGGTTTTATCAGGCCTAGCACATCCCTGTGGGGAGCGCCAGTGCTATTTGTCAGAAAGAAGGACGGACAATGAGGCTATGCATTGATTACCGTCAGTTAAACCAGTTGACAATAAAGAATAAGTATCCACTGTCCCGCATCAACGAGCTGTTTGACCAGATCTCCGGTGCACAATATTTCTCCAAGATAGATCTAAGATCAGCTACCATCAACTAAGAATAAAGGAGGATGATATTCACAAGTCTACATTCCGGAGTAGATATGGTCACTATGAGTTCGTGGTCATGCCGTTTGGTTTAACAAATGCCCCAGCGGCTTTCATGCAACTTATGAACAATATTTATAGGCCATACTTGGACCAGTTATAGTGGTGTTCATTGACGACATCCTTATTTACTCCAAATCCAAGAAGAACATGAGGAACACTTGAAGGTTGCTCTGCAAGTGCTCAGAGATAATCAACTCTATGCTAAACTTAGTAAGTGTGAATTCTGGATGGAGAAGTGTCTTTCCTTTCACATCATATCCAAGGAGGGAATCTCTGTGGATCCATCTAAGGTGGAGGCGGTAAAGAACTGGGAAAGGCCGACAACTGTGTCGGAGATTAGGAGCTTTCTGGGTTTAGCCGGTTATTATCGTCGCTTCATTAAAGATTTCTCAAAGATAGCTGTACCATTGACCAGGCTTACCAGAAGGAGAATCCATTTGCATGGACTGATGAATGTGAAGAAAGTTTCAGGGCATTGAAAGAGCACCTTACCTCGACACCCGTACTGACACTGCCAGTTGCTGGGGGTAGTTTTGAAGTATACACCGATGCATCCGGGATCGGCCTAGGCTGTGTGCTGATGCAAAATGGGAAAGTTATATGCTACGCGTCCAGACAATTGAAGAAGCACGAGGATAATTATCCTGTACATGATCTGGAGCTAGCTGTGTAGTCTTCGCCTTGAAGATATGGCGTCATTATCTATATGGTGAGAAATTCATTGTGTTTTCTGACCATAAAAGCTTGAAGTATATGTTTTCTCAGCAGGACTTGAATATGAGACAGCGGAGGTGGTTAGTATCTCAAAGACTTCGACTTCACGATCCAATACCATCCAGGAAAAGCAAATGCGGTGGCAGATGCTCTAGTAGAAAGCCAATGATCACATTGTCAAGTTTATGGTGGACGAATGGAAGTTGTTAGAGAGGACTTCGCCAAATAAATATTGATGCTGACATCAAAGAGAAGGGATGCCTTATGCTAGTGTTAGAGCAAACCTACACTATTGGAGGACATCACAACACTCCAAGATAATGACCCTGTACTTGTGGAGATTAAGGCTAATCTAGACCAGAGGCCGGATTTCTCATTAACTGAAGATGGAAGACTATTGTTCCGAGATCGAGTCTGTGTACCCGACCATGCGGAGACAAAGAAAATGATCATGGATGAGGCTCACAAGACCAGGTATACCATTCATCCTGGAACTACCAAAATGTATCAAGATTTGAAAAGAAGCTTTTGGTGGCCTAATATGAAGAGAGAGGTGGCGGAATATGTCGCCGATGCTTAACATGTCAAAGGTCAAGGCAGAACACTTGCGACCCGCAGGTAAACTCAAACCCCTAGAAATCCGGCATGGAAATGGGAAGGATAGGGATGGACTTTATTTTCGGACTACCCAAATCTAGAGGTGGATTCGATGGTATCTGGGTTATTGTCGACCGCTTAACTAAGTCGGCTCACTTCTTGCCAGTGAAGAATAAGTGGTCAGTAGATGTTCTGGCTGCATTATATGTGAAGGAAATAGTCAGATTACATGGAGTACCGTGTCTATCGTATCTGATAGAGACCCTAGGTTTACATCCCACTTTTGGAAAGGACTGCACTACTCCTTGGGATCTAAACTAAACTTTAGCACGGCTTTCCATCCACAGACAGATGGTCAGACGAGAGAGAACCAACCAGGTGATTGAAGATATGCTTAGAGCATGTGTCCTAGATTTGGAGGTAACTGGCACGAACACTTACCTCTTGTGGAGTTCGCCTACAATAATAGCTATCAAGCTAGCATTCAAATGGCACCATTTGAAGCACTCTATGGCAGGAGTTGCCGATCTCCAATATGCTGGTATGAAGTGGCGAAAAACAAATGCTAGGACCAGAAATGATAAGGGAAACCACAGAGAAGGTAAAGCTTATTAAGAAAGAATGACAGTGGCGCAGCAAAGGCAAAAGGCATATGCAGATAATAGAAGAAGAGACCTGGAGTTTCAGGCTGGTGAACATGTATTCTTGAAAGTGTCTCCAGGCCGTGGAATCAGGATTTGGTATTAAAGGCAAGTTGTCACCAAGGTTCGTCGGGCCTTTCGAAATTCTTGAAAGAGTCGGCGAGGTGGCATATTGTCTCGCTTTACCACCACAAATGGATGGAATACACAATGTGTTCCACATATCCATGTTGAAAAAGTATGTACGGGATCCGTGGCATGTCATAGAGTATGAGCTCCTGGAATTCAACAAAGACGGAACATATCAAGAGAAGCCAATTAAGATCGTGGACCGGGAACTGCGCCAATTAAAGAACAAGATCATCCCACTGGTAAGGGTTAGATGGAATCAACGCATGGATGAAGACGACACGTGGGAAACCGAGGAAGCAATGCGCAAAAGATATCCGGAGCTATTCACAAGTAAGTACACCTCACTTGTACAATAAATCTCTATACATGAATTGGGGACCGAATTCTCTTAAGTGGGGGAGGGTGTAGCACCCCGGAAATTTTAATTACATAAAAATTTTATAAATGAAAAAATAATTTCCATAATACAAGAGTATTTAAAACATACGTATCATTATCGTATGTTGCAAAACACATCGGAAAATTCTGTAAAAATCATAAATCAACCCTAAACATTATTATAAATGTTCCACAAAGAAAGTGTGCCAAGAAAAATCGGATTAGCCAAGTTTAAAGTGTTTTGCGACTTATTATCGTAATTCATAAATAAGTCATCAAATCGTTATCACACGTACTTGGATGAGTCAGAAAATTAAATAAAAATCATATATGGACTTCAAATAATATCCTCTAATGACCATCAATAAATTGGGTCAATAAAAATCATTTAGGCTAGGTTTAAGAGTTATTGTGACTGATTATCCAAATTAGGAAACAAGTCGGAAAACCGTTACACGGAAATACGACGCAACCATAAATTAAATAAAAATGTTGGAGAGACTTCTAACATTGTATATTAATGACCCAATATCCCAATTGGGCCAATGGACATCATTGGCCCAAAAATCAAATGAAGCAAGAAAATGCATAGAAATTCGTAACTCTAAATGGCTGAAATTAGAAAGAGGCAATTGAGTTGAATTGGGATGCAATCATGTATTCTTGGCAACCCAAATTCGTGCCTAACTATGGTGGGAGGTTTCTAAAGCCTCACACACTCAAAGGGAGGAAGAAATCTTCAAAAATAGGAAAGAACATGTCAAAACCGCAACTGGCTTTCCTAGTCATAATAGGACTCCTAAACACATGGTTGCTTAAATACTCTTCACCAAACCTTAGGGACGAGTTTTAGAACTTGCTAGGGTCGTGTGGAGGAGCTCTTGGTGGCTGAGGAGCTGTGGAACGTCCACAAGAAGCTCATCTTCTTCCCCTTCTCGTCAGCTGCGACCTGCACAAACCGTCCACTTGAGATCGACCAAAGGTGAGTCAAACCATACCAAACCTTGCAAGGCCTATACCCCTGGAAAGAGGGTCAAGTCTACGTTCTAACCAAAGTGGAATGCCCAATTCCATGCAGTTTACATGGAGTATTAAGTGTTTCCTCCAAGTGGTCTGAACATGGATTTTCTGGAAAAATGGGACTTCGTCAACCCAAAGGTAGGTTTTCTCGGGCCAAAACTTAACATATCCTATACCAATGTGTAGAGCATCAAGTTACCTTTCGTTTCCCACTGGTTTCATCAAATTTCAATGAGTAGATTTTGAATTATAAGCGTTTTCCCCAAGTCGCGCACTGTTAGGGATTTTCCTGTTCTTGATATGTTGCATGCGATTTGAGACCGAATTAGAGTAAACCCACAACATGAAAGTTGTTCTACTAGTTGTCCTCGTCATGTCTTGTGTTGAACCTTTTGTCTAAATGTCATTATTTAGAGAGTTATAAGCATGGTAAGAGGGTCACTACATGATACTACGTTTTCGGGTTGCACTTGGCTTTACGTTTGTGTTTGACTTGATTAAAGCCTATTGACACCATCATTGTTTTCTAATTCCGATTTACTGGAAGCACCCTTGCATGTCTAGGTTGGTTTAAAACTGGTTTCGTTATTTTTCATGCACTGTACATTTTGTTCTTAATTTTAGAACAACCCTGTGTCAAAACAGGGAAAGTCTGGTCCGCAATCCAAAGCACTGTCCTTTCTCTGGCAGACGCAAGCCAAGGACCTAAGAACCCGACGGCTCGATAGGTCGCGTTCTCAGGCAGATCGCGACAAGAATTCCGTCGCGATCTGATTGTGACCGGACCGCCGTCGCGACCTGACCTCCGGGTCTGACAGCCATGCGCCTTCTTCATATGAACCCGTCTCGAATTGCTGCCTGATCCGACAAGCCTGTCGCGATCCTTACAAGGCACTGTCGCGTTTGATCTGACCCCGTCACGATCCGCACAAGGGTCCGTCGCGACCTCAGGATTTTTCATGAAACCCCACCTATTTCTTTTACAAGACTTCGCTATACCTGAGGTCTATTTAAATATGATATTTAGTGTGTAATTCACATGTCTTAGGTCTGATCATTGCATGATGGTTTATTTAATGGCCTAAAAGTGATTAACCCATTTAAAAAGCCTTAATTACATGAATATTATTCTAATTGCTTTTAATGATATGATCATTCATGAAACTTGTGATTTACTCTTGTTACCGTTCTAGCTGATTAAATGATAATTATATCTTAAAATCTTGTAAACCCATGTGTAGTTAAATGCATTGTTCAATTCGGGCCATCATGTTAAGTGTTTTCCGCAAGTTTAAAATGATGGTTGTGGATTGAGATGCGTACATCACTACACAGTTGCACTCTAGGCAGCCCTTTCTTGGGAATTGGAAGCTCTCTATCGGTCATTCCGAATCGGTAGACTAGTGACCTTTTCTTGAAGGCCTCCGTAAATCTTCTCTGACCATGGATTCCCACATGGCCGACGAGTTGGTTGTACCATTGAAGTTCCCTGGAGATAGCGTGCATCCTTCTCATCTTGTTCTCGTGAGTGTGATTTACAATCTAGACTAAAGCCATTAATGTAAAGATTAAACTAAAGTATAAATCATACCGTTATGCTGCCGATTTATCTCTTGACCATTGTTATCATGAAATCATGTTCAATACTTATTACTGTTCTCATCATCATCATGAACATGACATTACACATGCTTACATCTTGAAACTCTCATTGGCCATTATTAATGACTGTGGGTATCTACATTTAAAATTTTACATGAGATGCTGACGGGCACGGCGAGTGTCCAAGGGCTCCAGTCTAGCCGCAATGACGGGAGTCATAAATATACTGTTAACCATGGGGTATAATGATTACTGGCGTTGCATCTGCGCTGGGAGTCTTGCTTGTTTGTTGAATGATAGATACAATAACCACATACACGTGTCCTGGTGTACATTCTTGATGGATCTTTTCTTGGTGTACATTAGTGTCTACGTGCCTGATTAGTGTTACATGATCGTGCTCGTGCGTGCTTGCTTGCTTGCGTGATATGGCCATCCTGCATTTAATGCAACTAGTGATATCTTGCGTTCTTGAAAACTATTGACATCAAGTGAAATCTTGCGTGCTTGTACAAAGTGAAATATTGCTCGTTCTATCTTGTTATATCCTTCTAGATCTTGTTCTATCATGATCACTCTATCTAGCTTGTTTAATGTATCATGTTTTAACGAGTTTCTTCGTACATGCATATCATGACAATCATCGTGCTTACCTAGTTGTAAATTGCTAATCACTTATATCATTGCCCGCACATTGAGATATAAATCCTACTGGGCTAGTTTGCTCATCCCCTACTTTTACCCAATCTAGGTGACTATGAAGTTCAAGAGGAAGAGCGAGTCGAGGATGGGAATGCGTCCGAATGATGAACGTTCCAATTATGAGTCTATCTATAGTTAGCTTATTTTGAGTGTTAGAACAATGTAGTAGGAAGTGAGGTATTATGTACTTTTCCTTTTTATTGAGTCTAGTCCTGTTATCCCATAGTCTAAGATTGTAATAGTTCCATTTTGAATACAATAAGTTGAGATTTAAATAAAAGATTAGTTGAGTTTAATATTTGGGCCCTATGTGATGTATGTTGTTATACATTTAGTGCGTGCTAGCTAGAGGCTTATTTGCCGACTGTTCACGTCTCAGGTTGTTCTCGAATTATTATTAATATCCGCTGCGTAATTCTCGTGACGTGACACTTATACATATCACATATACATTAAGCTAACAACAATAATGAAACACATGCTATCATACTAATGACGTTAATTCACATAGCACAAGCTTTTTATAGTTAACACACCTATGTTTCCCAAACACATTCCAAATTAACACATGCTCATATTAAATCATAAAAATGACATACATCTACACAAGTTCTCTACACATTTTATATTATCTATGATACATGGTTCAAATCTTTATCATACCATTGCATAATTTATTCAAATTTAAATACAAGGTTATGTACAAGATGATGAATACTTTTAGCATAGTATTTGGTCAAATTCTCATGTATTCACGTCACTTTGTTATACAACTAACTTGTTGTTTTAATGTACAATTTATCATACACTCATAACGCTTGCACTTGTTTTCTAGTAAACTACTTATATGATAATAATCTTCTATCATAGTTAAGCATAATCCAATTAATACATACATGACATGAACATATGCACTCTTAAACACCTATCATGTAACATGATACATTAATCTAAACATTTCCTATTGTGTAACATCTAACAGCTCTACCATTAGACATGCAATTATACATAACGTAGATATACCTAACATGATCTCTATTTATTTTTCACATGCACTTTTCTCATTTATTTACACATTTCATTTGCTATTTTAATATGAATAATTCACCATGATATCACCTTTATTAAACATGGAATGAAGATTTAATACACATTGAAATCGGATGGCAATCATCTACAATTTAGCATGAAACTACATACTAAATGAATAGCAATTCTATCATGGAACTTAGACATTATTTCGTGTGTTTATCAAAAACACAATATCATTTAGCTTGCTGTTTTGAAATGAATTAAACTTAATTACATGGATTTACACTTATTTTCATGCCATCTTTCATTTGTCAATTCTACTTACTCAATTGTCTACATTGTGTTTCATTACATATTTACATTCACATATTCATACACACCACCATATGGAGATGGTTAACTATATCACATAATGCTAAACATGATATTACAATTATGATGGTGACACATGAATGACATAAGTAATTACACATGTATTAATATATTGGTTTCACATGAAATTATACTTTTATTATCTTTTACTCTTCCTTTTATATCAATTCACACTCCTTCCATTTCTTTACTCTTACATTCACATTTATCACTTTACACTATATTCACATTTAAACTCTTAAGTTGCCATGACACATAGTCCTAACTACCAAGTAGAGGAAAACAATCACTTTAGCACTTAGCGTTTATCACTTAGCACTTAGCACTCACTTTCACATATTTGTCACCTAGGCAATGCGGTGGCAAATCTAGGTAACTGCGTAGAACCGGGAGAAGCCCTCCACCACCCTAACCAGCGGTAGTTGTCCACCTCCATGATTTTATCCTAATTCCCTTAGGGTTTATCTCATAACGTTGAGCCTTCCATAGAGACTTTTCTATGGTACAGCTCTCAGACCCCTATGGTAGTAGTGTCATACATGGCTAAATATTTCATTAATCACTTTATCATTCTTATCACCTTTTACTCATGCTCATACACATATTTTCATCCCATTCCGTTTACAAAAATTCACATTGCTGTTTAACAGTGATAAATCACTCAAAATAAGGCATTAACATGCTGTTAACCTTGCTTTACCCATGATTAACTCTAACATGCTTAACATGGCTATTTTCACATTTAAAACCATGAAAATACCTACTGTCATCAGAATTTCATAAAATTTTATCACAAGTTAAGGACAGTAAACACAACACATTCTTAAATTTTCAAAATTTTCTGAATAGAAACAATTTATAACAATAAATCACTGTACATGTGCATTTATCACTAATTTCTCTTAAACAAAAATTTCAGTAAAATAGACTAATATGACGGTGTCAATACGTTCATACAATAAACATATCATTACATAAAATTCACCAAACCCAAACTCACAAATATCCTATTTACACAGATTAAACATGCTTATCTTATGGTCATAACTCAATCTCCAGAATTTTTTATAATTAACAAATTTCATGAAAATTTACGAAAACCTCATGACATGACCTACTAATCACCCTTGACCCCTCATAAAAATTTCAGCAGGAAAACATACCCCGAAATCATTTAAATATATTAAACAGTATTTTTCAGAACACTGAAGAACTTAACTGCACAGTCCTGGCCGCCAACTGGGTTAACTACAACATCTCTTGCCGTCAACTGATGAACTTGACGGCAGGGGATGTTGCCGTCAACTTCCAGACAGCAATCTGCACAGTCACACTCACATGTACGGGGAAATTGGAGGGTCCAGGACTCGAGGAAAAATCCGTAAAAATTCTAGGACCTAGGGGACATGTATAGGGATGATGTACATAGGTTAGTTGCCTCTAAATAAATCCTAGAAGATCAAATCTTGCCGTTGAAGCCCTCTTCGGCCAAAGCAAGAGGGTGCTTAGAAACTCCTTTGATCTGTTCTCCAGTCATTGTAGGTCATTCTCGGGGTTGGGGATGCCTCCTTGATGGTTGGACTACGCTCCAGTTGTTGTAGATCTCCCAGAAAATCCTCCCGTCGCCGGATCAGAGCTTGGGAAGTCCAGCTTTCTCATAGAAATACTAGGGTTTCACAATGACCAAAATGGCTTTGTGCGGCCAGAAAATGGGTTTTTATAAAGTTGGATAGGTTGGGTACGCACTGGGGTAGGTTACCCAAGGTTTTGGAAGGGTTCCTAAACTAGAACCGGCCATAAAGCGAGCATTAACAAATCTGGAACCGTTACGCAAGAGGATATAGACGTCAACATCGGTTGTAGTCAACTGCACAATTGACGTCAAGGGGCTGGCCGCCAACAGGGGGTTGGCGTCCAGGGGGTGGCCGCCCACTGTGGGTTGGCGTCTAGGGATGTGGACGCCAACCACACTGGCGTCCAGGTCTTGGCCGCCAACTGCACAGTGCAGTCAAGACCCTGCCAAACCCCAAAATAAATGCGTAAATATATCTAAACAATTTAGTATATGTAAAAATAATTACATATATCCTTACCACATAAAATACATGCATTACACATATTTATATTTATATCTTGCACTAATCTCAATTAAAGATAATATGCACGAAGTGACATACATGTGTATACATATGCACCATAGTTGCATGTATTATGCACGAATATATATATAAATGTAATACACACTCTATTATCTAGATATCATACATGTCATAATCAAGTCAATGGTTATTGCAATAAGTAAATATCATATGTACTACATTAGATTTATACATCTATACGCGTACAAAGTATAATTTAGTACAACATGCATGAATTTACATAAATATAGCTTGCTTATAATATTTGATATATTTTACATGCACTGTATATATTTAAGTACCATATACACACTAAAACAATTTAGCATGCTAATAATCAACAATTATCATTTGCACAGGATGGACGTATAGATATATGTATACATGCATATACTCATGAGTAATCATACTTATAACATACATAAGGATAAATATATATGTATACATGCCTACATCGTTTAGATACATACAAGATTCACATTATTGTTCACACTTCATAACAATTTATCATGCTTAGAATAGATATATAATTCGAACAAGATTAATATGTATGTGCACAATATACACATCATAGCTACATATAATATGCATGGAATAATTAACACAATATGCATCTCAACCATTAGATAATATATACATTTAATTATAATACATGTAAAAGTAAAATCATATATGCTTATAAGTTGCATGATGGCACTTCACATTATTGAGTAACATTACTTAATATATCATGCATAATATTTAAATAAATACCTTATATACAAAATTGGCTAATTCCTTATATTCACGAAAATAATATACATACACACATATGCACATTAACATTTTGTAGTTATAGTATGCGAAAATTTTAATACGTACACTATATTTATGACATGTTAATATCACATGCTCAATATAAAATGATGGAAAAATTCGGGGTCTCACATCTAATCACATCAACTTTTAACATCTGCTACGGCTACCAAATTCTTAATCACACCCAAACACAAGTCGCTGCCCTCTATCGTCTTTCCCTTAGCCGGACATACAACTCAAACACAGGATGAGGGTGTTCAGGACAGATGACACAGACCTCGACGGTACAACACAAGTACCGGGACAAACCCCGAGCACAACAAACACACGTGCCTGGCTCACACAGAACTTGGGGTACCTGACTGCAGAGGTATTCCGGAACAGGCGCCGGACCACCAAACTCGGTAAGCTCAAACCACAATATTTACATATACAACCTTTATTACAAACCACGGTGCAAGTGTGAGGAGTAGCTTGGCCCAGTCACTCGTGACCCACAAGCTAACCTACACAACATATCCATAAATCGCATTAACATTAACAACTCCCTGTCATTGGTCATCTCATGACCCCCATAGCCCATAAACACAATGTATAATAATCATACACTAACCTTAACTTTACTCAAACAACTAATTAAACCATCTTTATCAACCTATAAAAGACATCACATGACTGAGGCTAGGTCACGCTGGAACCTCACTGCCCAACCATCACGGTGTATCATAAAAGTTACCCAGAACAATGTGTGCCATACACACACCCAAACCACGTAAACACCACGCATACTACACAAGCAGTATGCTAACCACTTAAAAACATGCTTACCTCGTGAGCAACATGCTCTACGAGTGCTACAAGTGCCAACGCACCACTAGCCGGTGCCATGCACAACACTTAACAAATAATCGGATAATCGTACATTAAAATCATGGACAAAAAGACCTCACGGCTGAAGTCGCGACATAGGATACTGTCGCCTTCAGATCGCGACACCCTGATGTGTCGCATTAGAAAACCCTAACGCGATAGGTCGGCCTGTCGCGACAAGCTATCGCGACCTTGTCGCGACAGAAGGGTTTGCCGCCTTCTGATCGCGACACCCCGACATGTCGCGATGGCACACCTTAACGTGACGGGTCGGCCTGTCGCGACCTTGTCACGACAGGGGGTTCCGTCACCTTCGCAGGCAGAAACCCTAATCCGGACTGCTCACTCCGGATTACCACCCCAAGTCATGCAAACCACGTTTAATTTCCAGTTTTCATGCTTTAATGAATACCCTAACATGGTATCTATTGTTCTTAATGCCAAAAACCAATCAAACATACATTTCATGCAATCCACGCAATGAAATAAGGTGGATTGTCCCTACCTTCTCGAAGAACGCGAAAACCGGACACGGCACAGCATCTCCCCCGCTCCACACAACATCCTCACGGTGAGAGCACGCCAAACGCACCACCAAACCGCTGAATCGCCCGGAGAACCACCGCTGCAGCCTCCCCTGGCCGAGCAGAGCTTGCCACAGCTCTGTCCAGCCAAAACCTCTTTAAAAACATACAGCGGTTGGGAACACAACGTATCCCTGCGTCGCGACCTGATCGCGACCTAGGTGACCGTCACTTTCCCACCCTGACGTCAGCAAGCCTTGCCCCGCGCGTGACACGCGGCATGCATGCAGACGTCACCCCAAATAGAGGCAACAGGAACGCGACCACCAGGGCCGTCGCGACCTGAACGCGACACACATCCCCGTCGTGTTCACAACTAGTGAACCAACGGGTGCTACGGCCCAAACTGCCAGCCCACCAGCCCCAAAAGCCTGCGTAAACACCTAAAACACACACTAATGGGCCACACACTGGCCACCAATTCGCTAAGCAGGGATCCGCGAGGATCCAAAAAATGTGCGACGTTACATTAACCATCAATCTTAGTGTCTTCCTGTTAAGTGTTTTTATTGACAGGTGTAAATTTAATCGAAAATTTTAAAATCCCATTCACCCCCCCTCTGGGCTTGCTAGCTGGGCAACAGGCTCTTCATCATGCAGGGCTTGTAGTCTCCCTTGTTTCTTAGGTACATTAGTGCACCTCTCATTCTCCTTCAGTAGCGGGCACTCGGGGATACGGTGCTCGCGACTTCCACAGCGCAGACATGCGCCGACTTTCCTCCAGCATTCATCAGCTGTGTGATCAGACTTGTCACAGTGCTTGCAGTTGCTTTTTGCTGGAGTGTTGGGAAGGAAGACCTTGGGTTTCTTCTCCTGGCTAGGTCCTTTCGTGATGCTGAAAGGACGCTTGTTGCCGATGTTTGGCTTGGCAGATGTCATGCTAGGTGTCAGTTCTTTCCTCACGAACTTCCCCTTGATACGATCGGTGAAGTCCGTAGCATCTTCCAGTAGTTGAGCTTTCTTCACCATCTCGGTATAGGTCTGGATGTCGAGAGGGGCAAGTTGAGTAATATATTGAGGCTTAAGGCCGTTGAGGAAGTGCTTAGCCTTCATTCTCTCCGTATTCATTAGGTGTTCAGCATAGCGGGCCAGTCTTGAAAACTGTGCTTCATATTTAGCCACAGATAGGCTCCTCTGTTTAAGAGCAGCAAATTCCGCGGCCTTCTTCTCTTGGACACGTTCCGAGAAGTACTTGGAGTTGAATGCCTCCTTGAATTCTTTTTTTTTTTTAAAAAAATAAGGAGGTCCTCAGGGTCAGCGACCAGGAGGGTGCACCCTACTCCCGAGAGTAGAGCGAAACCACCCCACCAGTGCGATCACCTGGGCCTGGATTATTATAAAAAATAATCAACATACATAAGCATGGGACGAGCCCCTAGTAAGCGGGTCTAAGGGATGGAACCCCAGACCGGTCCAGAGTAAGAGGACCTTTACAAGACCGGGGTACAGAACTAGCTGAGAAATAAAGTACATTTGAGTGAGATATGCAACCAACATTAGCCAACGCATCTGCCAGCTGATTCGCTTGCCTATAGATATGACGAATGTTGATATTATGGTTCTGAATAAGGACAGTGCTTCCCGCCACCATGCAAGCATTCCCAGGAGGGCACTTTGCAGCTACTCAAAGAATCGACCAAAGTAACAGAATCAGATCTGACTTCAGACAAATGGAAGCCATGTTCAAGAGCCAAACTACCATCACACAGGGAACGGGTCTTCACAACCAGACTGGAACCATACCCATAGAAGTGGGCAAAAGCTAGCAATAGGTTACCATTACTATCCTTACACAGCCGCCTCCCCCACAAGTCCCTGGATTTCCCTTACTGGCTCCATCAACTTTAAGGACCAGTCCCTTTATTGGCGGGATCCACCTAATAAGCTTGAAAGTAATATGTTTAATTTTTGGAGAGAAGCCAAGGGAATAAATATTGTGCAGAAACTGATCAGAGGAACTCACTTTAAAAGTGGTAGCTTCAAAGGACAGTGAGAGCATATAGCAAATGTTGTGAGTTATCCTTCCAAGAGAAAACATCTTACCCTCAAACCGAATAAGCATCTAGACTTCCAGATCTCCCACAGAATGAGCATTGTGGAGTAAAGACAAATGAAACCTTGAGGGGTATTAGGATTACACTGGCACATAATATGCCAAAGCCGGCTAGTGATATTAGCTTGATAACTCAACTGAGTATTAAGAGTAGAAGCAGCCACTGCCAAAGCTTAGATGCAAGGTCACTGGAAATAAATAGGTGATTCAGGTCTTCAAGGGAAGGCGTAGGACAGCAAGAGCACCGGGACACCATAGCGACTCCATGATCAGAAATGCGAGAGTCCACTGAGATCGCTCTATATAGCAGCTTCCAGCAGAAAATAGCTGCACGTTTATAGAACGCTGGGTGCCACAGATCAAGCGATATTCTCTTCACACCATGCACAGATAACAAACCATAGGTAGACGAGGTGGTAAACATGCCATCAACGAAGCAGTCCAGACACAATGATCATCCTGGTCAAGCAGCTGAAGATCTTTGAGGAGAAGAAGGAGTAGGGAGATGTCTGCATACAGGATGATGAGCATTAAGAAGAACTTCACGAATAGTAACAGCAGGCCCATCTTAGGGGGCGGTCAGAATTTCATTAAGACATTGGCCAAGCAAACAACATCTTTAAAGAAATCAATAGATCGGCCATCACCAATAATCCATCTAGAATTGTTTGTAATTGTACGATGAGCAGTCCAAAACACCACTCTGACATACCATGAGGAATGGAAGTCTTGAAAGCCTTGCCGTCATCCACCTTAAACCTGGCCTGGTGTATGTAGCCCACATAGAAGACCCATGGTAGATGTTCCATATTTGTTTAGAAGCCAATGCTAACTGGGTATGCCATAAGGATTTAATGTAAAGACCACCTTCAACGATTGTGCGATGGATAGTATCCCAAGAAATTCAGTGCCTACGACGAATTCCATCCATCCCACTCCAAAGAATTAGCACAGGCCTTCTCAACATAGGTGACCACGGTCTTCGGATGGACATAGTAGCAGCAGTGTATATAGGAATAGTATTGAGAACAACATTAATAAGAGTAGCCCTGCTTGCCTGGGAAAGAAACTTAGATTTCCAAGAGTTCAGCTTTAGATTAATCTTGTCAATAAGGTATTTGAATCAGCAACTCTAGGCCTACCTGGCCTAAGGGGCACCCCCAGATACCGAACAACACCAACATGATGCTTAAAACCAGTGATGAAAGAAATTTTCGAGCCAGGGATGGAGGCGCCTTGCAAGATAAGATGAAAGTACTATTTTTTTCATTTACTTTCTGCCCAGAACCAAGCTCATACTTCCTGATAAACTTTAGTAGTTTGAGGATATTTGATCTTTGATCATTTAGAAACACTAAAGTATCATCTGCAAAAAGTAAATGTGAAACAAGCGGACATCTTCTGGGACCAGAAAAAGGTTGGAGGTAATTGGCGAAAAAGAGATGTCGTAGTCCCCTATTGAGCGCCTCTTCCATGATTATGAACAGAGCTGGAGCGAGCGGGTCCCGCTGACGAAGGCCTCTGGTGGATTTAAAATAACCGACAGTGGAACCATTATAAAGAACAGAGAACCAACATTTAGATACCAACATGCCAATATAAGAGATAAACCGATTTGAGAAACCAAACTTGCGGAGCACAGCAAACAAGAAATCCCATTCAACTCTATCATAGGCCTTCATCATGTCAAGCTTAAAAATCACATTATGACCCCGAACCTTCCTGCTAAGATCCTGAATAAGTTGGTTCGAAAGAGAGATATTGTCCACAATATTTCTTCCTTTCACAAAGGCCCCCTGCTCCTCCGAAATAATAAGAGGTAAAATATAGGCGAGGTGGTCACACATAATCTTGGAGACAACTTTATAGGAGAAGTTACATAAGCTAATCGGCCTGAAGTCACCAAAAGAGGACGGGTGTGGGCCCTTCGGAATAATTGCAATCAAAGAAGAACAAACACCCCTAGGTAGGGGATACCCCATGAAAAATCCTTTAACAGCTGCAATGACATCCTTAGAAACAATATCTTAGCAGGCCTTGAAAAAAGAACCAGTGAAACCATCCGGCCCAGGCGTGCCATTCTCGTTCATATTCCACACAACCTGCTTAACTTCATCATCTGAAGGAACCTTAGTTAAATGGTATTCTGCTCATCATTAATCAAGAAAGGGATATTGTGAAGTAAAGAAGGATCCACATCGTGCCTTTCAGAAGTAAGCAAGGATTGAAAAACCTTACAGCCTCAGAGGAAAGGATGTTTTGATCATCACACCAACATCATTATTTTCAGGTGATGGATAAATTTTTTCCTTCTGTTACCAAGAACCGTAGCATGGTAAAGCTATGTTCTTATCCCCATCATTCAACCATTGAATTCTGGCCTTTTGAGCCCAGAAAATCTCTTTACAGTGAAGAGCACGCCTTAGAGTGGCATTGGCATTATTCAGGTCAGCTCTGTTCGTAGCAGAAGGGTTAGCGTCAAAAAGATTTTGCATCACCTCCACCTAGCTTCTGCCTGTCGGATGTAATCCTCCAAGTTGCCAAAAACACTAAAGTTCCAATCCTCAGGGTTTTTTAATTGCCTTTAGCTTTATTTGCAAAGTAACAAAAGGGTTATGAGATGTAGCATTGACATTATTCCACACGTCCGCCACAGTTTGAGAAAACGTGGCATGGGTAACCCACATCTTCTGGAATACAAAACGGGAAGCAAAAGAAGATTGCTAAACAACATTCATAAGTAATGGAGCATGATCAGATGGCCCTCTAGATAGATGCTTTACACTGAACCGCGGAAAGGACAACCTCCACTGAGGATTGATTAATACACGATCCAATCTCGCCTTGATAGCTGCATGGCCAGTTCTATTGTTCGACCAAGTGAATCGCTGCCCACTGAAACTAGCGTCCAGAAGACCACTGCCGAGCAGAAGGAGTTGAAATCAATCGGGACGAATGGCTGGGGATAGCCCCACCCCACCTTCCTTCTCCGAAGGGTTACAAACACAATTAAAGTCACCCCCGCCATCCAGGGCAGGGAAAAGTTAGTACTTAAATCCAGAAGATTATCAAAAAAGGACACGGCGAAGCCCCACATCACACGCAGCATAGACAGCTGAGAGCATACACACCTGCTTGTCACCATTGAAAATACATGCTGAGATAGATTGATCAGAATTGTCAGTTACATGTAGGGAAACAAAACTTGACCAGAAAAGCCAGATTTTTGAATTTTCACCTTCATTACCGGCATGAGCATCCATATTTAGATAGCGACAGATTCTAGCAGCCCTGGAAAAAGGAATTTCAGGCTCAAAAACAGCAACAACTTGCAATTTATACTTCTTTATATGATGCTTCAGAGTTCTCTTAGAGACCAAATTAGAAAGGCCCCTAATATTGAGAATAATGCTGAAATGTTCATGAGGAAAGATATCCTGAGGGGGGGGGGGGGGACTCCACCACTTTAGCTTTGGATCTGGTAAGAACACCCGCTTTAGAAGCAACGATACCTTCCTTAGCAATTTGAACACTTGCCATAAGAATGTTTTCTGAGGAAGCAAGGATCGTAGCAGGAATATTCATGGGATCCAATCTAGGATCCGACGTAGAAACCACTTTGATAGAGTTGCACTCAGACCTATGGGACCTTCCTTGAAAATCCTGCGTAATATTGTTCCCTAGAAAAGTAGATTCCCTACCATAAGCTGCCGTGGTCGTCACCGACATGTTGTCCGTCGGCGACGCCTCCGGTAGAATGGAATATCTCCACGAGACTTAGATGAAATAAGGACAGGAGAGCATGCATGCGCGTTACCAGTGCCATGCACGCCTCCGTCGGCACCTGAAGTAGATTCTCACGAACACCAGGCTCAAAAAAGGGTTATCAGATGATAATGGGCCATGCATGGGCGTTGTAGGACCAACAGGAACAGGAACCATCGTGCCAACACTGGAGGTATCAATAAGAACAGGAGAAGGTTCTCACACAGTTTCGTTAAGACCGACATCTGGCTCATCATTTAAACAAAAATTACTAGCTAACCGCTCAATGACATTACTTACCGGGATGGGGAGGTTCAGATGCTTGGGGCTGTCATGCTTTGGAGCAGCATCCTTTCTTTGCACCACACGCCACTCCTGATCAATATTTTTACCTTAGCAGGCAAAGGAGCAACCGTTGATTGTTGAAGAACATGAGACTGAGCATTTTCCTTGATCTTCCTCTTACACACATCCTGTGTATGACCCAGCTTCCGACAGAGATTATATATAGGCGGCACCCTATGAAACCTGACTGTTGCCCAAAGCCTTTCTCACTGACCAATCCAAATTCGATCAGGCAGGGCCTTAGCAATGTCTACATTAACACAAATGAGAGCTTCTGCAGTTTGCGTCCAAGCAAGGGTGGAGTCATGGATCCGAAGTATCTCCCCATAGTTTCCAGCAATACATTTAAGGTAGTCCTCATTGTATAGGTTAACTGGCAGGTTAGGGAAGCCCACCCAGATGGGAATAAGGGTGGGATTTACTGAGAAATCAAAGTCAGTCGCCCACCGGAAGAACCAGAAGAGAAAACCTTTGAGATATAATTCTTACGAACCAGCACCTTCAGAAAGTCATCCTCGTCAAAAAAACGAAATAGGAGATGCCTGGATTCAACACGCTAACTATGCAATCTCCCTTAAGCGCAAGCCTTAAGATAGGCAACTCTTGATATCTGGAATTGAGGGCCTTCCATAGGAACACTTTGCTACAATAGCCAGCTTGAGAGGCTCTTCCGACTTCCTGCATCCTTGAATTCAGCCCAAGTAAATTTGTTGGCCCTTTGGTACGGCAGCACATCAGCCTAGAGGGGGGGGGGTGAATAGTTTTTTGAAATCTGAAATAGAAACTTAAACACAGAAAATATCACTTGAAAGTTTGGTTAGTTTAGTGTGATAAAGAGTAGCAGTGCGGAAGCAAATAAACAATCACACAAAGGACACAAGGAATTATCTTGGTTCGGCCCTTCCCACATGGAAGTCCTACGTCTAGTCCCCAAGCAACTTCTTTGGATTAACTACCGAAGTACAGTCCCCCTCAAGGACACTACAACACCCTGGATACCCTACCAGGTCTTCTTCTCTTTCCCGGGCAAAAGGCAGCCCACTTCTTTCTAGGCTCAGAAGCAAACCTACTTCTTTACAGGTTCAAAAGTAACCTCCTGGAACAAACCCAGTGCGGTTCTGCTAGACTTAAACCCTAGCTAGGTCCTGTTGGTACAAACCCCAACAAGGTTCTGCTAGACACTAACCTCTAGCTAGGTTACACACTGTATACAGTCCTACAGCTGGACAAGGGTCTTTCTTAGAAAAGAAAGTACAAGACTGAGAGCTAATACAAGATGAACACTATGGACTTAGCTCACAGTCACAGACTCTCCCCAAAGATTACAATGAGCATAGGGAGAAAGGAAGAGAAGAAGGCTTGAAGGCGATGAAGACTTCTGCTTGAAAGCTTCTATAGATTTTGGCTCGAGCTCTTCTCTCTTTCTCTGAGTGTTTTAGGCGTGAAGGTTCTTCTCACAGTTGTACACTCCTTGAAGGATTTTCAGGAAGGCTCACTCTTCGTTCTTCAGCCAAGCTTCTTCTTTTATATGAGCAATTTGAATAGATCCGTTGGAGCTCTTCTAGACGTTGCTGATCTTCTCTCCATTGTCTTAATCAGACTCTGGTGGTCTTCGAGGTCTGTAATCATAGAAGAGAGTGTTAGCATAAAGAGTATTTATGATAAACTGTGTATTGTACTGTGTTTCTGCTAACATGCTGAAAAGAGAAGCTCATATCTTTTTCTGACAAGACTCTGAAATACGCATGCAGCTTTTCTGTCAGAAGATATTTGACTTTTCATTTGGGCGCCAAAAAGCACTTTTAAAGAATAAGATAAATCGATGTGAATATGACTTATAAAATCGTTGTGAGTACTTAAGGAATCGTTATGAGCAAAGAAATCGATGTGATGAACAATAGTTGTTCTCACTTTTCGAATCGTTATGAGCAAGTCGATGTGATCACTAAGGAAATCGTTATGATGATCAAATCGTTATGGCAAGCAAATCATTGTTAACGAATCATTATGAGAACCAATCGAAATGAAGCGAATCGTTGTTCTCACTTATGAAATCGATGTGACTACTTAAAGAATCATTATAGTAAGCAAATCGTTGTGAGAGCAAATCGTTGTGCTCACATATCAAATCGTTATGAGCCTTAGCAAATCGTTATGAAACTTATCAAATCGATGTGAGAAGCAAATCGTTGTTCTCACTTATCAAATCGATATGAGAGCAAATCATTGTTCTCACTATGAAATCGTGCACGATAAAATCGGTTTCACTTAACGAATCATTACACGATCAACTCATGGTGTAACTTATGAAATCATTGTTAGTGAAATCGATGTGGCACTTTTGAATAGAAATCGATGTATATTAGATGAACATCGATTTAGCATTTTAGTGCGCCAATATTGCATCAATGAAAGACTTAGCATTTGCTATGAGATTGATGCGACACATATGAAACATGATATTAATGAGACTCATCATCTGTTAAAGGGATTGATGCAACACAGATGAAGCAAAAATTATTATGAGTACCTATATTTTGTTATCTCTGCAATATATATTTTGTTATCATCTAAATGCATCATATATTTTGTTATCACCAAAATACCAAGATCACAGATAACCTAGAGTGGTTCAACAATCTCCCCCTTTTTGGTGATGACAAAATTTATGCGAATTTTCTGAATGATAAAAAAATTTAAGCAGAAAATTCATAGAACATACTTACTCTCCCCCTTTTTGTCAATAATCCAAAAAGGTCTTACCCTGTATCTCCTTCTTTTTGAGAGAATTTCTTACCATAGAGGGGTTCAAACTTTTCTCCCCCTTACTCTTTACTCCCCTTAATCAGAGCTCCCCTTTAATGAGAGGCTCTATCACTGCCTTGAGCACCCTTTGTTCCTGATGCTCCAGGCTTCCCTGCAAACAACTCATTCAGATGTAGGTACCCAAAACTTTTTTGGGTTCTTGATGGTTAGAGGCATGAAAGTATCCTTTCGGAATCCAAACTAAGTGCTTGGTTGTGCAGGTGTTTACTGTGTCCTAGTTTATTGCAATGAGAACAATGAAAATACTGTGTTTTACAGTTCTTATTGCTTTTATGACACTTTCCAGAATCCTTTTTACTTGATGAGTTTTGTTTATTTGAAAATCCCGTTCTTGAGGGTGATGGATTCTTTTACAAATTTTGGTGATGGATACTGTTAAGCAATTTAACTTGTTTTCCTTTTTCTGAGGATTTGTATCCAATACCTTGCTTATTTTTTTCAGATTTTGATCCTTTAAGCATAGGGCTAAGGATGTTTTTCCATTAGTTAGTTTACTAACTAATTCCTTTAAATATACTTTTCTTCAGTTAGAGTTTTTAATTTTCCTACTAACTCTAACTTCTCATCATCCTTTCTTTTTAACTTTTCATTTTGAAGAGAGTTATTATCCTTGCATTCTTTTAACTGCTCTTCTAACTGTTCCAATTCTGACTTAAGATCATAATTAGTGTTTTCTAAACAGGTAAGGTTGCTCTTGAGATTTTTTAGTTCTTTTACCACAACCTTATGCTTATTATATATTCATTAACGACTTCTTCTAAGTCTTCTGATTCTGACCCTGAATCTGTGCATTAATTGAATGAGGGTTCAGAGTGTACCTCATCTAGCCCTACCATGAGGGCTAGATTTACCTGCTCATTTTCTGATCCTGAGCTTGATGAGCTTGATGATTCTGAGTTTGAGGCCTCATCATTTCCCAAGCAGCTGCCATGGCTTTGCTCTTGAATTTCTTGTGCTGCTTCTTGTGCCTTTCGGTTTGACCAGTCTTTCTGAGCCTTGGACAATCTGGTCTTAGATGTCCAGGTTTCCTGTATTCATAGCACACTGGTTCTTTTTCTTTTCTTTCTTTCTTTTGGATCCTTCTCGATCCGTTTTTCTTCTTCTTCTTCAAAAGCTTCTGAAGCTTGGATAATACTTCATCAACATTGTTGTCTTCAAAATCTGCATGTTGAGAACTAGAAGAAGAGCCAGAAGGAGCTGCTACAGCTTTAAGATGTTAGTGCATTTTATTTTAGATGAACTTCAGATAATCGCTCCATATTTATTCATGTGCATGAGAGAACCTATCAGATTATCGATCGATAATTTGGTCAAATCATGGCCTTCTTCAATGGCAGTTACCTTAGGTGTCCATGATATAGTTAAGGACCTAAGTATTTTCTAACATTTTCTTCACAGAAGATTTTTACCTAGAGAGCTTAAACTTGCTACTATGGTTGAAAAACGATTATACATAGTAGTAATGTCTTCATGAGGAAGAATTTTAAATTGTTCATATTATGATACTAGAATATCTATCCTAGTTTGCTTCACTTTCGTATCTGTTCCTTCATAAGTTGCCTGCAGTTTATTCCATATATCTTTGGCAGATTTGCATGCAGACTCTCTACTGAATTCCTTTTTAGATAAAGCGCAACATAAATAGTTTTTAGCTTTATGTTTAGTGATAACTTTATCTTATCCGCTGTTGTGATATTAGTAGTGTTTTCAGCAGGGACAAAAACAAAATCACCTACCTCAATTACCTGCCACAGATCAAAGTCTGTGCCTCGAATGAAGCATTCCATCCTCATCTTCCAGTATTGATAGTCTTCTCCGTTGAAGAATGGAGGTCTGGTGACTGATTGGCCTTGAGCATATCCTTGTGCTGCCATGGATCTTTCGTCTAAGATCGTTGGATCTTCTTGAGGTTCAGAGACCGCTTTGATACCACTTGTTGGCCCTTTTGGTAGGCAGCACGTCAGCCTAGAGGGGGGGGGGGGGTGAATAGGTTTTTCTGAAATCTGAAATAGAAACTTAAACACAGAAAATTATCACTTGAAAGTTTGGTTAGTTTAGTGTGATAAAGGGTAGAAGTGCGGAAGCAATAAACAATCACACAAAGGACACAAGGAATTTATCCTGGCTCGGCCCTTCCCACATGGAAGTCCTACGTCCAGTCCCCAAGCAACTTCTTGGGATTTCACTAACCGAAGGTACAGTCCCCCTTAAGGACACTACAACACCCTGGATACCCTACCAGGTCTTCTTCTCTTTCCCGGGCAAGAAGGCAGCCCACTTCTTTTCTAGGCTCAGAAGCAAACCTACTTCTTTTACAGGTTCAGAAGTAAACCTCCTGGAACAACCCCAGTGCGGTTCTGCTAGACTTAAACCCCAGCTAGGTCCTGTTGGTACAAACCCCAACCAGGTTCTGCTAGACACTAACCTCTAGCTAGGTTACACACTGTATACAGTCCTACAGCTGGACAAGAGTTTTTCTTAGAAAAGAAAGAACAAGACTGAGAGCTAATACAGATGAACACATGGACTTAGCTCACAGTCACAGACTCTCCCCCAAGATTACAATGAGCATAGGGAGAAAGAAGAGAAGAAGGCTTGAAGGCGATGAAGACTTCTGCTTGAAAGCTTCTGTAGATTTTGGCTCGAGCTCTCTCTCTTTCTCTGAGTGTTTGTGGCGTGAAGGTTCTCCTTACAGTTGTACACTCCTTGAAGGATTTTCAGGAAGGCTCACTCTTCGTTCTTCAGCCAAGCTTCTTCTTTTATATGAGCAATTTGAATAGATCCGTTGAAGGGATCCGTTGGAGCTCTTCTAGACGTTGCTGATCTCTCTCCATTTGTCTTAATCAGACTCTGGTAGTCTTCGAGGTCTGTAAGCATAGAAGAGAGTGTTAGCACAAAAGAGTATTTATGATAAACTGTGTATTGTACTGTGTTTCTGCTAACATGCTGAAAAGAGAAGCTCATATCTTTTTCTGACAAGACTCTGAAATACGCATGCAACTTTTTCTGTCAGAAGATATTGACTTTTCATTTGGGCGCCAAAAAGCACTTTTAAAGAATAAGATAAATCGATGTGAATATGACATATAAAATCGTTGTGAGTACTTAAGGAATCGTTATGAGCAAAGAAATCGATGTGATGAACAAATCGTTGTTCTCACTTATCGAATCGTTATGAGCCTTAGCAAATCGTTATGAAACTTTATCAAATCGATGTGAGAAGCAAATCGTTGTTCTCACTTATCAAATCGATATGAGAGCAAATCATTGTTCTCACTTATGAAATCGTTGCACGATAAAATCGATGTTTCACTTAACGAATCATTACACGATCAACTCATGGTGTAACTTATGAAATCGTTGTTAGTGAAATCGATGTGGCACTTTTGAATAGAAATCGATGTATATTAGATGACATCAATTTAGCATTTTAGTGCGCCAAATATTGCATCAATGAAAGACTTAGCATTTGCTATGAGATTGATGCGACACAAATGAAATATGATATAAATGAGACTCATCATCTGTTAAAGGGATTGATGCAACACAGATGAAGCAAAATATTTATGAGTACCTATATTTTGTTATCTCCGCAATATATATTTTGTTATCATCTAAATGCATCATATATTTTGTTATCACCAAAATACCAAGATCACAGATAACCATAGAGTGGTTCAACAAAATGACCATTCGCCCTGGTCGCTTCCACTGACTCCCACCAAGCGCGTGCATCCTTTTCCAGTTGGAAAGTAGCTAGTAGAAGCTTATCCCCAGCTGCACATTGCATAACACAGAAAATCTTTCCGTCTCCTTCAGCCAGTGCTCAGCCTCATCTAGATCCGTGGAACCACTGAACCTAGGTTGGTTCAAGCTCCTGAAGTTATGATGCAGCTCGCCTGCACCGCCGCGATTCCCTCCACCTTGTGCAGCTTGCAGAAGTGCACGGGTGAGTTCTTGGATAGTTTGTTGCATGCCCCTCATCTGAGCACGTCTAGCAGTCATCTTAGTTGCTTAAGTTCCTACAAACGTAACTTGTTGTTATGATATGATGTGGAATTTAATTTGTGCATGTGTGGGTTTATTTTTAACTAGTTACCCATGGTTCTAACCACATCTCACATTGGTAGGATAACTGACTCTAGTCGAGGCTGGTCAACCTAGATCATCTTATACTTAAGAACAACCGAAGCTCTGATACCACAAAACTGTCACGCCTCGACGCAGAATATTTGAACGTGAGGCAGTTGCAAGTAAACGGGTACAGAGCGTATAATAGACATCAAACCATTGGGTAAAGAATTAAATACTAAAGCAAATGCAGCTCATTAATAATTACTCAAATGTCTATTACATCACTAATATCAGAGCCATTCTATAGGGCCCAATTACATTGAATAAAAATAAAAGACTAAACTCAGACTCTAACATAATACTAAGACTCCAGGGTACTCTTGACTTCACATTGGTCATTCCCGCCCTCTTGAGTGTAAGTATCATCCTCGGTCTCACCTGAGAACACACAACAATAACGCAAGGGGAGCGAATAACGCCCAGTAGGACTTAAATCTCATGATCAGGCATGCTTTAAATGATTAGTGTATTAAAGAGAAGAGTAACTAATGATAGAGAGCAAAAGAGAGTTAAGTAACGCAAGAGATAGCACAATAGCACGTGATTGAAATAGCACAAGTTTCCAAATATAGCACAAGTAGGATGGCCATAGCACAAATAGCACAATGTATAACAATAGCACAACGAGTATAGTATAGCACTTTGATTGTCATTTAGATAGTCGAGATAGATAGCACTTGAGTGTAATGCCAAACACTCTGGTCAATTAACTCCCGCGGGCAAATAGCACTTTTGGGCGCACCTCCCAGGACCAGACCAGGCCTTTATATATTCCAGGCATTAGTTATATTGTTTATCTTTGGACATTCAGTCAAATGGCCAATAGAGAGTACCAAGAAATAGATGAGAGTACGAATAGATGAGTGTATAGAGAGCGTGAATAGATGAGCGAGTAGAGTATAGATGAGAACTATAGGTCATTGCACATGATACGACGAGTAAACATGTGATAGTAACAGTTGCACAACACACACAATTGGTGTCGGCAGTCAGGTGGAATTCACTACCCATCCACTGGCCATGTTATGCATAAGTCCAAAGGTCCGGCGTGATTCAAGATAAGAGCGAGAGAGCATACTAAGGCCGTTTGCATCTTATTGATCCCTAAAGGGTATCATAGATATTAGGGTGCAACCAGCTCGTCGGCCATGTGGGAATCCATGGATAGAGGAGTCTTATGGAGGCCTTGAACAAGGGTTCACTAGTCTGGTAGAAGGAATATCCGACGAAGAGTTTGTCCAAGTCAAGAGAAAGTGTATATATAGAAACAAGTGCTCGACATTCCAGAGGAATTCTAGAACAGTGGAGCGTCGGTAATGGTATTCCCAAAACATCGCGAGAAACGAAGACAAGTCCATTTAAAATAGGGCAATTTAAATACATTGTTGAAATAAATTATCAGATATATTATGAGATATTTTCATGCCAAGTCAAGTCATTTGGGTGGTTACAAGTATGTGCATGTGATAAAGGAATCATAGATATGAAGAGATCATGTGTGTGTGTCTTTTAAATCATTCAATACATGTTTATTTTATAACAGCTTTATTTACTACGTATATGACTGTCAACAAAAGGTATAATCACTGTAGAAGGATAGAGTACCAAAAATCAAGGGTTTTCATGCAAAAGTTCAGATCACAACGTACTTCTATAAGGATCGCGACAGGGCACATCCAGAGCGCGACATGGACAGTCAAAGGTCGTGACAGGTCGTTCAGGATAGACAGCCAGAACGCGACGCCAGAGCCTGTCGCGTTCAGAACGCGAACGGTGGCTTGTCGCGATCAGCCCCTGAGAATGTGGCCTTTTGGGCCATCGTGTTCTCAGGTCCTGCGCTTGAGTCCGAGCGGGAAAAGATCCTTGCCTTGGATTGCGGTCCAAGTTTCCATGTTTGATACTGGGTCGATTAAAAATTGATAACTCGATGCACAATTGATCAAAAAGCGCAAAACCACTTTTAAACAAATCTAGACATGCAAGGGTATACACAGTAAATAGGAATTTGCAATTAGTCATGGTCTTGATAGGTTATAAACCTGAACATGCACGAAGAACATAGAACAGTGTACAGTGAAGGTAAAAGAATTAATTTGAGCAGTATAGTAGATGAAAATTGTGGATTTCTATGGCAGAAGTTTCCTGACATCGAGCAGTATCTCTAGTAAAATTTTATGGCATGGGATTGAGTGTACATGGAGATCGAGATTTAATATGAGGGTTCAGGGTCAAGGAGATAGTAGAACCTCAAAAATAAAGATCAAATGATAGGGTCAATGAAAATTAGAGAAACAAGAGGGCTTTTATTCTTGACGTTTGGAATATCCTACAGACTAATTTAATTGTGTTTAGCTTGTAAGAATGCCTATCTTTGGGTCGATTTGTCTCCTAGGGCTTATAACTCGAAGTGTAGGTTGTAGCTCTTGAGCAAGCCTTCTCCCCACGAATTCTCCCTTCCTTTGGCCTCTCCTCCAAGTCCCGCAAGTCTCAGCAACGCATTAGGGCCGGCCATGGAGAGGTTGAGGTGTATTTAAGTTTCCCTTATTTCTATTTCCTAATAGGACTCTAATTCCTATTAAATTCTGAGTTTTCCTTATTTCCTTCCACCTTCCAAGCTTACCATCTTCTAATTGGGTTAGGTGGGTTGCAATTTCGTGCTAGCCAATTTGGGTAGGGTTAGGAGTCCAATTCCAACCCATATTAACTATTTTAATGATTAATAGCTCTTTTTATTTTAGGTAACATTAAAGCTACGAATTTAGGATATTATTCTGTTATTCATCTTTTAAAAATCCCTATTTTGGCCCAATAAATTTTATATGATCCATTTAACAAAGCCCATCTCTTCTTTTCATTTAATGGTCTGAATAAATTCCCCTTTTCTTTAATTTTCCATTTTAATCATTATTATTCTCATTATTATTATTATTATTATTATTGAAAAATCAGGTTGCTACACCCTTAGTCAGAAAGAGTTAGAGTAGTCATTCTTATTTGTACAACTCTTTCTGATCTTCTGTGTTTGTTTATATTTCTAAGCAGACACACTGTGTTCAATTCTATGTTGTAACCATGAGGGGGTTTGTTCCCTATAGTGCCTCTTTGTGAAGGGACGACCTACGGTTGCAGGTGGTTATAATACCCCTTTGTGAAGGGAAGGCTTGCGTGGGTGCAAGTGAGTTGTAATACCTCTCAGGTTGAGAGAACGTCAAGTGTTCTTATAGTTAGTGAAAATCCCAAGGGGTGCTTGGGGACTGAATATAGGACTCCTAATTGATAGGAGATTTGAACTAGGATAAATCTTTGTGCACTTGTGTGATTGTTTCTGCCAAGTTCTCACTTGTTTCACACACACCACACTAAATACTAACTATACTATCTAATGTGATTTATTTTCAAATAAATTTTAACAGTGCAAGAAGTCTTATTCACCCCCCTCTAGGACATCTAAAGCTCCATCTCGATCCAATAAGTGGTATCAGAGCGAGGTCTTCTCAGAATAATCAAAAGATTTGAGAAGAGATGGCAATTGAAGCTCACAACTATGAAGGACAGTCTGTTATAAGACCACCATTCTTTGATGGCAAAGATTACTAGTACTGGAAGATGCGAATGGAATGCTTCATTCGAGGCACATATTTTGATCTATAGCTGATAAAAGGAATATGTCTCTAAATTATAAGACTAAAAATTAATTGTGTTGTGCATTATCTAAAAAAGAATTTCATAGATTATCCGCATGTAAAACTGCTAAGGAAATGTGGGATAAACTATAAGTAACCTATGAAAGAACAGATAAAATAAAGCAAACTAGAATATATATTATTGTCTCTCAATATGAACAATTTAAAACGTTACCAAATGAAAACACTACTCAAATGTACGATAGATTTACCAATATAATAGTTGGTTTAAGTTCACTAGGTAAAAATCTTACAAATAAAGAAATAGTTAGAAAAATTCTCAGATCACTAACTCGTTCTTGGACTCCCAAAGTTACTGTTATTGATGAAGCGCATGATCTTACAACACTTTCTATTGATAAATTAATTGGCTCTCTCATGGCTCATGAGATTAACATGGAAAGATTTTTTGAAGGCTCTTCGAAAAAGAAAATGCCTAATGCCTTAAAGTTGCAGATTCTTCATCTTCATCTTCTGAAGACTCGAAGGATAAATCTAAAGACAACAATGATGAAGTAATGCTATCTAGAAGACTTTAGAGAATTCTTGCTAAGAAGAAGAAGTATGGATCCAAGAGATACTTCAAAAAGGACAAGAAAAGCAAGGAACCAACATGTTATGAATGCAAGCAGCTAGGACACTTCAAAATTGAATGTCCAAAACTCAACAGAAAAGATCAGGTTAACAAGGATGAGAAAAAGAAAGATAAAGAAAGAAAGTTCAGAAAATATAAGAAGAAGGCAATGGCAGTAGCCTAAGATAATGAGGAAGCAACAAGTTCAGATGGATCAAGTTCAGAATAAGAAGAAGAAGAACAGTAAATCTAGCCCTCATGACAGGACTAGATCAGGTAAATTCTGAAATCTCCTTTACTTCACGTTCAGAATCTGATTCCGACAGTCTAGAAGATGCATTTAATGAATTATATGATAAATATAAAATTGTAGTTAAATAAATGAAAATAGTTAAGTTAAATTTGATAAACCAAGAAAAATCCAATACTTTCTAAAAAATGAAGTAGAAAGATTGGGACAGAATTTAACTGAAACTAAAAGAACAAATGAATTGTTATGTGAGGATTTAAAGACTAAAAATGATACATTTAAATAACTCGAAACAAATCTAAATGAATTGAAAAATGAAGAAAATTTGAGAGAAGAAAATGATTACTTGAGAGCATCCTTAGATAAATTAACTAATTGCAAAACATCCTTAGTTGTAAAACTAAAGGTTCTAGAATAAGTAAAAAGAAATATGGAGTAAGTTATACACCTCTAACAAATGTAGAAGAAATTGTTTATTCTAAACATTATCCAACTCCCA
Organism: Colocasia esculenta; assembly: GCA_014218235.1. Taxonomy (NCBI): domain Eukaryota; kingdom Viridiplantae; phylum Streptophyta; class Magnoliopsida; order Alismatales; family Araceae; genus Colocasia; species Colocasia esculenta. The sequence continues at coordinate 116,599,902 of CM024758.1, read as the reverse complement.
AGTTTGTAAAAGAAAAATAATTAAAAATCCCAAGAAGGTTAATCAATATATCTACAAACAGAAACTTAGAACTAATAATACCACTAAATGAAAACATGCATATGATTTGTGTTATAGTCATTGTAATCAATTAGGACACACTGTTAGCACATGCACCAGTAGACATGTATAGTGGATTCATAAGACTAGCCTTCAAGGACCCAAGAAAATTTTGGGTACCAAAAGTCTCATCTTAATTTTGCTTGCAAGGGCGCCTGAGAGCATCCAAATAGTATTTGGATAGTGAGTTCTCTAGACATATAACAGGAGACAGAAAATCATTTACAAGTTTTAGAAATGAAAATGGTTAAGTCACATATGGTGATAATGGAAAAGGAAAAGTGATAGGATGTGGAACCATAGGAACAAAAGAAAATGATTTAATAGAAGATGTTATGTGTGTTGAAGGATTAAAGCATAACCTCATTAGTATTAGTCAATTATGTGATAAAGGTCACTTAGTGAAATTTTAGAATGACAAATGTATCATCTTGAAGGATGAGAAAGTAGTTTTTGAAGCTCAAAGAGTAAAAAATATGTACACCTTACAACTAGAATAATTGAAAGAAGTCAATTTGTGCCTTACAACTACAAAGAGTGAAGAGACTGATTTATGGCATAGAAGACTACGACATGCTAGCACTTCAGTGATCAAGAATTTAATCAAGTATGATCTAGTTGAAGGTCTTCTAAAGCTGAAATTGGAGAAATCTGGAATTTGTATAGCTTGTGCAAAAGGAAAGTAAACTAAGACATCATTTCAGTCTAAGACATTGGTGACAACCTCCAAACTATTGAAACTTATTCACATGGATTTATTTGGACATATAAAAATAATAAGTCATGGAGGAAAAGTTTATGGCTGTGTAATTGTGGATGATTATTCAAGATACACTTGGGTATCATTTTTGGAAGCCAAATCAGATACTTTTTCAGCCTATCTAAAGTTCAGTAAACTAGTACAGAAACCCAGAAACATCAAATAATTTGTATCATATCTGATCATGGTGGAGATTCAACAATGAATAATTTCTCAGATTCTGTGAAGAAAATGGCATAGAACATAATTTCTCTGCACCTAGAACACCCCAGCAGAATGTAGTAGTAGAAAGGAAGAACATAATACTACTGGACATGGCCAGAACAATGATTACAGAATACAATCTACCAAGATACTTCTGGGCAGAAGCAATTAACACATCCTACTACACATCAACAGGTGCATGATCAGACCAATTTTGAAGAAGACACCTTATGAGTTGTACAAGAAGAAAAAGCCAAACATCAGTCACCTTCGACCTTTTGGTTGAAAGTGTTTCATTTTGAATAATGGTAAAGATAGTGTAGGTAAATTAGATGCTAAAAGTGATGAAGGCTTTCTATTAGGATACATTTCAAAACCTAGAGGATATAAAGTGTTCAATAGAAAAACCTTAACTATAGAACAATCTGTTCATATTTTATTTGATGAAACTAACCCTTCTATTAAGAGAATAGAAAAGAAGAAGATGTTGTTGAAGATTTATGCAGGGATCTGGAGCAAGCATCTCTAGAGGAAAAATGTGAGGACAAGGAAGATCCTCCAATAGAAGAACTTCAACAGTAAGAAGAAGCACATGAAGATCTACCTAGAGAATTGAGGTATCACAGAGATCATCTAAGAGAAAACATAATAGGTGATCCTCAAGATCGGGTAAGAACTAGAGGTATGCCTATTCCCTGTGATTATACTGCATTTGTTTCTCAAATTGAGCCTAGGACAATCAATGATGCACTGGCAGATGAATCTTGGATTCTAATTATGCAAGAGGAACTTAACCAGTTCCAACGTAGCCAAGTCTGAACTCTTGTACCTAGACCTTCTGACCATCCTATTATTGTGACCAGATGGGTCTTCAAAAATAAAATGGATGAATCATGAGTGATCACCAGGAATAAGGCCAGACTGATAACATAAGGATATTTCCAAGAGGAAGACATTGATTTTGATGAAACATATGCTCCAGTTGCTAGATTAGAGGCAATCAAAATTTTATTAGCATACACATGCTCTTTGAATATCAATTTGTATCAAATAGATGTTAAGACTGCTTTTCTGAATGGTTTTATAAAAGAAGAAGTTTTGTTGAGCAACCACCTAGTTTTGAAGATACTAAATATCCAAATCATGTTTTTCGTTTAAAGAAGGCACTATATGGATTGAAATAAGCTCCAAGAGCTTAGTATGAAAGATTAAGTGCTTATCTTTTATCATATGATTTTTCAAGAGGTAAAGTAGATAGCACTCTATTCATTAAGAAATTTTTAGAAGGAATTTTAATTATATAAATATATGTTGATGATATTATTTTTGGTTCTACTAATGAATCACTTTGAAAAATCTTTGAAAATCTCATGCAAAGTGAATTGGAGATGAGCATGATGGGTAAGCTTAATTATTTTCTTAGCTTGAAAATCAAGCAGACCAAGGAAGGCACTCACATTTGTCAAACCAAATATATTTCAGACTTACTTTCTATGTATGATTTTGGCAAGTGTAAGCCTTTAGGAATACCCATGAGCTCAGGAATAAAGTTAGATAGTGATCCAATTGGTAAGAAAGTAGATCAAAAGATCTATAGAGGCATGATTGGGTCATTACTTTTCTTACTGCTAGTAGATCAGACATAATGTTCAGTGTATGTTTGTGTGCCAGGTTTTAGGCTGATCTAAAAGAATCACATATTAATGCTGTTAAGAGAATTCTTAGATATCTTATTAATACAAGTAAATTGGGTTTATGGTATCCCAGATGTTCTGAATTTAAATTGTGTGGATATAGTGATGCTGACTATGCTAGATGAAAAATAGACAGAAAAAGTACCAGTGGTACTTGTCAATTTCTTACAGGGTGCTTAATTTTTTGGTCTTTCAGAAAACAAAACTCAGTAGCTTTGTCCACAACCGAATGATAATACATTGTAGCTGGAAGTTGCTGCATCCAACTGCTATGAATCAAACATCAACTGGAAGACTATGGTCACGAGCTACATGAAATTCCAATGCTATGTGACAACACAAGCACAATCAATTGACTAAAAATCCTATCTAGCACTTAAGAACCAAGCACATTGAGGTCAGATATCATTTCATCAGGGACCATGTAAGTAATGGTGACATTTTACTTGAATTCGTTGCTACAGATAATTAATTAGCTGATATTTTTACTAAACCTCTCCCTGAGGATAGATTTACATCTATTAGACGAGAAATCAGAATGTGCAACCCTGAATATAATGCTTAAAATTTGACTACTTTGTATGATCAATCTTTTGTCAAAACTTTTTCTAACTCCATGACAGTTGACTTCTCAGAAGTCGGAGTTTAGATAGCCGGAGTCACTTTTCTTATTTTTAAAATTCAAATTTACTTTAATTGGGGGAGCATTAAATAATTTGATTACTCATTCAATCTCAGCGTTCATCTCCCACTTTATGGTCTGTTATAGATTTCCTTTCTTTATATAGACCTTTCCTCCTTTTGTTCAAAATCACCTCTTTTGAAACGCTCTGACTCCTCTGTCTTCTTCCTGGTTCCCGCGTCCGTTTTCTACCTGACGGAACCCTTGCCAAGCATCTGTCGATTTCTTCAATCTTTTTGAAGAAAAGGTAGGATCTTTGACACCTTTGGACTCATTTCACATATCCTTTACAACCATTCTTAGTTTCTTCCCTCATCTTGGTCTAGATGGCCTCTTCTAGGGCTCTGGACAGTTCCCTTTTCACTCCGGAACAATTCCAAAGACTAAACTCTACTAAAGCTTAGATTTGCCTTGGAATGTTTGTAGATTTTCATAGTTGACTAGCCGACTCAGTTCAGTGGCAGAAACCCTAGATGTGATGGGTTGGACAAGACTATGTCAGATTAATGAACCAACCTATGAAGACAGAGTGAAGGTTTTCTACTTGACCCTCCAAATTTCTGCAAATGGGTCTCTGGTAGGGTATGTCAAAGGTTCTCAAGTTTCTATTTCTAAAGAGTTATTGGTAGATATTTTGGATTGCCTCTCTTCCGGACAGAAAATCAGTGAAGCTATGTCTGTGGAAAAGCAAAAATTAGGAATTATTGGGTGCCTAGGTTCTATTTCAAAAAGCAGGCTTCTTATCAACGAGCTCTCTGTAGAGAAGAGGCTCCTCCATGCCATCATCACCACCATTATCACTCTGGAACCCACTCATCTATCACAACCAGAGATGGCAATTTTTTATTTTGGGCTATTCAGAGACATCAAGTCAATCTTGCCTTATTATTCTTGAGAGAATGGCAGGGTCCAAATTTTACAAGAATCTCTTCCTTATGGACCTTTGCTCACAGTTATTTTCAGAAGATTTTCCATGGACTTGTCAGAAGAACTTTCTGTGTCAGTGAAAGAGAAGATTGGACTATCCACCCTTTGCAGGAGTCACTACATGTCACGTCCCGAGAATTACACACCTCTAGCTATTCTGAGATGTGAACAGTCGGCAAATAAGCCACTAGCTAGCACACACTAAATGTATAACAACATACATCATCATAGGGCCCAATATTGAACTCAACTAATCTTGTATTCAGTCTCAACTCATTGTATTCCAAATGGAAACTATTACAAGACGAAGACTCAATAAAAAGAAAAAGTACATTTTATTCCTCACTTCCTACTACACGTTCTAACACTCAAAATAAACTAACTATAGATAGACTCATATTTGGAACGCTCATCACTCGGACGCATTCCCATCCTCGACTTGCTCTTCCTCTTGAACATCATAATCACCTAGAATGGTTAAAAGTAGGGGATGAGCAAACTAGCTCAGTAGGATTTATATCTCAATGTGCGGGCAATGATATAAGTGATTAACAATTTAGAACTAGGTAAGCACGATGATTGTCATGATATGCATGTATGAATAAAACTCATTAAAACATGATATGTGAACAAGCTAGATAGAGTGATCATGATAGAACAAGATTTTTGAATAAGATGACAAGATAGAACTAGCAACAGATCACTTTGTACAAGCACGCAAGATTTCACTTGATGTCAATAGCTTTCAAGAACGCAAGATATCACTAATTGCATTAAATGCAGGATGGCCATATCACGCAAGCAAGCAAGCAAGAACGCACGAGCATGATCATGTAACACTAATCAGGCACGTAGACACTAATGTACATCAAGGAAAGATCCACCAAGATGTACACCAGGACACGTGTATGTGGTTATTGTATCTATCATTCAACACGACACACACGACTCCCAGCGCAGATGCAACGCTAGTAATCATTATACCCCATGGTTAATAGTATATTATGACTCTCCATCATGGGGGCTAGACTGGAGCCCTTGCGCACTCGCCGTGCCCGGTCAGCATTATACTTAAATTTAATGTAGATACCCACAGTCATTATAATGGCCATGGAGTTTCAATAAGTAAGCATGTGTAATGTTATGTCATGATGATGACGAGAGAACGAGTAATAAGTAAATTGAACATGATTTCATGAGAACAATGGTCAAGAGATAAATTTGGCAGCATAACGGTACGATTTATACTTTAATTCAATCTTTACATTAATGGCTTAGTCTAGATTATAAATCACATTCACGAGAGCAAGATGAGATAGGAAGTGCATGCTATCTCCAGGGAACTTCAATGGTACAACCAACTCGGTCTCCATGTGGGAATCCATGAAGAACGGAGATTTACGGAGGTCTTAGAGAAAAGGTCACTAGTCTACCGATTCAGAATGACCGATAGAGAGCTTCTAAATCCCCAAGAAAGGGCTGCCTTGATGTGCAAGTGTGTAGTAATGTACGCATCTCAATTCACAATCGACCGGTTTCAAACTCGCGGAAAGCACTTAACAATATAACATGAGATGGAACTATGCATTTAAATGATCATGGATTGCAAGGTTTTAGGATAACAATTATCATTTAAACATGGTAGAACAGTAGGAAGATTAAATCACAAGTTGCATGAATGGATCATAACATTTAAGGAGCAATTAGAATAACATTTATGTAATTAAAGCTTTTAAATGGGTTAATCACTTTTAAGCCATTAAACAGTCCTCATGAGATGATTAGAACCAAGACATGCAAATTATACACTTGATACCATGTTAAAAAAACCTCGGGTAAACTTTGAAATATGCGTCCAACCACAATGGAAGCATTTAAAAATGTAGTGTACAGTCAAAACAGTCGAAACAGTGAAGAGCCAAATCACGTCCACAGGCCTGGCCGCATTAATGATCAAATCATGTCAGGAAACCCGACGCATTCAGGAAATGTATTAAATAAATCGTTGGGTGGGAAAAGCGCCTGAAACGCGTCGGGTCTGCCGCCGCGGTTCAGACCGACGCTGACTCCCAGGCGAGCACGAAGACCCATGCAGCGTTGACGGGTCAATGCATCAAACACGTCGGGTGGCGTGGACGCCTTTCAGAGGATCACATCACCCAGCAGTGTCGTGATATCAGACGCTTGAAACGCGTCCTCTGAACCGGATGCGGTTCAAGGTTCAAATCGAAAACGCAGAAAAACTGCACTCAGGGGGGTTCGATCCATGCAATACTTATATCTTATAAACTAGGGCTTTTCGGACAAAAGTCTCAACATGAAAGTTGTAAGGAACATGGAATAGATGCAAATTATGATTTTTAAATAATTAAAAACTACCTTGAGATACAAGATAAATTGACATGAACACAAAAAGTCCCTGACATGCGTGACTTTGGCAAAACGCCTATATTTCGAAATCTACTCATTGGAATTCAATGAAATCGGTGGGAAACGAAAGTTAACTTGATGATCTACACATTTGTATAAGATTTATTAATGTTTGGTCCGAGAAAACCTACCTTTTAGGTTGATGAAGTTTCATTCTTCAGAAATCCCTTGTTCAGACCACTGTTTGAAAAATGCCTAATACTCCCCGAATACTGCTTGAAATTTGTGCATTCTAGTTGGGTTAGGAAGTAGACTTGAGCCTCTTTCTAGGGGTATAATCCTTGCACGATGGGATTTAGGTTTACCCTACCTTTGGTTGACTCCAAGTGGACGGGTTGCACAGGTCGTAGCAGACGAATAGGGGAAGAAGATGACCTTCTTTTGGTCGTTCCACAGCTCCCCAGCCGCCAAGAACTCCTCCACATGACCCCAGCAAGTGTTAAAACTCATCCCTAAGGTTTAGTGTAGAGTATTTAAGCAACCATGGGTTTTAGGAGCCCTAATGCAACAGGGAAATCCAAGTTGCGGTTTTGGCTTGTGTCTTTCCATATTTTGAAGATCTCTCCCTCCATTGGAGAGTCTTGGCCATCAAGCAATCCCCAAGGATGGCTAGGCACGAATATGGGTTGCCAAGAGTGCATGATCTCCTCCCAATTCAACTCTAATTGCGTCTTTTTAATTTCAGCTTATTTAAGCTACGAATTTTCATGCATTTTCTTGCTTCATTTGAGTTTTGGGCCAAATGTTGTCCATTGGCCCAATTATGATATTGGGTCATTCATATATAATGTTGGAAGTCTCTCCAACATTTTTATTTAATTTATGATTGCGTCATTTTTTCGTGTTAACGGTTTTCCGACTTGTTTCCTTATTTGGATAATCGGTGACCATGTGATGTACATTTAGTTAATAGGATTTTCCGTTGCATGAATTTCTTCGTGAAACACTTAGGAATAATGTGTGAGGTTGATTTAAAATTTTTACGAAATTTTCCGACGTGTTTTAGCACATACGATAATGATACGTATGTTTTAAATACTCTGATATTATGGAAATTATTTATTTCTATTTATTTGAATTTTTATGTAATTAAAATTTCCGGGGTGCTACACCCTCACCCACTTAAGAGAATTTTGTCCCCAAATTCCTAGATCATTAATTAGCTTTTCATAGTTATGATCCTTGAGCTCGTTTCAGATTTAATCCTCTAACTTGTTTAAACATCGTGGATGCTAGTCCAAACATCCAACCTATGGCCACCCATACTATTCATTTGGTTCCTTCCACTCCTGCTTCCTTCCACGGTTGTATAACTCATCTTAATCCACTAGATGACTATGGTATAATTACTTGATTATTCCTTTCTAATTCTCTTTAATGATCTCCCCCACTTAGAAATGTGCTAATAAGAAAAACATCATAAGATCAGTCTAGGGTTTAACAATCATACCTCCTTCCGGAGCTCCACTGGAGTTATTGCATCACGCGTCCTTGACACTTTACCACTCTCTGGTTCCTTCCAACTTGGTCTTTTAGCATGAGACAGTTTGGTATACGATGTTCCTAACTCCCACATCGCAGGCAAGCCCCGACCTTCTTCCAACACTTGTCCGCTTGGTGCCCAGGCTTGTTGCAAAATTTACAATATTCCACCGTCGTTGTTTCTTATACTTTGATCTTTTTCTCCATGCCATAGTCCTCCAATGGTTGGCCTTTTGTTGTGTTTGTAGTTGTTGTTATTGTTGTTGTTGTGAAGGTTCAATTGTATCGACTGATCCTCCTTTTATGATGGTCGGCTTTGAGATGTCCTTCCCCTTTATGCCTTCCACCTTAGCCATAGTGTCTTCTACCAGTTGAGCTCTTTGGACCATCTCAGTGTAGGTTTGGATGTTGTGTGGTCCGAACTTTTCAATGAACATGGGCTGAGCCATCCATGAACGGTTAGCCTTTAATCTTTCCGTTCCCACCAGATGTGAAGCATACATAGCCAGACGTGCGAACTGAGCCTCATACTCAGCCACGAACATTCCTTTCTGTTTTAGTGCGGCAAACTCCGCTGCCTTCTTCTCCTTGACCCTCTCCGAGAAGTACTTTCCTAGAAAAATCTCCAGGAAACCTGCCCATTCCAGTTAAGCTATATTAGGCAGATGGGCCGATGTGGCCTTCCACTATGCTCTAGCATCCTTGGTAAATTGAAAAGTGGCCAGTACCACCTTTTCCCTATTAGTGCATTGCATGACTTGGAAGATCCTTTCTATCTCCTCCTGCCAGTTCTCTGCCTCGTCCGGATCAGGGGATCTAGAGAAACGAGGAGGGTTCAAACTCCTAAAATTATGGTGTAGATCACCGGCTCCGTTCCTAGCTGCAGCAGCCTGATTTCCAGTCTGAACCACATTTTGCAGGGCCTGTGTGAGTCCTGCCACTATTTCTTGCATAGCTTGCCATTGGTTGCGAGACATTGTGGTTGAGTGAGAGAGTTACGAGGGTTCCTGAGAAAAGGAGGAAACCAATTAATGTCTCTAGATACATTATGAGAGTCAATGGGTAAGGAGTGTTTTGTTCATTCTAACATATTCCCAATCTCTACCCTTTTCTCACCAGGTACTATATTTAATTTCCATGACCTAGGTTTCATAGGTATCTCTTATTCTTGAGACATATATCCTATTTGGTCTTCCTAGGCTCTGATACCACTGAACTGTCACGTCCCGAGAATTACGCAGTGGATATTAATAATGCGGAATAATTCGAGACGATATCCCGAGACGTGAACAGTCGGCAAATAAGCCTCTAACTAGCACGCACTAAATGTATAACAACATACATCATCATAGGGCCCAAATATTGAACTCAACTAATCTTGTATTCAAATCTCAACTCATTGTATTCCAATGAAACAATTACAGGACTAAGACTCAATAAAAAGAAAAGTACATTTTATCCTCACTTCCTACTACACGTTCTAACACTCAAATAAACTAACTATAGATAAGACTCATATTTGGAATGCTCATCACTCGGACGCATTCCCATCCTCGACTTGCTCTTCCTCTTGAATGTCATAATCACTTAGAATGGTTAAAAGTAGGGGATGAACAACTAGCCCAATAGGATTTATATCTCAATGTGTGGGCAATGATATAAGTGATTAAAAATTTAAAACTAGGTAAGCACGATGATTGTCATGATATGCATGTATGAATAAAACTCATTAAAACATGATACGTGAACAAGCTAGATAGAGTGATCATGATAGAACAAGATTTTTGAACAAAATGACAAGATAGAACTAGAACAGATCACTTTGTATAAGCACGCAAGATTTCACTTGATGTAATTAGCTTTTAAGAACGCAAGATATCACTAATTGCATTAAATGCAGGATGACCATATCACGCAAGCAAGAAAGCAAGAACGCATGAGCACATCATGTAACACTAATTAGGCACGTAGACACTAATGTACATCAAGAAAGATCCACCAAGAATGTACACCAGGACACGTGTATGTGCGCACGACTCCCAGCGCAGATGCAACGCCAGTAATCATTATACCCCATGGTTAACAGTATATTTATGACTCTCCGTCATTGGGGCTAGACTGGAGCCCTTGCGCACTCTCCGTGCCCGGTCAGCATCTTACTTAAATTTAAATGTAGATACCACAGTCATTAATAATGGCCAATGAGAGTTTCAATAAGTAACCATGTGTAATGTCATGTTCATGATGATGATGAGAATGAGTAATAAGTAAATTGAACATGATTCATGAGAACAATGGTCAAGAGATAAATTTGGCAGCATAACGGTACGATTTATACTTTATCAATCTTTACATAAATGTCTTAGTCTAGATTATAAATCACATTCACGAGAGCAAAGATGAGATAGGAAGTGCATGCTATCTCCAGGGAACTTCAATGGTACAACCAACTCGGTCTCCATGTGGGAATCCATGAAGAACGGAGATTTACAGAGGTCTTATAGAAAAGGTCACTAGTCTACCGATACAGAATGACCGATAGAGAGCTTCTAATCCCCATGAAATGGCTGCCTAGATATGCAAGGTGTAGTAATGTACGCATCTCAATTCACAATCCACTGGTTTCAAATCGCGGAAAGCACTTAACAATAAACATGAGATGGAACTATGCATTAAATGATCATGGATTGCAAGGTTAGGATAACAAATTATCATTTAAACATGGTAGAACAGTAGGAAGATTAAATCACAAGTTGCATGAATGGATCATAACATTTAAGGAGCATTAGAATAACATTATGTATTAAAGCTTTTAAATGGGTTAATCACTTTTAAGCCGTTAAACAGTCCTCATGAGATGATTAGAACCAAGACATGCAAATTACACTTGATACCATGTTAAACAAACCTCGGGTAAACGTTGAAATATGCGTCCAACACAATGGACGCATTAAAAATGTAGTGTAAGTCAAAACAGTCGAAATAGTGAAGAAGCCAATCGCGTCCACAGGCCTGGCCGCATTAATGATCAAATCACGTCGGGATAACCCAACGCATTCAAGGAAATGTATTAAAAAATCGTTGGGTGGGAAAAGTGCCTGAAACGCATCGGGTCTGTCGCCGCGGTTCAGACCGGCGCTGACCCCGGGCGCGAAGACCCATGCAGCGTTGACGGGTCAACACATCAAACACGTCGGGTGGCGCGGACGCCTTTCAGAGGATCGCGTCACCCAACAGCATCGTGATATCAGACGCTTGAAACGCGTCCTCTGAACCGGACGCGGTTCAAGGTTCAAATCGAAAACGCAGAAAAACTCACTCAGGGGGGTTCGATCCATGCAATGCTTATATCTTATAAACTAGGGCTTTTCGGACAAAAGTCTCAGCATGAAAGTTGTAGGGAACATGGAATAGATGCAAAACTATGATTTTTAAATAATTAAAAAATACCTCGAGATACATGATAAATCGACATGAACACAAAAAGTCCCTGACATGCGTGACTTTGGCAAAAGCCCTATATATTTCGAAATCTACTCATTAGAATTCAATGAAATCGGGGGAAATGAAAGTTAATTTGATGATCTACACTTGGTATAAGATTATTAATGTTTGGCCCGAGAAAACCTACATTTTAGGTTGATGAAGTTTCATTCTTCATAAATCCCTTATTCAGACCACTGTTTGAAAAATGCCTAATACTCCCCGAATACTGCTTGAAATTTGTGCATTCTAGTTGGGTTGGAGTATACGTGACCCTCTTTCTAGGGGTATAACCCTTGCACGATAAGATTTAGGTTTACCCTACCTTTGGTCGACTCCAAGTGGACAGGTTGCACAGGTCGTAGCAGACGAATAGGGGAAAAGATGACCTTCTTGTGGTCGTTCCACGGTCCCCAGCGCCAAGAACTCCTCCACACGACCCCAGCAAGTGTTAAAACTCGTCCCTAGGGTTTAGTGGACAATATTTAAGAACCATGGGTTTTAGGAGTCCTAATGCAAGAAGAAAGCCAAGTTGCGGTTTGGCTTGTGTCTTCAATATTTTGAAGATCTCTCCCTCCATTGGAGAGTCTTGGCCACAAGCAATCCCCAAGGATGGCTAGGCACGAATTTGAGTTGCCAAGAGTGCATGATCTCTTCCAATTCAACTCTAATTGCCTCTTTCTAATTTCAGCTTATTTAAGCTACGAATTTCCATTTATTTTCTTGCTTCATTTTATTTTGGGCCAAATGTTGTCCATTGGCCCAATTATGATATTGGGTCCATTAATATATAATGTGGAAGTCCTCCAATATTTTATTATTTATGATTGCGTCTTTTTCCGTGTTAACAATTTCTCGACTTGTTTCCTTATTTGGATAATCGGTGACCATGTTATGTACATTTAGTTAATCGGATTTTTTTCGTTACACGAATTTCTTTTGGAAACACTTAGGATAATGTGTGAGGTTGATTTATAATTTTTACGGAATTTTCCGACGTGTTTTAGCACATACGATATGATACGTATATTTTAAAAATTTGATATTTGAAATTATTTATTTCTATTTATTTGAATTTTTATGTAATTAAATTTTCGGGGTGCTACACTACATTTTAGAGGATAAGACCTAGAATTTTTGGACTAAGGACTCTGTACCTGACTGTATTCATGTCAGATTTTTTGATGAGGTACAAGGATCCTCCACTAGTCTACTAATTCAGCCTCCAGCAGTTATAAGAGAGCAAGTAAGAGAAGAAGCAGTTGCACTAGAGCCAGAACAAGCTGAGCCAGCAGGACCTTCCCTTGAGCAAGTTCCTCCTGAAGAAACTATTAATCAAGTGCTTAGGGATCTCAAGGGTAAAGCAGTAGCTCATGAAGAAGAAATTCCAAGTCATACACCCTTTGGGCCTGCTATAGAAGAAGAATTTCACCATGTCTCTCCACCTCCAATTGAGACCCAGCCAAGGTCTTAGGGGGCGACTAGTAGGACCATTGATGATGTACTCAATGTAGTCCTCAAGCAACAAGATATGCTTGGTGTACTTTAGATGCAGATACACCAAATTGATGTCAAGTTTGACTTCTTGTCCGAATAAATGCAGAAAATGAAGGATCTACTCCTTCAGTTTGTTTGCCAACAGGGCAAGGGCAGCTCTCCAAAACCCACCTCAGCACCTCAGCCAGAAGCGCAGCAGCCCTAATAGCCAGAGTAGTAGATAGATTGTCAGTTAGTGGAGTCAGAGAAATTTTCAGATCAACCTGTTGAACAACAACAATAGCAACCACAACCCGAGCAGCCATCTGAGCAGTTAGATCAGAAATCAGTTAAACTAGAAGTGTAGCCAGCCGATCAGTCCTCTCAGGTAGAAGAGGCTCAGCCTAGGGTTCAGACCTTCAAGAGAAGAGTCAGAAGGAAGTTAGTGAAATCTAGTTCTGCTCTCTTTCCTCCTCTCAACCTTTAACCTCCTCTGATCTTGATCCCCCATCTACTCCTCAGCCTTCCTCACCACCGAAAACCACTTATGCTTCATTTCCTATGGTGTATACCTACACTCCACCTACTATCAATACACCAACTCTACACACCTTGGCACCACACATTTTCTCATCTCTTTCTACATCATTCACTCCATTTTCTAATCCCAAATCTACTCCTCTAGCTCAGACAATACCTAGTGTGGTACTTTCATCTCAAAGTGGGTAGAAGAGGAAACTTAAGCCTAGACAATCATTTCCTCCTTTTTGGTATGCCTTCATTTATCATTCTGAGCGCAATTTTGCTCTTTTCCAAGAATTTTTGAAAATCAAAGTCTTTCTTGAAGTCCATGGGTTGCCAGGATACATGTTTGAGGACTGGATTCCCCTTTGGATCAGGATTAAAGAAGTTTCCATTGATGCTCTAAATCTGATTAGCCAAAAAAGTCATAGTCTTTCTGAGGAAGAATTTTTGTCTGTCTATCCTAATAAGGTAGTTAAATTTGCAGAAGCTCTAGCTAGAAGCAGTGGCATGCTTAATGTAGCCTCTCATTTAGGGCTTAGATTCTTTGATCTATTTGGGAAGCTTCTGAATGAGCAGCAAGTTAGTTTTAGCAGAATGAAGAAGTTAAATGAAGATACATTTCAGTTGATTCTTCCTGATGTTAGTAGGGGTCAGTGGGGCATCCTCCGTAGAGGACAGAGATGTATTACTCCAACTATGGTTGTTGGCCGATCCTCCCTACTCTACCCAACCCTGATAGGTGTAGTTTTCTCCCGGAAGGCATGTGCTCAAGTTGTGTTTAATAGGCACATTAGGCTAGCTGTTAGATTCAAGATCAAGTATGCTAGGACTCTCACCTTCCATAGATTTGTCCTAATGCATGTTGCCAAGTCTTTAGACTACCTTAAGGACTTTCAGTATAGTTTTGGAGAGTCAGAGAGACTGACAACAAGTTAGTGGGTAGTTTGTTACCCTGAAGAGGCTCAGTAATACTCCAAGAAGAAACTTAAGCCCTTTTCATTTCTGTCAATAAGCTATGATGGCCTTTGGAAATCATTGTCTATCAAATGGAAGAAAGATATCAAGTTTACTACAAGGCCAAGGAATCAGCTCAGTCACAAAATCTTCAGTGGAATATCATAATTCATGACTTTTTAAACAAGGCCGCCAATAGAAAATTCATTCCCTTAAGGCAAACTCTGAGCGGTGATGCTTTTCTTAGGAAACTCCTTTGGTATCATCGCAGGCACCTAAAATCCTTTCGGAAAATTCTAGTAGTAGGGCCTTCCTATAATTTAGATAGTCTTTATGCATGTATTTTCTGACAATGAGAAGAAGTTGTGGAATCTTCTCCAACCTTTCCCTGATCAAATCCCACCTTATGTTTATCTTCCACAGTCTTCCTGAAGTTTGTACATATACTTTTCAGTTATTAAACTACACTTGTTCCTCCTTATCTCTGTGCATCTCTTCCTCTTTCGATATATTATATTCTTTATGTTAATGCCACAAAGAGGGAGAAGAGAAAAGATATATAGAACAGATAGGAGAACCAGAAACAAAATGTTTGATTGAACACAAATTTGTATTTTTTTTTAAAATAAAGAGGTCCTTAGGGTCAGCAACCAGGAGAGTGCACCCTATTCCCAGGAATAGAGTGAAACCACTCCACCAGTGCAATCACCTGGGCCTGGATTATGAGAAAAAATGATCAAACGTAGAATAGCAGAGGGGCGAACACCTATTGAGCAAGCCTGAGAGTAGGAACTCCAGACCGGTCCAGAGTTAGAGGATCTTTACAAGAACTAGGTAAAGAGCTGGCACAAAAGTAAAGCACATTTGAAGTAGATGTACAACCAAAGTTTGCCAACGCATCTGCCAGCTGATTCGCTTGCCGATATGTATGATGAATTTTGATATTAGAATCATGAAGAGAGAGCTGTGCTTCCTCCACCAGGCATGCATTCCCAGGAAGGCAGTTTATTACTACTAATAGAAGTGACCAAAATAGCTGAATCAGATCTGACTTCAGACAGAGGAAAACCATATTCAAGAGCCAAGCAGATACCATCACACAGTGATCGCACCTTAGCAACCAAGCTGGACTCATACCCATAGAAGTGGGAAAGAGCTAACAACAAGTTACCATTACTGTCCCTTACACAGTCACCTCCTCCACAACTTCCTTGATTCCCCTACTCGCTCCATCAACATTTAGAACCAGCCCCTTGATAGGCGGAATCCACCTGATAACTTGAAGGTAATATCTCTAATTTTTGGAGAGAAACCAAGGGAATAAAGATTTTCAGGTGCTAATCAGAGGAGCTCACTTTAAAAGTGGAAGACTCAAAGGACATGGAGGCATGTAACGAATATTATGAATTATCCTTTCAGCAGAATACCTCTTACCCTCAAACCGCATTAAGCATCTTGACCTCTAGATTTCCCACATAATAAGCATTGTGGAATAAAGAGAAAAGAAACCATGTGGAGTATTAGGGTTACAGTGGCATATTATATGCCACAGCCGACGGTGATATGTCTTCATAGCTCAAGTGAATTTAACAAAAGTTGCAGCCCACTGCCAAGCTTAGACGCCAGCTCACTGGAACTGAATAAATGGTTCAGGTCTTCATAGGAAGGGACAGTACAACAAGAGCACCGGGAAAAAATATTGACACCATGATCAGAAATGCGGGTGTAACGACCCGAGAACCCGACCCTCGGCCCACGCCGAGGACCCGATTTTTGCGGTCGCCGCCCACGGATCCAGAGACCCGGAAGGGCTATCTACATCTAACAGGATATGTAACGAAAGTAAATGTCAACTGCTAATCTAAAAGTGTACGTGCGAAAACAGAAAAGAAAGTGAGACCACCACGTACCACTCTAAGTACAATCCCAACGCACGCATGCTAGTACAAGTAAAAGGTAGGGGAAGAACAAGTCCTATAGGGCATACCCCGAGGGTGACGTACACGAAAAAGGGGAACCACTGCTAGTACGGGACTCGACTACCCCTGTCTACTCCGCCCGGCGCGCGCCCTACGCTGCTGAGAAGTCTCACCTAGGAAAAGGAGGGATGAGCTTCACAACAGAAGCTCAGTAGGGACTACCAATCTCCTACTGTCTCTAAACAGGTAGGAGAATATAAATATCAAATGAATGACAGTAGTTTATATCTTCTACCTACAAATGGAAGTGCGGAAGCGAAACTACAACTAGCACGGTACGAAAAGTACACATGGTCGGAAACTCCATACGACCTCGTCGTGACCACCACACGGCTAGTAAACACAGATGAGGGAACTCCACTTGGACAAGGAACACTAGATATGGAAAGCACTACCACTAGTCAAGGTCTGGTGCGTCCATGAAGTCTTATCCTCGACCAGGTCCTGACCATCAAGTCTCGTCAGAGCGAGGTAGGACACAAGTAACACAACAATAACCGCATAGTCTGGCCGGACTATGTCCCACGCCTGACCTCTCCAAATGGTTCCGGGGCCGTAAGGAGCGAGACAGTGAGAAGAAGGACTGGTGGCCTACGCCGGGTAGAACTCTAACTGTCCTCGGCGTCTCAGACCACCCAGAGAGCTCTGCAAGTGACTCACACGCCACTATCCTAACCACCGTTTTCCCCTAAGCTCCAGAGTCCGCCTGGTGGCTACCAACTCGAGCACACTCGTAGCCCGGAGTACTCCCTCAACAGGCTTCTGAGGATGGGGGTCCAGGCATTGGTAACAACCTCTCACACGGAACGAGCCCTCAAGTACCGAGCACAGGGCGAAAGACTAGTGTAGACCGCACTAGGGAACTAGCATAGGTGCCATGGTACTGTAAAAGAAACGGAAACGGTGAAGGTCCGGAAACCTGTCTCACTGCTGAGGTTGCGACGTATCGGGCCATCGCGACCAGGTCGCGACGCCCTACCCTGTCGCGACGCTATCGCAGCGGCCGTAGCCGTCGCGACCAGGTCGTGACGCCCAGGAGCGTCACGATCCTGTCGCGACCGGCAAGTCCGTCGCTATAAGATCACGACCTTCAGAAGGGTCGGGTCTTCAGCAGAGGGGGGGTTTCGGAGCGCTTCTTCCGGAGACCGCCCCAAAAACACCAAACAAGCATTCCACAGGGGGAGGGGAGTATGCTTAACATGCAAGAAAGCCATTAAAGCATCCAAACCACCCTTAAAGACCCACAGACATGGATTTATATGAATCTACACTCAAGGAAACCTCACTCAACTCGAGCATGGAGTTCTCACACTCCCAAACCCCAAACCACAGAGAAACCACGCTTTAGGGGGGAAAGGGAGCATGCTTAGGGCGAGATGATCAAGAGTCCCTACCTCCACATGAAGAAGGAACCCGTTAGGGCCTTCTCGTAGGAAGGACGCCTCCTCCTCGCTCCAAACGGCACAAACACGTCCCCTGCACGAGCGGGACGACACCACCTCAGAACAGACGCCTCGAGCACCATGATCCGCAAGAAACCACACGAGAAACTTGAGAGGGGAAGGAGAGGGGGAAAGAGAGCTGAGAGGGCGAGAGGGGGAATGGGGCGCGGCCTTGGTTTTAACCCGGCGGCCCCCAGAACGCGAGGAATGACATGTCACGATAAGACTCTCGTTGCGATGCCCCTAGGTGTCGCGACCTTATCGCGACGGTCGCCTCTGTCGTGACACCAAAAAGTAGGTCAAAATCTCAAGACTGGGAAGCGATCGCGACGGAACGACCACATCGTGTTCACGCGCGTGCGCCTGACACCAACAGAGCCGTTCTGACAGAAAGGACACTGGTCACATCTGTCAGAAGGGCAGTCGCGGTGCCATCGAACATCGCAACCACAACGCGACGCCATACTGTCGTGACCAAAATGCGACAGCCCTGGTCATCGCGACCCAAACCTTGTCCGACGGCCTCCTTGTCGCGACCACGTCGCGACTAGGGAGCATGTCACGACCCTGTGGACGGGGCCACAGTGTAAGGCCCTCGATTTTGTTGCATTATTGTATTGCATGT
This sequence comes from Colocasia esculenta, assembly GCA_014218235.1. Classification (NCBI taxonomy): domain Eukaryota; kingdom Viridiplantae; phylum Streptophyta; class Magnoliopsida; order Alismatales; family Araceae; genus Colocasia; species Colocasia esculenta. The sequence continues at coordinate 116,581,140 of CM024758.1, read as the reverse complement.
AAATAATTCATGTTGTGTATGTACGTATGTAAATATCTACGTAATACTGTTAGTATACTTATGTATGCATGTGTATAAATTAGTTGTAAATAATGTATGAATGGTATGATGGTAATATGTACAAATAGTAACATATGGTACTTATATAGGTGTAAGTGTGCATGGTTTCTGCATGTTTAGAGTTCTGGCCGAAGGCCAGATTGGCGTCAATATCAACAGACGTCGATGTGGTGTCGGCGTCAACCATATGGATGCCAACACTAACCCCAGCGTCCAGCGATGTGGACGCCAACATCTCTGACCTGCATGCGTTGCAGAGCCCAGAATTCGGGAGCAAGCTAGCTCACCCATTGGGGAGCTGTCTCCAACGGTCTGAAAGCCCTCTTGTCCGACCTGCGTGAGAGGAGAGCTTCCCCTCCTCTATATACAAGCCCTTCTTGCAACCCTCAACCCTCTCTTGGCTCTTTGCAAAGAGAAGAAGACAAACCCTAGTTTCTGTGAGAAGGATCTTACTTTGCAAGCCTAGATCCGGGAATTTGGAGCTTCATCCGGCCATCTACAACGACTGGGAGATAGCTGGAGCATCAGGGAAGGCTTCCCCGATCCTCTCGCTTTGGTGTCTACATCAGTCAGAACCCGGAGGAAGGTGTCTTTGGAGGTTTCTTGGGACTGCCCAAGGAGAGCTTCACCGCCATTTTAGATCCCTTTGGAGTATTTTTCAGAGGCAAGTAACCCTCACCCTCCGTCCATGTAGATGTCAAGTAGGGTTTTATAATTTTATGTATTTTTCCTCACGTCCTAGATCCCCCTTTCACCTTTGCATTTGAGTTCAGTATGGTGTTTGTTTCTGCACAGACAGGAACTTGGCGTCAATGCCCTTGACGCCTAGATCCCTGGTGTGCATCCAGCGATCTTGCCGTCCACCTCCTGGAACGGCCAGAGACCGCTACCAAGTTCGTCTGGACAGAACAGTGAACTGTTCTCCCCATCTATATGATTAATTTCGACGTGTTTTGCGATGAGGATATATGTAACTCTTATATGCTATGTATACTAGCTAATGTGATGAATGTACATTTATTTTGTGGGTGGTTGAGTTTATTCGTCTATATAATGTGTATGCGAAAAGAATGTCAATGTTATTCACCATGATCCTAATGATCCGTGGCAGAGTTTTGTTGCCCAATTTTGTTAGACCATGTATGCATGATCCTATCTGTGCTCTGAGTTTCTGACATTTTCCCCCTGCTTGTATGGTTATTGAAATTTCTGTTTTTGGAAATAGAAATCATGCGTAGGTCATGTTAATTCCAGTAAATTGCTTGTTGCTCAGTAAATTCGGGAATAAATTCTGAGGCCCTGTGCATGCTAGGGTGCAGACAGTGAGCTGTTAAAATTTGTGATTATGTTCAACTCCATGTTATTTGCCTTATAATAATAATGTGAAATTGATGTTAAATTTTCTATAACTTTATTTTGAGTCAGAAAAATATGAAAATTTCATGTGGAATCATAGACCTGAGATCAGCATGTGGTTAAATTTCAAGTCGTTTGGACAACTGTATAGTGAAATATGAATTTTCCATGCGAGAAATGTGAAAAAAAAGAATGCATACTATGTGGGAATAATGTGACATGTGTGTGTGATCTAATTTGTGTAAAATTCTGAACATGTAGTCCCTGTTAACTGTAGAATCATGTTAGGAAAAACAGAGCCCTTGTGTGAGTGAGAAAAAAGAATGAGAGGCAAGTGACATGTGTAAAGATATGTGTTAAAAATCGGTAAATGTGTAAATTGTGCCAAGTGTGATAGTGCTTCCATAGAGGGTAGTGGAACCGTATCAGGGAAAAGTCCCCAGAGAAGGTTCAATGTGTTGTGATCCTAAGGGCATTAGATGAAATCCTAGAGTGGACAAGTACCACTGGTTAGGGTGGAGACTTGTTCTCCGGTCTGCGCAGTCCAAGAGTCGTCACTATACTGCCTAGGTGACGTCTATGTGTATGTGATGTGATGTTTCCTTCTCTGGTGGTTTGGACTATGTGTCACGGCACTAAATGTGAAAGTAGAAATGTGTATGTGTTCATGTGTAAGAAATGTGAATGTGAAAATGTGTAAATGTGCATGTGTAAAGTGTATACTATGTGATTAAGAAGTTGTGTAAAAAGTGAAACCAAAATGTGAAGTTGTGAATTTGTGATCCATGATGAAGTAATTTGAAATCATGTTAAAACAGAAAACTAATGTACTTATAATCATGCTTTACATGTGCAAATTGCCTAGAATCCATGTTAGAAATGAATCTTAGTGATGTGTAGGTAATTTCATGCTTGTTTACCTTCATGTCGTGACTTAAATGATTAAGTAACTCTCATGTGTTGGGTTATGCTTTCTAGTCTATGTAAAACCAGCAAGCTCAAAGTATGTGAAATGGTTATGTGCATGTATACGAATGAGTAGTACCATGTTAGCAATGTGTTCTTTCATGTATGTAAGCTAGTCATGCTAGATTGCTCTCATGTTTTAGTTTAAATGAAAGTAGAACTCTCATGTGTAGGAATGATTAGAGAGCATGTGATAGGAGATTTTGATTTAGAAAATCTAAAAGCATGAATCAGTTTAATAAGTAGAATCACCATGATAGGTTGTTAATTTCAATCACAAGCATGCTATATGTTGTGTCTTGCAAATGTGTATGTAAAACTGCTATGATATGTGCATGTATGGTAGGTGTAGAGTTATTTGCTGAGTCTTTTAGACTCATTACTTGCTTCGGCGTACATGTGTAGTTGGTGACGACATACTTGCGGAGGAGGCAGGGAGACCGACTCTGAGCGTGGAGATTAGATCGTCAGTGTACCTTGTGATATTTGATTTCCTAGTATGTAATTGCAACATTGTACTAGCATTATTATGGAAAGGAAATGTTAAGTGTGGACAATTATGTATTTGATTTTCAGCAATTAATTATGTGGACTTTTATTTCTTTAAATGTTATCGAATCATGTATGTTAAATGGGGATGATGAATGAAATGAAGACAGTGGTTCTTTTACTTCCGCTACTCTGTTCTTATATTCACGTGTATCTCAGCTGAATGTTATGTTGGGTAAATGTCCCACTGTGATAACGCTCGCTATACCGACGTGGGTTGGTATACCGTACCAGTATAATGAGGGTCGTCACAGAGATTGGTATCAGAGCAACCGGTTGAGATTGCACATGAATATACATAAGTCATCATCCCCATTACATGCTAAGTCTACATAGGAAGTCCACATGTGTAGAAATCACTAATAACAAGTGGAATAGATAAGAAAATGGTTAGAAAACTTAGTAACCTAGCTCTAATGGTGGCTGAAATTTATTACAGCCATGGCTTCGAGAGGTAGGTGTGGCGGAGTGCCGGCCCGTGAGGACGAGCCGAGACGTGACGAGCGGGTGGAGCAGCAGGCCCCGACACCGCAAGGGCCTGTACTTCCCCCGCCACCTGTGGATTATGGAGTATTCATGCAAGGTCTGGTGCAAGCCATGCAAACGCAGGCTCATACTCAGGCAGCACTCCAGGCTCAGTTGGAGGCTCAGGTTAGACTAATAAAATGAATTAATAGTCTGTTTTATTTGATTGTGATATATGTTGATTGTGTATTGCTTGCTAGTACTGTAGCAGGCTCAAGTACCAGCTCAGGACCATGGTGGACCTTCTACCATGGAAAGATTCAAGAGGATGCTGCCACCCTCTTTTAAGGGGGAGAGCGATCCGTTGTTGGCAGAAAGTGGATGAGGGAGATAGAAAAGATCTTCGAGCCATCAGGTGTGCAGATGAGGATAAGGTTACATTAGCCACCTACATGCTACGGTAGCATTAGTTTATATGCATGTATGTTTTGTTAAGTTAGATTTGTTTAGATGGTGCTTATGAGCGGTGTACTACAGGAAAGAGCTGATGTATGGTGGGCTTATTGGTGCGTACCCGGTTTGAGGATGGAGCTGTTGATGTTGCTTGGGACGAGTTCGTGAGGCTCTTTAGGGCCAAGTTCTTCCCGAGCATATTCAAGATCGGATGGTGCAGGAATTCCTATCTTTGGCTCAAGTTTCCATGACTGTGCTGGAATATGAGGCAAGATTTTCTGAACTCTCTAAATATGCACCTCACATCGTGGCAGGCGAGTGCAGGAAGACAAAGAAGTTCGTGATGGGACTCAAGCCATCACTGCGGAGAGCTCGTGGCATTTGACCACCGCACATTGGACGAGGCCCTTAATGCTGCTTGTAGGCAGGAGGGAGAGATGGAGCAATACCTTGAAGAGAAGAAAGCTTCGCAAAAGAGGCCAGCAGCGACATTCCAACGGCAAGACAAGAAGAAAGCGGTGTACCAGACGCAACAGCGATCAGTGGCAGTCGGCAGTTCTCAGGTACCCTTTATACGTTCCTCTGGTGTGAAGAAAGTGTCCCCACTGTGGGAAGACACATGGTGGTACCGAATGTTGGATGATTACAGGAAAGTGCTTGAAGTGCGGAAGCAGCGACCACAAGATCAAGGATTGCCCAAGACTTCAGCAGGGAGTCCAGCGCGGAGCGCCAGCCCAGCAGCAGTAGCAGCAGCGGCGCCAGTACGAGAAGACCAGGAAGGCCTCGAGCCCAGTCGAGTGTTTGCTTTAGCGCGCTAGGACGCCGAGCAGGCGGAGCATGTCACCGAAGGTACGTTTTACTTTTAGGTGTGCACGCTCGGGTTTTGTTTGATACGGGTGCTACTCACTCGTTCATTTCCGCGGTTCGCTAGGCAGTTAGCCCTAGAGTCAGGTGTAGAGTCTGAGGATTTAGAGGTCCCTTTGTCTGTGCACACCCCTGCGGGTACGGTATCGACTAGGAAGTGCATTCCGTCGTTACCTGTGTTCATTGAGGATAGAATCCTAGATGGGTGTTTCTTCTTGCTAAAGATGAAGGACTATGATGCTATTCTTGGTCTGGATTGGCTAGAGGAGACTATGCGTTAGTGATTGTCGCGAAGAGGATGTTTTCCGCATTCCTGGTGAGGATGAGTTCTCTCACCCTTGCCAAGGAACTTGGCGGGAAAGATGTCATCTCTGCCATGAAGGCGATGCGCATGGTAAACAAGGGTTGTGACGCTTTTCTTGCCAGCGTGGTGTTAGTGCCAGAGGCTGATGAGTCACCTACTCTTGCAGAGATTGAGGTAGTGCAGGATTTTCCAGACGTCTTTCCTGATGATTTGTCTGGTTTGCCACCGGATAGAGAGATAGAGTTTACCATAGAGTTGCTTCCGGGCACCTCTCCTATCTCGAAGCCTCCATATCGGATGGCACCTGCGGAGTTAGCCGAGTTGAGGAGGCAGTTGCAAGAGTTGCTTGATAAGGGATTTATTCGCCCGAGTGTTTCCCCTTGGGGCGCACCTGTATTATTCGTCAAGAAGAAAGACAGGTCACTTAGGTTATGCATTGACTACAGAAAGCTGAACCAAGTGACTGTGAAGAACAGGTATCCCTTACCTCGTATTGAGATTTGTTTGACCATTGCGAGAGCATCAGTTTTTCTAAGATTGACTTGCGATCTGGTTATCATCAGTTGAGGATTCGGAGTGAGGATGTGTCCAAGACGGCGTTTAGAACCCGTATGGACATTATGAGTTTTTGGTCCTTCCTTTCGGATTGACCAATGCCCCGCAGTGTTCATGGATCTCATGAACAGGGTGTTTAGGCCTTATTTAGATAGCTTTGTCGTAGTGTTTATTGATGATGTGCTGGTCTACTCTCCGGACGAGGCCACACACCGTCAGCATTGAGGGTAGTGTTAGAGTTCTTCGTGAGCACAAGCTGTATGCTAAGTTCAGCAAGTGCGATTTTTGGTTGCGTGAGGTTCATTTCCTCGGGCATGTTATCTCCGTGCTGGTGTAGCAGTGGATCCAGCAAAGGTCCAGCAGTTATGGATTGGGAGATTCCCAAGACCCCTTCGGAGATTCGTAGTTTTTCTGGTTTAGCTGGTTACTACCGGCGATTTATTGAGGGATTTTCATCCATCGCCGCCCCTTTGACTCAGCTTACCAGAAAGGGAGTGAAGTTTGTTTGGTCCGAGAAGTGTGAGAGTAGTTTTCAATAGTTGAAGACTAAGCTCACGACAGCCCCGGTGTTAGTCTTACCGAGCGGTGTAGAGGGTTTTGCTATCTACACGGATGCGTCTCGGATTGGGTTAGGCTGTGTGCTAATGCAGCAGAAAGGGTAGTGGCTTATGCTTCTCGTCAGTTGAAGGAGCATGAGAAGAACTATCCAATCATGACTTGGAGCTCGCAGTAGTGGTTCATGCACTAAAGATCTGGAGGCACTATCTTTATGGTATCAGATTTGTGGTGTTTACCGACCACAAGAGCTTGAATATTTTCTTTCTCCCAAAAGGAATTAAACCTGAGGCAGAGAAGATGGATTGAGTTCTTGAAGGACTTGACTTCGACCTTCAGTATCACCCTGGAAGGCGAATGTCGTAGCAGATGCTCTGAGTAGAAAGAGGCCATCTCTCCAGCAAGATTGGAAGATGTTGGAAGATGCCGCTTGCGCGTTGACTGAGTTAGAGCCATCGCTATGCCAGGCTTTTGTAGCTCAGTTATCCCTTAGGTCCTCGGTTTTGGATGAGGTATCGAGCAACAGGGAGCCGACCCTAGACTCTTAGAGTTAGTGGGCAAGGCAGGCATTGCTCGTGATGAGGACTGTGTGATTAGATTTCAGCACCGTGTTTGTGTCCTGATTTAGTAGATGTCTGTGAGCATGTGTTAGCGGAGGCTCATAGATCGCGATTCTCTATTCATCCGGGTAACACAAAGATGTGTACCAGGATTGAAGAGATCCTTTTGGTGGTCCGGTATGAAGAGGGATGTAGCGGATTATGTATCCCGGTGTTTAGTATGCAGCAAGTGAAGGCCGAGCGACAGCGACCATCGGCCTTATGCAAAGGATGGACATCCCAGTGTGGAAGTGGGAAGCTGTCACTATGGACTTTGTTTCGGGTTTGCCTCGATCTAGAAGGGGCAATGACTCGATTTGGGTAGTATAGATAGATTCTCGAAGACTGCTCATTTCTTGCCTATGAAGAAGAAGCAGTCAGTGGAGAGTTTAGCTAGATTGTATGTTAGTGGTATCATTAGATTGCATGGTGTGCCGAAGTCGATCATTTCGGATCGAGATCCGAGATTCACTTCGAGGTTTGGAAGGGTCTTCAGGATGCTTTAGGTTCGGAGCTGAAGCTCAGTTCAGCGTTTCATCCCCAGACTGATGGACAGTCCGAGAGGACTATCCAAACGCTCGAGGATATGTTGAGAGCGGTGGGTGGATTGGAAGGATGATTGGGAGCGTCATTTACCTCTTGTGGAGTTCGCATACAACAACAGCTTTCATGCGAGTATTGGTATGGCTCCATTCGAGGCGTTGTATGGTAGGCCTGCAGATCTCCTTTATGTTGGGAGGAGACTGGTGATAAGCAGTTGATCGGACCGAGTTAGTTCAGGAAACTTCGGATAAGATATAGCTGATCAGAAAGAGGCTTGTTGCGGCACAGGATAGGCAGAAGAGTTATGCCGACAACAGGAGAAAGGATTTGGAGTTCGAGGTTGGCGATCATGTCTTCTTGAGGATATCGCCTACTCGAGGATTCAGATTTGGCAGGCATAGTAAGTTGAGCCCTAGTTCATTAGCCCATATGAGATTCTTAGACGATTGGCAGCATGGCATATGAGCTAGCATTACCCCCATCTTTGGCTAGTGTTCATCCCGTTTTCCACGTTTCGATGCTCAGGAAGTATGTCCGAGATCCGTCTCATGTGATTAGTCATGAGCCAGTGGAGATTTAGCCAGATCTGTCGTACGTCGAGCAACCAGTAGCTATTCTTGACCGGAAGGTTCAGCATCTCCGGAACAAGAGTATTGCGTCGGTGAAAGTTCTATGGCGGAACTTCTCACGAGAGGAGGCTACTTGGGAGCTTGAGGATGCGATGAAGAAGAAGTATCCCCTTTTGTTTGAGTAGCGTCGTTCTAACTTCAAGGACGAAGTTTCTTTTAAGGGGAGAGGGTGTAAGGCCCTCGAATTTTGTTGCATTATTGTATTGCATGTAAATAATTCATGTTGTGTATGTACGTATGTATATCTACGTAAGTACTAGTTAGTATACTTATGTATGCATGTGTATTAATTTGTTGTAATAATGTATGAATGGTATGATGGTAATATGTACATAATAGTAACATATGGTACTTATATAGGTGTAAGTTGTGCATGGTTTCTGCATGTTTTAGAGTTCTGGCGAAGGCCAGATTGGCGACAATATCAACAGACGTCGATGTGTGTCGGCGTCAACCATATGGACGCCAACACTAACCCCAGCGTCCAGCGATGTGGATGCCACTTCTCTGACCTGCATGCGTTGCAAGCCCAGAATTCCGGGAGCAAGCTAGCTCACCCATTGGGGAGCTGTCCCCAACGGTCTGAAAGCCCTCTTGTCCGACTGCGTGAGAGGAGAGCTTCCCTCCTCTATATACAAGCCCCTCTTGCAACCCTCAGTCCTCCTGGCTCTTTGCAAGAGAGAAGACAAACCCTAGTTTATGTGAGAAGGACCTGACTTTGCATTAAGACCCTCGAATTTCCGTCGCATTAATTGTATTTGTGTGTTAATTTGTGCTTGTGTATGTATATACATATTACTACGTATTAATTAGTACAATACGTGTGCATGTGTTATACTAGATTTAATATGCATGTTTGAATGATGATTGTATGGATACATTACCATATACATATTGCTGTATATATGCATGGCATGCATAGTTTTCTGCATGTTTTAAACTTCTGGCCGAAGGCCCTATTGGCGTCAACCCCTAGCCGCCGATGAGGTGTCAGCTTCACCCATGGACGCCAACACTAATCCTGGCGTCAAACGATATGACGCCTATTCTCTGGCCTGCATGCGCAGCAAGCCAGAAATTTCAGAAACAAGGAAGCTCACCCATTGGGGAGCTGTCGCCAACGGCTCTGAGAGCCATGTTGTCACCTTGTGAGTGGGAGAGAGGCCTCTCCATATGTTGAACCCGGATCTGCTTCCCCAGCCCTCTCTTCACCCTTTGCAAGAGAGAAACAAGAGGAAAACCCTAGCTTCTAAGCTGTGAGGAAACCCCCCCTCTTTGCAGCCCAAGAATCCGAACTTCTGAAGCTGGATCCGGCCATCTTCCTCGACAAGAAGCTAGCTGGACTGAAGGAGAAGACCTCCCCGACGTTCCTTGCTGTGGAGATCATCCAGGAGCCCGGAGGAAGAAATCTTGGAGGACGTTTGCACCTTCTTGGGACTGCCAAGGAGGGCTTCTCCAGTACTTTTGATCCATTGAAGCAATTTCCTAGAGGCAAGTGACCCTACCATAAGGTTCCCGTATGAGTCTAGGGTGATTTTAACATTTTTGTGTATTTTTCTTCTTGTCCTTGACCCCCAAATTCACCCCAACTTGAGAGCTCGAGTCTGTGTTCTGCACAGATCTGCATTGACGGCAAGGTCACTGGACGCTGAGATTATGCTTGGCGTCCATCGACCATGCCGCTAACACTGAGTTAGCGGCCAGAGACCGCCGCCAAGTTCATCTGGACAGAACAGTGACCTGTTCTGCCCTTCCTATACAACTATTTTCGGTATGGTTCCGTGATGAGGATATATGGTAACCCTATACACTATGTATACTGTTAAATGTGGTGTGTGGATGAGTGTGATGTGTGGTGGTGAATGTTAGAAATTATTCTCCCATGAAATTTCAAGCATGATTGTTGATAATCTTGCCAATCCATGTTTTATGATTAGGACTAGTCTGAATGCCCTAAGTTTTATCAGATCATGAAGATTAGTGGATCAGTATACGTATACTCAATTTTGATAAATTGTCCATGCTTGCATAAATTGCTAATAAATTCGGTTCGGTAAATAAAAGGCATGCAAGAAGATTTGTGATGATCGATCTATGGTTGTATGATTTAGGGTAATTCTGTATTCTCGAATCATGCATATAACAGTAGTCTCTGTTCAGACAGTAAGTGGCAAAAATGCATGATGGTGTTAAACTCCATATCAACCTAAATTGAAAATGGCATGCGAAATAGGTATTTGATTTTCTGTAATTTCTATTTAGCTCAGAAAAATCTGAAAAATTGCATGTATGACCTTGAACCCAAAAATAGCATGTGGTTAAAATTCCAGGTCATTTGGACCAGTATATAAGGAGTTATGCATTTTTCCATGTGAAACGTAAAAATCTATGTATGTTATCATAAGGTGGTTAGATATTGTTTAAACCCAACCTGATTGGTGAATTCACTGTGGGTTAAACTCCTGAAATCTATAGTGCCATGTCAGGAAAAAAATAGAGATATGTATGTGAGTGAGAAAGTGAATGAGATGAAAAGTGATATGTGTAAAACCATGTGTAAAATCCGTAAAATGTGTAAATGTGTAACTGTGCCAATGTGACACTACTTCCGTAGAGGGCAGTGGAACTGTATCAGGGAAAAGTCCCCCTGAGAAAGTTAAATGTGTAAGTGACCCTAAGGGCATTAGGGGGAAATCTTGGAGGTGGACAAGTACCACTGGTTAGGGTGGAGACTTGTTCTCCCAGTTGCGCAGTCCAAGAGTCGCCATTGGAATGCCTAGATGGCGTCTATAGTAACGATGTGAAATGTGTATGCGTAAAGTGCAACCATGGGAATTGGAAACTTGTGTAAAGAAAATGTGAAACTAAAAATGTGAGAATATGACATTGAAATCCATGTGAGACAAATCTGAAACAATGTGAAATCAGTAATTTATGTTGTTATCATCATGTTTATATGTGCGAAGATGTCTAGAATTCATGTTAGGGATAATTGATGAGAGCACTTGTACAAATAGCATGATTGGTTGTTCACATAGTATGTTTTAAACAACATTGTAGCTCTCATGTGTAGGTTTACAGCCATTAAACCATGTGAACCAGCAACTTAAAGCATGTGAAAATGTCTATGTATGTACTTAAGAACATGTAAACCCATGCTAGTTGTGTTTTCCTTTCATATATGCACAGTGTTCATGTTGGTAGCTCTCATGTCTTAGTTCTTTAAAGGCAAAATTTCACGAGTAAATTGAATAGAGAGCATGTGATAGGTAAGTTTTATTCTTAGAACTCGAAAGCATGATCCATGTATTAATTTGTAAAACTTTCATGATAAGTTGAAACTTTCAAATGACTAGCATGCCATGTGTTGAAAATTTTAATGTGCATGTAGAAACCGCTATGACTTATACGTGTTGTTATGAGTAGTGTTGCCTGCTAAGTCTTTTGACTCACTCTTGCTTCGGCGTACAGGTGTAGTTGGTGACGTGGCACCGTTGGAGGAGACAGTGGAGACGGACTCCGAGCGCGGAGACTAGTCTTTGGAGTTCTTGTGACTTGTGCATTTCATAGTATGTAATTTGAACGTTGTACTAGAGTTATCATTGAAAGAATGTATAAGTGTGGACATTAGGTATTGAAATTTCAGCAGTTTAAATTATGTGAACTTTTAGCTCTTAATGTTAATTGCGAATTCATGTATGTTTAATGTGGATGATGAATAAATGAAGACAATTGTCTTTTACTTCCGCTACTCTGTTGTATATTCGCGTGTATCTTAGCTGTTCATATTGTTTGGGTAATGTCCCACTGTGAGGACTCTCGCTATACCGACGTGGGTTGGTATAACCGTACCGGTATAATGAGGGCCGTCACATTGCAAGCCTAGATCCGGGAATTTGGAGCTTCATCTGGCCATCTACAACGACTGGGAGATAGCTGGAGCATCAGGGAAGGCTTCCCGATCTCGCTTTGGTGTCTACATCAGTCAAGAACCCAGAGGAAGGTGTCTTTGGAGGCTTCTTGGGACTGCCCAAGGAGAGCTTCACCGCCATTTTAGATCCCTTTGGAGTATTTTTCAGAAGCAAGTAACCCTCACCCTCCGTCCATGTAGATGTCAAGTAGGGTTTTATAATTTTATGTATTTTTCCTCGTGACCTAGATCCCCCTTTCACCTTTGCATTTGGAGTTCGGTCTGTGTTTCTGCACAGACAGGAACTTGGCGTCAATGCCCTTGACGCCGAGATCCCTGGTGTGCATCCAACGATCTTGCCGTCCACTCCTGGAACGGCCAGAGACCGCCGCCAAGTTTGTCTGGACAGAACAGTGAACTGTTCTGCCCTTCTATATGATTAATTTCGACGTGTTTTGTGATGAGGATATAATGTAACTCTTATATGCTATGTATACTAGCTAATGTGATGAATGGGAGAATGAATGTACATTTATTTTGTGGGTGGTTAAGTTTATTCGTCTATCTAATGTGTATGCGAAAAGAATGGCAATGTGTATTCACCATGATCCTAATGATTCGTGGCAGAGTTTTGTTGCCCAAATTTGTTAGACCATGTATGCATAATCCTGTATGTGCTCTGAGTTTCTGACATTTTTTCCCCTACTTGTATGGTTATTGAAAATTTGTTTTGAGAAATAGAAATCATGCGTAGGTCATGTTAAATCCAGTAAATTGTTGTTGCTCAGTAAATTCGGGAATAAATTCTGAGGCCCTGTGCATGCTAGGGTGCAGACAGTGAGCTGTTAAAATTTATGATTATGTTCAACTCCATGTTAATTGCTTTATGAATAATAATGTGAAATTGATGTTAAATTTTCTGTAACTTCATTTTGAGTCAGAAAAATATGAAAATTTTCATGTGGAATCATAGACCTGAGATCAGCATGTGGTTAAATTTTCAAGTCGTTTGGACAACTGTATAGTGAAATATGAATTTTCCATTCGAGAAATGTGAAAAAAAGAATGCATGCTAATGTGGGAATAATGTGACATGTGTGTGTGATCTGATTTGTGTAAAATTCTGAACATGTAGTCCCTGTTAACTGTAGAATCATGTTAGGAAAAACAGAGCCCTTGTGTGAGTGAGCAAAAGAATGAGAGGCAAGTGACATGTGTAAAGATATGTGTTAAAAATCGGTCAATGTGTAAATTGTGCCAAGTGTGACATTGCTTCCATAGAGGGCAGTGGAACCGTATCAGGGAAAAGTTCCCCTGAGAAGGTTCAATGTGTTGTGATCCTAAGGGCATTCGGATGAAATCCTGGAGGTGGACAAGTACCACTGGTTAGGGTGGAGACTTGTTCTCCCGGTCTGCGCTGTCTAAGAGTCGTCACTGTATTGCCTAGGTGACGTCTTTGTGTATGTGATGTGATGTGTCATTCTCTGGTGGTTTGGACTATGTGTCACGACACTAAATGTGAAAGTGGAAATGTGTATGTGTTCATGTGTAAAGAAATGTGAATGTGAAAAATGTGTAAATGTGCATGTGTAAGTGTATACTATGTGATTAAGAAGTTGTGTAAAAATGTGAAACCAAAATGTGAAGTTGTGAATTTGTGATCCATGATGAAGTAATTTGAAATCATGTTAAAATAGCAAACTAAATGTACTTATAATCATGCTTTACATGTGCAAATTGCCTAGAATCCATGTTAGAATGAGTCTTAGTGATGTGTAGGTAATTCATGCTTGTTTGCCTTCATGTCGTGACTTAAATTGATTAAGTAGCTCTCATGTGTTGGTTATGCTTTCTAGTCCATGTAAAACCAGCAAGCTCAAAGTATGTGAAATGGTTATGTGCATGTATACGAATGAGTAGTAACCATGTTAGCAATGTGTTCTTTCGTGTATGTAAGCTAGTCATGCTAGATTGCTCTCATGTTTTAGTTTAAATGAAAGTAGAACTCTCATGTGTAGGAATGATTAGAGAGCATGTGATAGGAGATTTTGATTTAGAAAATCTAAAAGCATGAATCATGTGTTAATAAGTAGAATCACCATGATAGGTTGTTAATTGCAATCACAAGCATGCTATATGTTGTGTCTTGCAAATGTGTGTGTAAAACTGCTATGATATGTGCATGTATGGTAGGTGTAGAGTTATTTTCTGAGTCTTTTAGACTCATTACTTGCTTCGGCGTATAGGTGTAGTTGGTGACGACACACTTGCGGAGGAGGTAGTGGAGACCGACTCTGAGCGTGGAGATTAGATCGTCAGTGTACCTTGTGATATTTGATTTCCTAGTATGTAATAGCAACATTGTACTAGCATTATTATGGAAGGAAATGTTTAATGTGGACATTATGTATTTGATTTTCAGCAATTTAATTATGTGGACTTTTAGTCTTTAAATGTTATCGAATCGTGTATGTTAAATGTGGATGATGAATGAAATGAAGATAGTGGTTCTTTTACTTCCGCTACTCTGTTCTTATATTCACGTGTATCTCAGCTGAATGTTCTGTTGGGTAAATGTCCCACTGTGATAACGCTCGCTATAACGACGCGCGTTGGTATAACCATACTGGTATAATGAGGGTCGTCACACACAGGGCCCAAGGGGGTCAGGTCTTACATCCCACCATCTTAAGACATTTCGTCCTCGAAATAATAAAACAACTCGGTCTCAAACCAGAAAGCAGTACAAGGAGAAGATAGCATACCAATCAATTAAACAAATAGGGAAACTGCTCGCGCATCTCATCCTCGCGCTCCAGGTGGCCTCGCCAGCAACACGGTTCTACCAAGCGACCTTCACCAGCGGAATCTGCTTCCGACGCAACTGCTGAACTCTACGGTCGACAACACTGACTGGGTACTCTGGCACTGACAAGTATGGCGCTACCTCCAGCTGCGAGTGGTCCAACACATGCGAAGGATCTACAACGTAACACCTGAGCTGTGAAACGTGAAACACATTGTGCACACCTGCTAGCTCTGCTGGAAGACTCAACCTGTAAGCCACCTCGCCGACCCTCTCGGTGATAGGGAAAGGCCCGACGTACCTCGGACTGAGCTTCCCTTTCTACCAAACCTCATGATGCCCTTGGTCGGCGAGACCCGCAAGAAAACAAGGTCACCAACACTGAACTGTAACGGTCTCCTGCGGACGTCTGCATAACTCTTCTGTCTGCTCTGTGCTGCCCGAAGCCTCTACCTGATCAGACTAACGTGTCTGCACACTGCTGCACTAACTCTGGCCCCAAAAGCTGACTCTCACCAACCTCGAACCAGTGAAGTGGAGTCCTGTAGGGGCGACCATCCAAGGCCTCATATGGTGCCATTCCGATGCTCGAGTGATAACTGTTGTTATACGCGAACTCTACCATCGGAAGGTGCGACTCCCAAGTGTCGCTCCAGTCTAAACAGCACGCTCTCAGCATGTCCTCTAGTGTCTGAAAGGTCCGCTCTGACTGTCCGTCTATCTGAGGGAGGTACATTGTGCTAAACCTCAACTCTGTACCCAGTGCTCTCTGAAGACTGCGCCAAAACCTTGACGTGAACCTCGGATCTCTGTGGGAGATGACTAAAACTGGGATCCCGTGCAACGAAACAATTCTATCCACATATAGCCTGGCTAACTATCCACTGACCACGACATCCTAATCAGAAGAAAGTGTGCTGCCTTGGTCAAACGATCCACAATCACCCAGATACTTGCGTGCCTCTGCGGGGTGCGGGGCAAACCAACCACAAAGTCCATGGTGATGTCGTCCCACTTCCACTCGGGAATGGGCAACGGCTGCAGCTCACCACCAGGACGCTGATGCTGGACCTTCACCTGTTCACAGGTAAGGCACCGAGCAACAAACTCTACCACTCCCCTCTTCATCCCTAGCCACCAGAAGGACCTCCTCAAGCAATGGTACATCTTGGTGGAGCTAGGATGAACAGTATACCTCGATCTGTGAGCCTCTGACAAAACTGCCTGGCGCGCCTCCTTAAGAACGTACAAGCAGCCTCTGAATCTGACCTCGTTGTCCTCATCGAGCTCAACATCTGGCATCTGCAAAATGTCCGCCAACTGAGGGTCTACCTACTGTGCCTGCAACACTTACCTGAACATTGACGGCCGAACTAACAAACTACTCGCCACTGTATAGTCTCTGGTCCTTGACGGAACGAACACTCCCTAGGACAGCTCCTCGAACAGCCTCCACTCTCTGACCATCAGCGAACTCAAGCGCACACGCGTGCTCAAAGCATCGGCTACGACATTAGCCCTTCTTGGGTGATAGGAGAGGGTTAGGTCGTAGTCCTTCAAATACTCCATCCATCGGCGCTGCCTCAAGTTCAGATCCCTCTGGGTGAAAATATACTGCAAGCTCTGGTGATCGGTGAAGATCTGAAAAGCCTCGCAATACAGGTAGTGCCTCCACAACTTGAGAGCGAACACCACTGCTGCCAGCTCCAAGTCGTGGGTGGGGTAGTTCTCCTCATGCTTCTTGAGCCGCCGAGAAGCATAGGCAACAACCCCACCGTGCTACATCAGCACGGCACCCAAACCTGACCTCGACGCATCGGTATGGACCACAAAACCATCGCTGCCCGACGGCAAGACTAACACTGGCGCTGAAGTCAACCTCGCCTTCAGCTCTCAAAAACTCTGCTCAAAGTCCTCTGACCAAACAAACTTGACGTCCTGCCTAGTCAACCTGGTCAACGGCGCTGCTAACTTGGCAAAATCCTGAATGAACCTCTAGTAATAATCGGCTAAACCCAGAAAACTGCGGACCTCTGACACCGATGTGGGCTGCTCCCACGACCACACGGCCTCCACCTTGGCAGGGTCCACTGCCACACCAGAACCCGAGATCACGTGCCCGAGAAAGTGCACCTCCCTCAGCAAAAATTCACACTTGTCGAACTTGGCATAAAGGCAGTGACTCCGCAGGGTCTCCAGCACGATCTTGAGGTGCTCCTCGTGCTCCTCCTTAGAAGCCGAGTAGACCAAAATATCATCAACAAAAACAACCACAAAATGATCTAGGTACTCACTGAACACCCTATGCATCAGATCCATGAATGCTGCGGGTGCGTTCGTCAGCCCAAATGGCATCACGATGAACTCAATGTGACTGTACCTGGAACGGAAAGCCATCAAACTGACATCTGACTCTCTAATCCACATCTGATAGTACCCGGATCTCAAGTCAATCTTCGAGAAAACTTTGGTCGACTGCAACTGATCAAACAAATCATCGATCCTTGGCAACGGGTACCTGTTCTTCAGAGTAACCTGGTTCAACTGCCGATAATCGATGCACAAACAAAGACTGTCATCCTTCTTTCTTACAAACAAAACAGGCGCACCCCACGGCGAACGACGGGGTGAATGAAGCCTAGCTCAAGAAGCTCCTGCAACTAGTGCTTCAATTCACGCAGCTCTGCCGGGGCCATCTGGTAGGGTGCCTTAGACAAAGGCATCGTACCGGGCAAAAGCTCAATGGAGAACTCTACCTCCCGCTCAGGCGGCAAACCAGGTAGATCCTCTGGGAAGACGTCGGAGAACTCAGAAACAACCAGCACGTCAAAAACTGAAGATCCGCTAGGCTCCAAAGAACAAACTGAAGCAAGGTACGCCACACAGCCATCACGGATCAAACGGCAAGCTCTACACAAAGAAATGAATGACCGACGGGTAGACCGGATACCTCGGAAGCAGAGGACGGGCTCTCCAGGTATCCTAAACTGAACGGTCTTCCGCTGGCAATCAACCACAGCTGAGTGAGCCTCCAACCAATCCATGCCTAGGATGACGTCAAAGTCGCAAAGCTGCAGTGCGTACAACCCAGCCGGCAACTGGTGCCCCTCGACCTCGACTGCCACACCCTCCAGGTAACCAAAAGAATGCATATAGTCACCATACGGGAGATCAACCATCACATCACACTGCCTCTCAGGAGCCTGGCAAGCAAGGGACTCATAGAATTCCTCGGAAGCAAAACACAAAGAAGCACCGGGGTCGACCAAACACGAGCAGCTCTGCCAAGGATAGGTAGAGTACCTATAACAAGGTTTGACGCCTCTGCCTACTCCCAGGTGAGCGCCATCATGCGACCATGCCCACGCTGCAGTGCCTGCTGGGACTGCTGCTGCTGCGGCGGCTGCTGAGGGTATTGCTACTGCTGCTGGTATGGCTGGTACTGCTGCGGCTGCGGAAACTGCTGAGCCTGCTGCTGGTGCTGCCCCCACTGCTACTGACGTGGTGCCTGCTACTGAGGAGGGTACTGGTACTGAGGCGGCTGCTGAGCATACTGCATTGGCTACTGCTACTGCGGGGCTTGCCCCATGGGTCAATCCCTCCTGAAGTGGCCCGGTAAGCCACAGGTGTAGCAAACTGCCTCCTGACCGCCCTGCTCAGCTCCCTGGACAACTGACTGCTCTGCAAAGCTGGATTGGCGCTTTTGCTGTCGGCTCCGACCGCTCCCACGAGTAGACAACTTCCTAAACTTCGAGCAAATCCCGGCGCTGCCGGAATTGCCCGAGCCGGAGGAAGAGGAAGTCGCACTACCGCGGCTACCCGCTGGACGCTGGTAAGGTGAGGACCTAGAAGAGGCTCCTCCCTACTGCTGCTGTTGCTGCTACTGCTGAGGCTGCCAGGTCTCTCTGTCCAAGGCAGTGGCCTTCGCCATGGCCTCTCCCAAGTGGTACACATGTGTGCCGTCACACCCCACCTCAGGTCTAGTCTCAGTCCTGCTATGAACCTTTCTGCACACACCTGATCGCTGCCTGCGACATGAGGCACATGACTCAACAACCGGACAAACCTCTGGTGGCAATGCGAAACTGTGAGGTCGTCCTGAACTAACGCGTGGAACTGGTCCCGTCTCTCATGTCGAGCGTAGTCAGGGAAGTACTCGCGGTGGAAGACCTCCGAAAACTGCTGCCAAGTAATGTGATCCAACCTCTGACCTTGGAAGTGAGTCTACCTCTGAACTCTCCACCACTCATAGCTGCTCCCTTGAGCTGGTACACTACCAGTCGAACCTGGTCCTCCTTAGCGCACTCCATGGTCTCGAAGATGCGCTCTAACTCATGGGTCCAGCTCTCTGCCTTGTCTGGATCATACTCACCGTGGAACATCGGTGGCCGAAGGCGCAGGAACCTCTTGAGGAGAGCGGTCC
Organism: Colocasia esculenta; assembly: GCA_014218235.1. Taxonomy (NCBI): domain Eukaryota; kingdom Viridiplantae; phylum Streptophyta; class Magnoliopsida; order Alismatales; family Araceae; genus Colocasia; species Colocasia esculenta. Next base: position 116,562,103 of record CM024758.1, on the reverse strand, counting down.
TGTCCTCCGTAACCGTCGTCCTCCGTCGCCTGGCCCGGGTACTCCCAGTGCCCGACCGCTGCTGACGCTCTGGCTGCTCCACCTCTGGCTCTACCTACTACTCCGACACCACTGGAGGAGGTACCGAAAACTGAACACCTGTTGCTGCCTGCCCGGGCTGGTACGCTCCCTGGCACAAGTTCCTAAAGAACTGCTCTGCCAAGTGAAACCAGTCTGCGTACTGCGACGGCTGAGGCTGGTACTCCTGCTGCTGCTACTCATCTGCCGCTGTTGCTGCCGCTGCACCCTGAGGCTGTGCCACTGACTCATCTGTCGACACCTCCTCCTGGACCTGCCCCTGCGCGGGTATCTCGGACTCATCCTGCTGCTCGATCAACTGTCCAGCCTGACTGCGCCTATGCGGAGCCATGTCCTACACGACACACAACCAACAAGGGTTAACAATACCACTCGGCCGGCTAGCAGTGTACTTGTACTACCGTTGGGACTTCCTGTTGTAGTTCAAATCCATTACAAGTCTTGTCAGACTCTCGCTCTGATACCAACAGTAACACCAGAGAACCCGACCCTCGGCCCATGCCGAGGACCCAATTTTCGTGGTCGCTGCCCACGGATCCAGAGACCCAGAAGGGCTATAATCTACGTCTAACATGATATGTAACGGAAGTAAACATCAACTGCTAATCTAGAAGTGTACGTGCGGAAACAGAAAAGAAAGTGAGACCACCACGTACCACTCTAAGTACAGTCCCAATGCACGCATGCTAGTAGAAGTAAAAGGCAGGGGAAGAACAAGTCCCTTAGGGGCATACCCCGAGGGTGACGCACATTGAAAAAGGGGAACCACTGCTAGGTACGGGACTCCGACTATCGCCCCGCCCCCTCCGCCCGGCGCGCACCCTGTCACTACTGAGAAGTCTCACCTGAGAAAAGGAGGATGAGCTTCACAACAGAAGCTCAGTAGGGACTACCAATCTCCTACTGGCTCTAAACAGGTAGGAGAATATAAATATCAAATGAATGACAGTAGTTTATATCTTCTACCTACAAACGGAAGTGCGGAAGCGAAACTACAAGTAGCACGGTACATAAAGTACACACGGTCGGAAACTCCGTACGACTGCTCGTCGTGACCACCACACAGCTCGTAACACAGATGGAGGGAACTCCGCCTGGACAGGAACACTAGCTACGAAAAGCACTACCACTAGTCAAGGTCAAGTGCATCCACCGACATCTATCCTCGACCCAGGTCCTGACCCCACGTCTCGTCAGAGCGAGGTAGGACACAATTAACACAACAGTAACCGCCATAGTCTGGCTGGACTACGGTCCCACGCCTGACCTCTCCAAACGGTTCCGGGGCCGTAAGGAGCGAGGTAGTGAGAAGAAGGACTGGCTGGCCTGCGCCGGGTAGAACTCCTAACTGTCCTCAGCGTCCCAGACCACCCACGAGAGCTCTGCAAGTGACTCACACGCCACTGTCTTAACCACCGTTTTCCCCTAAGCTCTAGAGTCTGCCTGGTGGCTGCCAACTCGAGCACACTCGTAGCCCGGAGTACTCCCTCAACAGGCTCCCGAGGATGGGGGTCCAGGCAACGGTAACAACCTCTCACACGGGACAAGCCTCAAGTGCCGAGCACCGGGCGAAAGACTAGTCTAGACCGCACTAGGAACTAGCACAGGTGCCACGGTACAGTAAAAGAAACAGAAACGGTGAAGGTCGGAAACCTGTCGCACTGCTGAGGTTGCGACGCATCGGGCCGTCGCGACCAGGTCGCGACGCCATACCCTGTCGCGACGCTATCGCGGCGGCCGTAGCCGTCGCGACCAGGTCACGATGCCCAGGAGCGTCACGATCCTATCGCGACCGGCAAGTCCGTCGCGATAAGATTGCGACCTCCAGAAGGGTCGCATCTTCAGCAGAGGGGGGTTCTGGAGCGCTTCTTCGGGAGACCGCCCCAAAAACACCAAACAAGCATTCCACAGGGGGAGGGGAGTATGCTTAATATGCAAGAAAGCCATTAAAGCATCCAAACCACCCTTAAAGCCCCACAGACATGGATTTATACGAATCTACACTCAAGGAAAACCTCACTCAAACTCGAGCATGGAGTTCTCACACTCCCAAACCCCAAACCACAGAGAAACCACGCTTTAGGGGGGAAAGAGAGCATGCTTAGGGAGAGAGGATCAAGAGTCCCTACCTCCACACGAAGAAGGAACCCGTTAAGGCCTTCTCGTAGGAAAGGACGCCTCCTCCTCACTCCAAACGGCACGAACACGTCCCCTGCACGAGCGGGACGACACCACGTTAGCACAGACACTCGAGCACCACGATCCGCCAAGAAACCGCATGAGAAACTCGAGAGGGGAAGGAGAGGGGGAAAAGAGAGCTGAGAGGGCGAGAGGGGGGAATGGGGCGCGGCCTTGGGTTTTAACCCGGCAGCCCCCAGAACGCGACGAAACGACATGTCACGATAAGACTCTCATCGCGACTCCCCTAGGCGTCGCAACCTTATCGCGACGGTCGCCTCTATCGCGACCCCAAAAAGTAGGTCAAAACCTCGAAGATCGGGAAAGCGATTGCGACGGACGACCACGTCGCGTTCACGTGCGTGCGCCTGACACCCGACAGAGCCATTCTGACAGAAAGGACACCGGTCACGTCTGTCAGAAGGGCTGTCGCGACCACAACACGACGGCCATACCGTCGTGACCAAAACGCGATAGCCCTGGTCGTCGCGACCTGAACCTTGTCGCGACGGCCTCCCTGTCGCAACCACGTCGCGACCAGGAAGCATGTCGCGACCCTGAGGATGGGGCCATAGGGCCCAAGGGGGCCGGGTCTTACAGCGGGAGTCCACAAGGATAGCTCCATATAATAGCTTCCAGCAGAAAATGCCAGCACACTTGTAGAAGACCGAGTGCCACAGATGCGTGAGGGGCATTCTTTTCACACCATACACAGATAATAAACTGTAAGCAGACGAGGTGGTGAACATACCATCGGACGAAGCAGTCTAAACACAACGGTCATCTTGGTGAAGCAGCTGGAGATCCTTGAGTAAAGTAGGACTAGGAAGAAGCCTGCGGACAGGGTGATGAGCATTCAGAATGACCTCACGAATAGTAATAGCAGGCTCAACATAGGGGGCAGTCAGCAGATCATTGAGACAAGATTGGCCAAGCCAAACATCTTTAAGAAAGTCCACAGATCGACCATCACCAATAATCCATCTGGAATTATTGATAACATTACGATGAGCAGTCCAAAAGCCCACTCGAGACATACCATGAGGAATGGAATTCTTGAATGGTTCGCCACCGTCCACCTTAAACCTGACTCTAGCATATGTAGCCCACATAGAAGACCCATGGTAGATGTTCTAAATTTGTTTAGAAGCCAATGCTAATTGAGTATGCCATAAACTCTTAATGTGAAGACCTCCTTCAGCGATTGGACAATGGATAGTATCCCAAGAAATCCAATGCCTACGATGGACACCATCCGTCCCACTCCAAAAGAACTTAGCACAGGCCTTCTCAATATAGGTAACCACAGTCTTGGGGATAGATATAGCAGCAGTAGTGTAGATGGGAATAGAGTTGAGAACAACATTTATAAGAGTGGCCCTACCTGCCTGGGACAAGAATTTAGATTTCCAAGAGTTCAACTTTAGATTGATCTTATCAATAAAGAACTTGAAGTCAGCAACTCTAGATCTTCCAGGCCTGAGGGGAACCCCAAGATACCGAACAACGCCAAAATGTTGCTTAAACCCTGTGATGGTAGAAAGTTTGCGGGCCAGGGAAGGAGGAGCCTTGCAAGATAAGATAAAAGTACTTTTCTTTTCATTGATTTTATGGCCAGAACTGAGCTCATAATCCCTTAAAAACTTTTGCAACTTGAGGATATTGGATCTTTGGCCATTTAAAAATACTAAGGTATCATCCGCAAAAAGTAAGTGAGAAACAAGCGGGCATCTTCTCGGACCAGAAAATGGTTGAAGATAATTGGCGGATAGAAGATACCTTAAACCCCTGCTGAGAACCTCTTCCGTGATAATAAAGAGAGCTGGAGCTAGCGGGTCCCCCTGACGAAGGTATCTGGAAGATTTAAAATAGCCCACAGTGGAACCATTGAAGAGAATAGAGAACCAACAGTTAGAAACCAACATGCCAATGTAAGAAATGATCCGATTAGAGAAACCAAACTTGCGGAGCACAACAAACATGAAATCCCATTCTACTTTGTCATAGGCCTTCATCATGTCAAGCTTAAAAATGACATTATGACCCCCGACCTTCCTTCTAAGATCCTGGGTAAGTTGATTCGAAAGAGAAATATTGTCCACAATATTCCTGCCTTTCACAAAGGCACCCTGCTCCTCCAAAATTATAAGGGGTAAGATGTTAGTGAGACGACCACAAATAATCTTGTAGATAATTTTATAGCAAAAGTTACAGAGGCTAATTAGCCTAAAGTCTCCGAAAGAGGACGGGTGAGGAACCTTAGGGATAATAGCAATCAAGAAGAACAAACCCCTTGAAGAGGGTACCCCATGAAGAATCCTTTACAGCTGGAATAACTCCCTAGAAACTATATCCCAACTGGCCTTGAAATTACCAGTGAATCCATCCGGCCCAGGCGCGCCATCCTCATTCTATCCCACACACAGCCTATGTAGCAACCTGAATTTTAAGAAAAAATAAAAAAAATTTAAATAAATATTTTAAACCTAGCTAAATGGATATTTAAATGGAAAGTGTATTAAACAAAACCCATTAAATGGAAAAGAGTAATGGGCTTTGCTTAATGATCTTCTAGAATTTATTGGGTCAAAAATATGAATTTACAAAGGGAGATAATAGGAAAATACCCAAATTCGTAACTAAATTATTGCCTAAATAGAAAAGGGGTATTTAATGTATTAAATAGGAAGTTAGAGTTGGAATTGGATTCCTAAACTACCCCATATGGGTTAGCACGAATTTGGATCTCTTCCTAGTCTAAATAGAGATTGGAAGGCAAGGAAGGAAGGTGGGAGTTAGGAAATCTCAGAATTAAAGAGGAATTAGAGTAATAGTAGGAATATAAATACATACTTGCATAAATACACATCTTAACTCTCTGGGCAACCCTAGCTCATTACCAAGAGTTGCTGGACGTGGAGAAGAGGCTAAGAGGAGAGGATTTCTTGGAGAGAAGAAGAGCTTGAAGCTTCTTCCATTGTTCTTCAAGTTCTAGCCCTAGAGACAAATCGAGTCAAAGGTAGGGATTCTCACAAGCATAAACCGTGAAACTTTTTCTGTAGGATCTTCCTACCCTCTTGAACGAAACCCCCAGTTTCATATTTTTTTTTCATCGATCAATCTTTTCTTATGAATTTTCAAAGTTCTGTACACTTCATGACCCCGACCCTTTCTTAAATGCATATCTTTGAATCCACTCGTCCCCTTGTCATGAACGTTTTGAGTAAATACTGATGCATGATAGACATCTTTTGCCCCTAAAAGCCCTAATTTTTGTTGAGCATGTTACTCGAATTAAATCAATCTTGCTCCCTGTATCATGTCTATGTTACTTGTTCTTGTTCGTCCTCAAACCATGTTCAAACCATGCTCTCTCTCGAATTCCTATTTACTGGAAGTACTCTCGCATGTCTAGTTTCATTTGCCCCTATTTCATGATTTTTCATCGTGTATATAATTAGTTATGGATTTCTGAACAACCCTCTATCAAAAATTGAAATCCCTGGTCCGCAATCCAATGTCTGGTCTGACGTCCTGTCAGAGTCAGGCGCAGACAACCAGAAGGCGACACCTCGACATGTCGCTTTCTGGGGCCTGATTGCGACAGCCTCCCTATCGCGACCAAGAAGGCGACAGGTGAGCCGTCGCGTTCTCAGTACCCGATCTGCAAGCCCTGTCGCGACCCGTTTTTAGGCCCTGTCGCGTTCTGTCTGACCCTATCGCGACCCGTACAGGGGTATATCGCCTTCAAAAGTTTTTGATGAAAAACCCATAAAAATAATAAAAAAATATTTCTGTCACTTTCTAAATAATTCTTATGGCTTCTTACCGTTATACCCCCAGTAAAAACCCTACTTTAAAATGTGCTATATTGAATGTTTTAAAATACATGTTCACGACTTATTTCTATCTATGATTACTCTTGCACTTGCACACACTTGAACCATCTATTTATGGCTGAAATATTGCAGAAAAATATCTCATAGTGTGCCTGGTAATTTATGGAAATAAAGTACATAAATTTCCTATTTTAAAAGGACTTGTATTTGATTCTCGCGTTGTTTATATACCGATATCGACGCTCCACTGTCCTAGAATTCCTCTAGAACGTCGAGCACCTGTTTTATATACACACTCTTCTTGGCTTGTGGTGAACTCTCCGTCAGATATTCCTTTCGCCGGACTAGTGACTCTTGCACAAGGCCTCCGTATCTCCCTCTGATCATGGATTCCCACATGGTCGACGAGCCGGTTGTACCCTAACACCCATTACACCTTTAGGGATCGATATGATCCAAACGGCTATTAGAAGTTCGCTCTTACTTTGAATCACGTCGGACCTCTGGACTTGTGCATAACATGGCCAGCGGAAAGATCGTGAATTCCACATGACTGCCAATACGACGTGTGCGTGTTGAGCAACTGTTACTATCGCCTGTTACTCGTCGCCTTACGTGCAATGTCCCTTAGCTCTCATCTATACTCTATTCACTCATCTATTTCACTTTCACACTCTACTATCTCGTCTATTCATCTAGTGCCTCATCTACTTCTTGGTACTCTATATTGGCCATTGACTGATTGTCTAAAGATAAACAATATAACCATGTCTGGCAATATATAAAGGGCCCGATCTGGTCCTCGGATGTGCGCCCGAAAGTGCTAGTGCCCATGGAGTTAAATATCAGAGTGTTTGGCATTACACTCAAGTGCTATCTATCTCAACTATCTATATGACAATAAAAAAAAACACAAAACGTGCTATACTCTCTCGATGTCTAGAATGACAAACAAGTGCTATACTCGTCGTGCTATTACTATACGTTGTGCTAGTTGTGCTATGGCCATCCTGCTATTCGTGTTATACTCGATACTTGTGCTACTTTGGAAACTATACTCGCTCTCGTGCTATTGTGCTACCTCTTTCTATATTTGACTTCTCTGGTACCTGCTATCTTTAGATACTCTGCCATTAAATGCGTTAATTATTTAAAGCCTGCTTGAGCCTAAGATTTAAGTCCTACTGGGCGTTATCGCTTACCCTACGTTATTGATGTTGTGTTCTCAGGTGAGACCGAGGTGACACATACACTCACGAAGAGGGAATGACCAAGAGTGAAGGCTGGAGTACCCTCGAGTCATTATGTTATCTTAGAGTTGTAGTTAGTCATTCCCTTTTTTTGCAATGTAATTGGCCCTTTAGAATGGCTCTGATATTAGTGGTTGTAACTAGACATTTGGAAAATTATTAATGAGAAAGATTTGCTTTAGTATTATTCATGTGCAATGGTTTGATGTTCTAGTATACGCTCTATACCTTTTCTTGCAACTGCCTTCGCGCTCCGATATTCCGCGTTGGGGCGTGACGCCTATTAACTTCATCATCAGAAGGGGCATTAGTTAAAGAGGTATTCTGCTCATCATTAATCAAGAGAGGAATATTGTGAAGGAAGGAAGGATCCACAACATGACTTCAGAAGTTAGCAGGGATGAAAGTACTTTGCTGCTCAGAGGAAAGGATATTTTGATCATCACCCAAACATCATCAATTGTTAGGCGATGGATAAAATTTTTCCTTCTATTACCAAGAACCACAACATGGTAAAAAGCGGTGTTCGTATCCCCATCATTCAACCATTGAATTCTGGCTTTCTGAGCCAAGAAAACCTCTTGACAGTGAAGGGCACGCCGAAGAGTGGCGTTGGCATTAATATGGTCAGCTCTATTCACAGCAGAAGGGTTGGTGTCATACTGATCTTGCATCTCCTCCACCCGAGCTTCAGCCTGGTGGACAGTATCCTCCACCTTGACAAAAACATTGATATTCCAAGTCCTCATCATTTTCTTAACAACTTTTAACTTAATTTGCAAACTAACAAAAGGGTTAGGGGATGTAGCATGACATTATTCCACACCGCACGCCACATTTGGATAAGGTTGCAATGGGTAACCTCCACAACCTTGAAAGACAAACCGGGAAGCAAAAGATGACTGGTTAACAACGTTCATGAGCAAGGGAGCATGATCAGATGGCCCTCTAGAAAGATACTTAACATTGAACCCCGGGAAGGACAAGTTCCATTGGGGATTAGTTAAAATACGATCCAACCTCGCCTTGATAGCTGCATGGCCGGTTCTGTTGTTCGACCAAGTGAACCGATTACCACTAAACCCAGCGTCCAAGAGACCAGCGGCCGAACAGAAGGAATTAAAATCAATCATAGATGAATAGCTGGGAATAACTCCGCCTTCCTTCTCAGATGGGTTGCAGACATAATTAAAGTCACCCCCCACCAGCCAAGGCAAAGAAAAATTACTACCCAAATCTAGGAGATTGTCAAAGAGAACACGGCGAAGCCTCAAATCACAATAGACAGCTGAGAACATACATACCGGTTGGTCACCATTCAAAATATAAGCAAAGATAGACTGGTAAGAACTGCCAGTTACCTACAGGGAAACTGAGTTGGACTAGAAAAACCATATTTTTGATTCCTCACCCGCATTGCCAGCATGAACATCCATATTGAGGTAATGACAGATTCTGGAAGCCCTAGAAAATGGGATTTTAAGCTCGAAAATAACAATAACCTGCAATTTATACTTCTTAATAGGATGCTTCAGAGATCTCTTAGAGGCCAAATTTGAGAGGCCCTTAATGTTCCAGAATAAGGCTGAGAAATTCATGAGGAATGATATCCTGAGGAGGCCTCCACCGCTTTAGCTTTGGATCTGGTACAAACACCCGCTTTAGGAGCTACAATACCTTCCTTAGAATAAGGATGTTTTCTGAGGAAGCAAGGAGTGAGGCAGGGATCCGCGTGGGATCCGACCTAGGATCAGACGTAGATGCCATTTTGATTGTGTTGCACTCCGAGCTTGTCATTAAAAAAAAGGGGGAGAACTGTTGTGCATTTATCTCTTACAAATGCTTGATCAATGTTTTTGCTTATGACGAAATCTTTTAGTAACCTTTAGTTAAACAAATTTATTTAATTATTACCACACTTTATTTTGTATGAAAATTAATAGGTTAAAGTAAAGGCATACATGTATTACTATATAACCTTTGCAGTCAGTTGGTGTCGACACACTAAGCCTAAGTGTCGACACACTGTCAACTTTCATTAAGAAAATTTACTAAGTACACATTGTATACATACATATATATCATAATGACTCCGACTCCTAAAATGTCAAGTGTTGTATCGATTGTTGAAAAAACTAGTACAACTCCGACTCCTAGAAGATCGAAGTGTGCTACCGATTGTTGAACAACTGGTCACACTCCGACTCTTGGAAAGTCGAAGTATGATATCGATTAATGAACAAATGTGTACTACTCTGACTCTCAAGAAGTCGAAGTTTGTGTTCAATTGTCACATAAAGAATATCAATCGATGTCTCACTCCGACTTTCCTACAATCAAAGTATATAGTCGAAGTCTATCTATTGATTTCCTTTATATTGTATTGATTGTTGACCTTTTCCGTATTGATTGTCTACATCGATTGTTTGTATCGATTGTTGTTATTGCATATCGATTGTCTGTATCGATTGTTGGTATCGATTGTTGTTATTGCATATCAATTGTCTATATCGGTTATTGTATCGATTGTTGTTATTGCATATCGATTGACGGTATTGATTGTTTGTATCGATTGTCGCTATTTCACATCGACTGCTGTTAAACATCGATTGCTTTTCACTTGAACATCGATTGTCTTTAAACATTGATTGCTTCATATAAAATCGATTACCTTTTTAACATCGATTGTCTTTAGACATCGATTGCCTTAGAACATCGATTATCTAAAATAAAGATTGTTTTTAACATAGATTGCTTTTTCACTACAACATCGATTGTATGAAACATCGATTTTTTTTAAACATCGATTGCTTATATGTCTCATATCGATTGCCTATATATATATATATATATATACAATATCATTTTCTATTATTACTGTACTTGATTTCTGTAATGACTGTTAACATATTCTCATATCATCAATGTATTATTGTTATTGCTATTCCTATTATCTTTTAATCCTAGATATTCTTTTTGTTATCAAGTTCAAATGTTTTAGCGAAAACATTGACTCTAATGTATTCAAATTTGAAATGTCATTCCCATTATCTTGAAACTTGAAAGATTTGTATATCTACTGTCTCACTCACTTTCAGACATATAGTTCTTACTTTGCATGACAGATGGTCTGCAGAAAATGCGTGGTAGGTATAAGTAGTATGGTCTATCTGTCAGAACTCACCTACCACATCTCACTTTCAGTCACGACTCCATGTTTTAAGGAAAAGCTTTTGCATGACCCATACTAGCACCTGTCTGTGTTTAAATGCAATGTACATCTGTCTGTCTGAAATCCTTTCTGTTGTATATATTTTTGGTATCTCATTTACCTCCGAGAGAATGGAGGTATCTGCATTTTTCTCTTGACCATGTAGATACTTAGCTACCTACAGAAACATGCTAGCTTTCTTTCAGGCATGGGCATGGAGCTTGCAGACATTTATATCAAATGGAGCCATGAAGCTATCTGCATAGTCTGAAGCCGTTGAGAATCAAAGATCTGATGATCTGATGATGGACATCTCAAAGTCTCAAGTCTTAAGACCCAACGTTCAAATTCAAATGGGTACATTCCCAACGGGAAGCTGTAGAATGAAGCATATATATGAAGCTGATGTTTGAAATACATGACCAGCATTGTGAGATATATGTGAGGTGCGTACACAAATAGAGAGAAGTCTCCACACTCATGATGGAAAGAAAAGATCACACAAGACCTGAAAGAGAGCCTTCTATTGAAGGTACAACCTTCTGCTCTCTTGCATTGAAAGTTCTTGGGTGGTGTTTACTTGTTTGTAAATCTTCTCAGTTCACTCGTAGTCAGAAAGAGTTAGAGTAGTCATTCTTATTTGTACAACTCTTTCTGATCTTCTGTGTTTGCCCATCTTTCTGAGCAGATACACTGTGTTCATTTCCGTGTTGTAACCAGCAGGGGGTTTGTTCCCTATAGTGCCCCTCTATGAAGGGAAGACCTACGGTTGTCGGTGGTTGTAATACCCCTCTGTGAAGGGAAGACTTGCGTGGGTGCAAGTGGGTTGTAATACCTCTCAGGTTGAGAGAAGGCCAAGTGTTCTTGACAGTTAGTGAAAATCCCAAGGGGGTGCTTGGGGACTGAAAGTAGGACTCCTAATTGATAGGAGGTCCGAACCAGGATAAATCCTTTGTGCACTTGTGTGATTATTTCCGCCAAGTTCTCACTTGTTTCACACACACCACACTAAGTACTAACTATACTATATAGTGTGATTTATTTTCAGATAAATTTTAACAGTGCAAGAAGTCCTATTCACACCCCTCTTGGAAATCTAAAGCTCCATCTCGATCCAACAAGTCTCACTCTTCTCTCTCCCTCTCTCTAAAACACCAATGCCGACACGTTCCCTTGTCATCCTCTCTCTCTCTCTCACCGGTCTCGCTCTTTCTCTCTCCCTCTAGAATATCAAAAGTAGAGGGGGAGACACCCATCCAATGCCAACACATTCCCCCATCATTCTCTCTCTCTCTCTCTCTCTCTCTCTCTCCACCAAAACCACCTTCTTTGTGACCCTCTACCCTTTCCTCCAGTCCTAGCGTCTGCAGCACCCATAGCCCCATCCCTCCCCTACTCCCTCCCACCACTCTTCTCTCTCTCAATCTCTCTCTACATTTCTATCTTTGTATGAGTTTCTCTTTTTACTTTCTCACTCTTTCTCTCTCTCTCTCTCTCTTAGGAACACCAGACGTCTCCCCATCATCCCCTCCTGCTTGTGGCATTCCCTCTCTCTCTCTCTCTCTCTCTCTCTCTCTCTCTCTCTAATTTCTCTCACTCTTCTCTCTCTCTCTCTCTCTCTCTCTCTCACACCACCCACACTTTGATGTATATGTTCATGTAGTATGCCAGTCAATTGAGAGAGAGAGATTATATATGGTCGTTTATAAGAGGACTATACCCTCTCCAATTTCAACGTGTAAGTCAGACACTGTGACATGCATAAATGCGACAGTAGAAGAGTGGCGACATCAACATGGCTGCATTGGCTGCCATCCTTCCTATCCCCGACAAGCACATGCAACATCCATTGGAGATCTTCTACCTCGTTGTACGTCGTTCGAGTGTGTCAGCCTATGTTTGCACTAGTTCCTTCACGACTGTACTATCGTCGGGCAAAGCATTTCCCTACCCTCGCACCGTGCACATGAAGGAATGCATTATTGCCTGCTCTGGCTCTTTGGGACGACACCCTCTCACTTCCCAAAGCAACGAAGCTGTAACTCCCCTCTTAGACCCGGTACAGTTGTACCAACTCACATCGGATCATAGTGGTGTTTGTTGCCCAGATAGCAAGCTCAGAGGGGGGGGGGGGTGAATGGATTGCTAAAAATTCTTCTTTTAAAAATTTCTGTAAATAAACAAACTTGAAAGACAACACTAAGATCGATAGTTAGAGTTAGTGTTATGAAAACAAAGAGAACAATCACACAGACAACAGAAAATTTTATCCAGGTTCGGATCTCCTATCCCACGGAGTCCTACGTCTAGTCCCCAAGCAACCACTTGGGATTCCACTAAACAAGGGTACAGTCCGCCTTACGGACACTTTCACATCCAGCACCAGCTGGCCTTCTCTTCTCTACCAGAAGAGGAATCACACCACCTGATGCAATAGGTCTTCTCTTCACACACGAAGAGGAATGCTCACAGAAAAATGAGTTGAATGAGAAAGGCCCCAAGACCAAGCTTATAGACAATGCTTGATATGAGGCCAAGACTGAGAGACACAAGATTATCTCAACTGAGCTCTCTCTTAGATCTACGAAAGCTCTCAAAAGTAATGCACTATTCTCACAGAGAGCTAAGAGCTATGGAAAATTTGAATGGACGAGCTGGCTCTAGTTGTTCTTCAGGTGACAAGATTTCATTGAGAAAAGGTGTTCGAACTATTCTTCATGGAGTACCAGTCTTCTATTTATCATCTTTGAAATAATTTGACCATTGTAGTATCCGTTGAAATATCCGTTGAAATATTCGTTGTCTTACATCTTCATGCACGTTGGGATGACTGGTCGGAAGCGAAAGAGCAAGAGAGCCTGCAGCCATTAATGCTCGGATAGACACATATACTCATGAGGAAAGATTGTCTGAATCTTCTATCCTCTTGTCAGGTTGACAGGTCCATCTTTGAGACGTGCGTTTCTACCAACATCTTGCACACAATAAATGCTAACACATAGACAACTTATCTTTGTCTAAACTGTCAGTCAACATTAGTAGTCGTGTTGTATGAAGATATACTAAAAGAGAAATATTATTCTGTCATCATATAAGGCAAGACTTTATGTGACACAAGTGAGGTAAGCAAGGATATATGGTACCATGACAATAAATGTTCAAGACCATAGGATATAGTATAATGCGCGGGAAGCCTTTTTTGAAATCCATAGAGATTTGAACTTATACATTTGAATATCATATGGAATGAATCATTAATAAGAAGATAAAACAAGACTGTTCAATAGCTTACTAATTTTTATTTGCGAATAGAGAGTTGATGTTTAAAGACATACTATATATAGGAGAGAGATGATGTTGATATCAAACAGATGATGTCTATGTTGTAACCAATCGATGTGAACTAATCCATGTATTAATGTAATGAAATTGATGTTCTGTACAAAGTCGTTATTTAACAGAAATTGATGTGCAGATGAAATCGTTGTTTAAGTAAGATCGTTATTTCATAGGAAGTCGTTGTAGAGATGAAATCGTTGTAGCAATACTCAAATCATTATAGCGACCAAGTCATTGTTTAAGTGAAACAAAATCGTTGTAGAGACCAAATTCTTGTATGAGTGAAAAGAAATCGTTGTGGCGACCAAATCGTTGTTTAAGTGATCAAATCGTTGTTTTGATGATGAAATCATTGTTTAAGTGAAATCGATCATGAAATCGTTGTTTCAATGATGAAATCGTTGTTTAAGTGAAATCGATCATGAAATCGTTATTTCAATGATGAGATAGTTGTTTAAGTGAAATCGATCATGAAATCATTGTTTCAATGATGAAATTGTTGTTTAAGTGAAATCGATAATGAAATCGTTGTTAAGTAAATCGATAATGAAATGGTGTTTAAGTGAAATCGATAATGAAATCATTGTTTCAATGATGAAATCATTGTTTTCCGAAATCGATGTTCAAGTGAAATGAAATCGATGTAACAACGATATCGATGTTTAAGTGATATGAAATCGATGTATCAACGAAATCGATGTTTAAGTGATATGAAATCGATGTATCAACGAAATCGATGTTTAAGTGATATGAAATCGATGTATCAATACAATCGATGTTTAAGTGATATTAAATCGATGTACCAACGAAATCGTTGTGAGCTATTATATGGAAGTCGATGTATACTTAGACAAAATTCATGCTTTGAACTTTAAATGACAATGTGTGTGGACAACTTACAGATTTTGCTTGAGTTATTTTCTGTGGATAAACATCAGAAAATGTTGTTAGAAAATATTTTTTAAGGTTTTGTTAATCATCAAAATATATATAATTAATAATAAATTATATGGAGATGGACTGATCATCAATCTCCCCCTTTTTGGTGATGACAAACACAGAGAATTGCATATATAAATTTTGAAATTAATTTTCGAAAAAGTTTAAGGTATGTATTTCAGAATATTTTTCTCCCCCCTTTTTGTCATTAAGCAAAAATGACTAAATATAGACAGAAGATAAAATGGAGATAGACAAAATAAATGGAGCCAA